>CAMXCT020006647.1:0-376315 GCA_947184155.2 Cladocopium goreaui | reverse complement strand
ATATATATATATATACGTATTTATATTCCACCTTTTTGGGTATGGCCTGATCTTTCCTGTATTGATAGTAGCTGGTTGGTAGATTTTCCCATCTTGGGGCGATCTGGACATGATGTACTCCCTGGTAGTGAGTCACGTGGCTGGTGGATTTTCCAGCAGACCATGCGACTGGCTACCAGAGGGTACTAGCCATGGTTCATTGATGCTTTCATTTCTGGTTAAATCATGTCAATGCCCATTGTTCACACGTGATTTACACATTCTACATCGGTGATTACTGCAGGGTATCCCCAAACTATCCCAAACCTAATCAAAGGATGGTGTCATCGATCCCGGCATTTCTTCAAGACGGGAAAGGGATGGAAACCGGGGAGTGTACCATTGAGTTGGGGATGTAGTTGCCCACGATCTTTCAGAAGCACTACATGAATCGATTGCATACCTATCTTGGGGGATGGACATCAATTCGTTAATAGGGATCGAACAGCCCAGTAGGATCTATGACCAGAAACCACAAAAACCATAAACATCCATATGCCATGTTTTGACCGCAGCACATATCATGTCGTATTTCTATGACATACGTCCATGGTCTTTGTTCATCTAGATATATCATTATATCATGATATACCCTCCAGTAATCAAACATGAAGAATGGAAAACCCATCGTTTATGGTTGATTACAGTTGCTTTCCCGGCTGGAAACCTCCACCGCCACAGGTAGGTTCACGTCTCAATTTTCATCATTTTCCTTGATTCAGATCCCATCCCTCAACAAATTTCCCACCATTTCAGAACTTCTCACAGTATCCCATTTATACAAACCTTCCCATCTCCCCAGCTCATCCCCTAACTTTCTACCAAGAGACCCCAGTGGCACAATCCTTCCCCAAATTTCCAAAGACCATGGCCTGCACATTGACGGCGGTTCCCCAGCTCTCAGGCATGCCGTGAAGCTGTCGATAGGTCTTGGCCCTTGGGTTCATCCAGGAGTTGAACACGGCGCCTCAGTGCAATCCGAGGCGGAGTGGAGGAACCTAAAGATATTTTAAAGGGAAAATCAATGGATCCCACGGGTATCATATACCCTCTGGTAAACTAACATAACTATCGAAAACCACCATTTTTCATGGGAAAATTCACTACCAGTAGTACCCGCACGAGGCGGGGCGGAAGTTGCCTCAAAGATATATATAAGACCTTTCTCATCTATAGAACTTGCATGCGCCGTGCGCCAGCCAAGCCCGTGCGTGCGTGCACTCTGCGAAACTGATGTCGTGTTTCACATGTCACACTTGAAGCCCCACGTCACACTTCACACTTGACAGTCTTCACACTTCACACTGCACCCTTCGCAGTCAACACTTCACACTTCTCAGTTCACACTGCGCTCTCCCCAATCCACACTTCACACTCCACACTTCACACTTCACAGTCCACACTTCACACTTCTCACTTCACACTTCACACTTCACACTCCACACTTCACACTGCACTCTTCACGCCCCACACTTCACACTGCACTCTTCACACTCCACACTTCATCTCATCTGATCTCTTCTCACCTTATCCCAGCTCATCTCTTCTCATCTCATCTCTTCTCATATGTCACCTAAGCTTTCATGAATCACTTCCCAGTACTACTACTAAGGAACTTGCATGCGCCGTGCGCCAGCCAGGCCCGTGCGTGCGTGCTTTGTGCGAAGCTGTTGCAGTGTTGCTGTCCAAGAACATGACCTGCGCGCGACCCCGGTAGAATGCAAACACTTTCCTCACGACTTCACATTGCACCAAAATTGAGAAAATCTGCTGACAAATCACTTTCGCAGCCTTGATGCAGCCATTCCAATACGATTTACGATCTTCAGCTGCAAAAGACAATAGAGAAAATCTGCTGACAAATCACTTTCGCAGCCTTGATGCAGCCATTCCAATACGATTTACGATCTTCAGCTGCAAAAGACAATAGTATTACGCATGCAGCCGCTGCACCAAGCAACCTTGACGCAGCCACTACAATGCGATCTGCAGAGACTGAGTTGCAAAACACAATAGAACTACGTGCAATGGCGTCGGAAATTGCAGCTCCAAAACCGGGATCTCGACGCCAAAGCGACAAAAAGACGATTTTGAAGCACTTTTTAAAAGGAATTTTAAAAGGAAAATTATTAGCGCCAAAATTGAGAAAATCTGCTGACAAATCACTTTCGCAGCCTTGATGCAGCCGTTCCAATACGATTTACAATCTTCAGCTGCAAAAGACAATAGTATTACGCATGCAGCCGCTGCACCAAGCAACCTTGACGCAGCCACTACAATGCGATCTGCAGAGACTGAGTTGCAAAACACAATAGAACTACGTGCAATGGCGTCGGAAATTGCAGCTCCACAACCGGATCTCGACGCCAAAGCGACAAAAAGACGATTTTGAAGCACTTTTTAAAAGGAATTTTAAAAGGAAAATTATTAGCGCCAAAATTGAGAAAATCTGCTGACAAATCACTTTCAAGCCTTGATGCAGCCATTCCAATACGATTTACGATCTTCAGCTGCAAAAGACAATAGTATCACGCATGCAGCCGCAGCACCGAGCAACCTTGACGCAGCCACTACAATGCGTTTCGCAGCATCCCGTAGCAAACCTGAACCTATCGACGGACGTGGCAACATCAAATGACGACAATGAAGCAGCCATTCGAATGCAATCTGCAACCAGAGATTCAAGAACCGCATGGAACTACGCACACAGACACAACCACTCGTTGCAAAACACATAGGAGGAACAATTCGCGCACAAAACGACCGCAGCCGCACCCGTCGCACACACGAGGTACCTTTCATCGTCGCCTGCAGCCACTTTACACGGAAAAACGCAAGGTTTCGTGCTCCGCTTTCCTTTCCCCCCCCCCCCCCCAAAACATAAATCAAGAAGCATTCCACTACTAAGAATAGTAATGAAGAAAAAACTTCAATATCAAGAAATACACAAAAACAAAGAAGAAAAGTGCCACGCGCAACATTCATGCAGCCATTACAATGCGTTTCGCAACATCCCGTGGCAAACCCGCACCTATCTACGCACGTGGCAACATCAAATGATGACAATGAAGCAGCCATTCCAATGCAATCTGCAACCATGAGATTCAAGAACCGCATAGAACTACGCACACAGATACAACCACTTGTTGCAAAACACATAGGAGGAACAATTCGCGCACAAAACGACCGCAGCCGCACCCGTCGCACAGACGAGGTGCCTTTCATCGTCGGCTGCAGCCACTTTACACGGAAAAACACAAGGTTTGGTGCTCCGGCTTCCTCCCCAAAACATAGCCCATGCAACATTCATGCAGCCATTACAATGAGTTTCGCAACATCCCGTGGCAAATCCGCACCTATCTACGCACGTGGCAACATCAAATGACGACAATGAAGCAGCCATTCCAATGCAATCTGCAACCAGAGATTCAAGAACCGCATAGAACTACGCACACAGACACAACCACTCGTTGCAAAACACATAGGAGGAACAATTCGCGCACAAAACGACCGCGGCCGCACCCGTCGCACAGACGAGGTACCTTTCATCGTCGGCTGCAGCCACTTTTCACGGAAAAACACAAGGTTTGGTGCTCCGGCTTCCTCCCCAAAACATAGCCCATGCAACATTCATGCAGCCATTACAATGCGTTTCGCAACATCCCGTGGCAAACCCGCACCTATATACGCACGTGGCAACATCAAATGATGACAATGAAGCAGCCATTCCAATGCAATCTGCAACCATGAGATTCAAGAACCGCATAGAACTACGCACACAGACACAACCACTCGTTGCAAAACACATAGGAGGAACAATTCGCGCACAAAACGACCGCAGCCGCACCCGTCGCACAAACGAGGTACCTTTCATCGCCAGCTGCAGCCACTTTACACGGAAAAACGCAAGGTTTCGTGCTCCGGCTTCCTCCCCACAACATAGCCCATGCAACATTCATGCAGCCATTAAATGCGTTTCGCAAAACATCCCGTGGCAAACCCGCAAAGAGTGATACAGCAAGTCCCCGGGGCAACATCAAATGATGACAATGAAGCAGCCATTCCAATGCAATCTGCAACCATGAGATTCAAGAACCGCATAGAACTACGCACACAGACACAACCACTCGTTGCAAAACACATAGGAGGAACAATTCGCGCACAAAACGACCGCAGCCGCACCCGTCGCACAAACGAGGTACCTTTCATCGCCAGCTGCAGCCACTTTACACGGAAAAACGCAAGGTTTCGTGCTCCGGCTTCCTCCCCACAACATAGCCCATGCAACATTCATGCAGCCACTCCAATAAGATCTGCAACCACAACTTCAAGAAACGCATAGAACTACACACACAGGAACCATCATTGTTGCAAAACACATAGAAGGAACCAAACGACCGCAGCCGCAACCGCCGCACACACGAGGTACCTTTCATCGCCGGCTGCAGCCACTTTACACGGAAAAACACAAGGTTTCGTGCTCCGGCTTCCTCCCCAACTCACCACTTCCCTTCCTCACCGCTTCCCATCGTCACCACTTCCCATCGTCACCACCTCCCTTCGTCCACTTCCCTTCCTCAGTACTTCCCTTCCTCACCACTTCCTATCGTCCCCACCTCCCTTCCTCACCATTCCCCTTCATCATCACTTCCCTTCGTCACCACTTCCCATCGTCACCACTTCCCTTCGTCACCACTTCCCTTCGTCACCACTTCCCATCGTCACCACTTCCCTTCGTCACCACTTCCCTTCGTCACCACTTCCCTTCGTCACCACCCGTCATTATCACCACCCTTCATCAAAGTCAATTCCACTGCTTCTTATTCTTTTGTTATGTATTGTTATGTTATGTATTGTTATGTGATCTACCACCCTTCATCAAAGTAAGTTCTTTCCTGCTGTATTGTCATGTAGTGTAAAGTCTCACACCACCCTTCATCAAAGTCAGTTCTTCACTCATGTATTGTTATGTACTGTAAAGTCTCACAACCACCCTTCATCAAAGTAAGTTCTTTCCTGATGTATTGTCATGTAATGCAAAGGCTCACACCACCCTTCATCAAGGTCAAGTCTCACTCGCGCACCACCCTTCATCATAGTCAATTCCATCAAGTCTCACGCGCGCACCACCCTTCATCATAGTCAATTCCATCAAGTCTCACTCGCGCACCACCCTTCATCATAGTCAATTCCATCAAGTAAAAGTCATTCGTAACTCGGAAGTATTGCTTCCCAACTTCCTTTGATAAATGGTGATTTTCCATAGTTATGTTAAATTAAATTACCAGAGGGTAACGTATAAAATTAATCAAATGACCCAACCTTGGGAGATGATCTTTCGGGATTTGCGGGGATCATAAATCATCCAAGATGAGGAATGGGATGTGGTTCACCAACTTCTATTAGTGGGAAGCTCATAAAACACCATAGATACCACCAGGGCCTATCAATCAAATTGATTCAAAATTTCCAATCAGATTGATTGTATACCTAGGGCCTAGGGATAACAGAAGAATACTATAAGGAACTCCAATATTTTGAGAATGAAGAAATAGACAAAATTGAGGGATGATGAGCCGATTTTGGGGGATATGAGCCGCTACCGTTCTCATCCAATATTGGGGATGTAACCAACAATATGGGAATAAAGACAAATCTCGGATATCGGTTATCCGTTTATCATTGTTATCATTCTGGGGAGAATATGGGTGGATACTTATCATGTGGATGCACCGTCTTTTTTAGCTAATAAACAGGAAATTAACATTGTAATGCAGGCGCCGTTGATTTTCCACACTCTTGCCAGGAAATACAAAAAATGTTGTAATTTCTCTTTAAACCAAGTCTGGGACACAACATAAGGGATAATGACATATGGTGATTTGGGGGTATAGTCCAACGAACGTCACATAAAAAATCAACTGATGATCAACAAGTTCGATACTTACCAGATAAAAATGGGGAGTTATCAAACAGTTGATGGGACAAATGACTCTTTGATATGTGCAAAAGCTAGCACACATGAGGGCGACTTTTTTGGCCATTGCTGATCGGCCTTGGAATGATTCAACCCCTGCGGTGGGTGAGTTTTGGTCTGGTCATTTTACGAGAGTTGGAGAATTTCTCCTGAAAAAGCACCGGCCATCTGTGGTCCCCACATTGACCCTCCCCATCCCACAACAGGCAGGAAACCGATGGCTCCCCACAGTTGCTCTTCAGGATCTTCAGGGAAGGGGACGCCCAGTTCCAAGTGCACTGCCGTTTTGTAGTCAGAAACCAACTGCTCTAAATCTTCTGGAAGCAACTCGTGGTCATCTGTCACCTTTGATGTTGATGGCAGGAGTGGCAACCCCAGCAACGCAGAGAGAATGCCGCACAGTTGAGATTTATCTAAAAGTGCAAGCGCTAGTCTCTGCAATTTTATTAATGAGATGTTTTCCATAAATGTCCATACGAAACCCACAGATTTTCCCCGTTTTCCATCCATTTTCCATCCATTTTCCCATCCATCTCCCGCCTCCCGTCGTTGCTTGGCGCGTTCCATGACTTTTTCGAAGCGCCGCCGCAGCTCCGGGCGCTTTGTCAGCACCGTCACGGTGTAGGTCTGCACGAAGCGACGGTAGCTGTCGAAGGCGAAACGTCGGTCGCCCGTTTCCTGCGCCAAGGCCTCGACGGTCTGGTCCTGGGTGGCTGGGCTGGGCTGGGTGGGTACCAAGGTGTCAACGCAACCATGGGAAAATGGTGATTTTATATGATTTCATCATGAAAAATTGGGATTTCATGGGGGTTATAACATGTTACCAGTAGTACCCGCACGAGGCGGGGCGGAAGTTGCCTTAAAGATATATATAAGACCTTTCTCATCTATAGAACTTGCATGCGCCGTGCGCCAGCCAAGCCCGTGCTTGCGTGCACTCTGCGAAAGTGGTGTCTTGTTTCACATGTCACATGTGAAGCTCCACTTCGCACTTCGCACTTCGCACTTCTCACTGCAGTCTTCACGCTCCACACTGCACACTTCACACTCCACCCTTCACACTGCACTCTTCACACTGCACCCTTCGCAGTCAACACTTCACTTCACACTGTACTCTTAAGACTCCACACTTCACACTTCACACTTCACACTCCACACTTCACACTTCACACTGCACTCTTCGCACTCCAAACTTCACACTTCACAGTCCACACTTCACACTTCTCACTTCTCACTGCTTCCTTCACACTCCAAACTTCACACTTCACACTTCACACTACACTCTTCACACCCCACACTTCATCTCATCTGAGCTCTTCGCACCTTATCCCAGCTCAGCTCTTCTCATCTCATCTCTTCTCATATGTCATCTAAGCTTTCATGAATGACTTCCCAATACTACTAGAAAGGAACTTGCATGCGCAGTGCGCCAGCCAGGCCTGTGCGTGCGTGCTTTGTGCGAAGCTGTTGCAATGTTGTTGTCCAAGAACATGACCTGCACGCGTCCCCGGTACAATGCAAACACTTTCCTCACACTTCACATTGCACTCTTCACACCCCACACTCCACACTTCACACTTGCACTTCGTCTCAACTCATCTCATCTGAGCTCTTCTCATCTCATCCCATGCCTTCCCATATGTCAGCTAAGTTCTTCTTGGCTATTTTTATGTCAAGTACTTCCCAGTACTGATGTCTAATACAAGAGCTTGCAAAAACCACTTCCCAGTACTACTTTGTACTACATAGCTTGCACAAAACACTCCCCAGTACTACTTTGTACTACAAAGCTTGCACAAACTACTTCCCAGTACTACTTTGTACTACAAAGCTTGCACAAACTACTTCCCAGTACTACTTTGCACTACAAAGCTTGCACAAAGCACTCCCCAGTACTACTTTGTACTACAAAGCTTGCACAAACTACTTCCCAGTACTACTTTGTACTACAAAGCTTGCACAAAACACGTTCCAGTACTACTTTGTACTACAAAGCTTCTACACACATCAAGTTCTTTCGCAGAGAAGCTTTTACACACAGCAAGCTTTTCAAGCAGAGAAGCTTTTACACACAGATTCTTTTACACACAACAAGCTTCTTCACAGAGAAGCTTTCACACACAGCAAGCGTTTACACACAGAACACTTACACACAGTGCTTTTACACATGGCAAGCGTTTACACACAGAAACTTTTGCACAGAGACGCTTTTATACACAGAGAAGCTTTTACACACAGCAAGCTTTTACACACAAAATCTTTTTCACACAGCAAGCTTTCACACACAGCAAGCGTTTACACACAGAACACTTACACACAGTGCTTTTACACATGGCAAGCGTTTACACACACAGCAAGCTTTTTAAACAGAGAAGCTTTTACACACAACAAGCTTTTACACAGAGAAGCTTTACACAGCAAGCTTTCACACACAGCGGGCGTTTACACACAGAACACTTACGCACAGTGCTTTTACACATGGCAAGCGTTTACACACACAGCAAGCTTTTTAAACAGAAAAGCGTTTACACACAACAAGCTTTTACACACACAGCAAGCTTTCACACACAGCAAGCGTTTACACACAGAACACTTACGCACAGTGCTTTTACACATGGCAAGCGTTTACACACACAGAAACTTTTACACAGAGACGCTTTTACACACAGCAAGCTTTTACAGAAAAAGTTTTTGCACAGAGAAGCTTTCTTGTACATAATCACAACAGGAATTGCAGCTCCAAAACTGGATCTCGACGCCACAGCGACAAAAAGACGATTTTGAAGCACTTTTTAAAAGGAATTTTAAAAGGAAAATTGTTAGCGCCAAAATTGAGAAAATCTGCTGACAAATCACTTTCGCAGCCTTGATGCAGCCATTCCAATACGATTTACGATCTTCAGCTGCAAAAGACAATAGTATTACGCATGCAGCCGCTGCACCAAGCAACCTTGACGCAGCCACTACAATGCGATCTGCAGAGACGGAGTTGCAAAACACAATAGAACTACGTGCAATGGCGTCGGAAATTGCAGCTCCAAAACCGGATCTCGACGCCAAAGCGACAAAAAGACGATTTTGAAGCACTTTTTAAAATGAATTTTAAAAGGAAAATTATTAGCGCCAAAATTGAGAAAATCTGCTGACAAATCACTTTCGCAGCCTTGATGCAGCCATTCCAATACGATTTACGATGTTCAGCTGCAAAAGACAATAGTATTACGCATGCAGCCGCTGCACCAAGCAACCTTGACGCAGCCACTACCATGCGATCTGCAGAGACTGAGTTGCAAAACACAATAGAACTACGTGCAATGGCGTCGGAAATTGCAGCTCCAAAACCGGATCTCGACGCCAAGCGACAAAAAGACAATGTTGACTCACTTTTTAGAAGGAAATTTAAAAAGAAAATTCTTATCGCCAAAGTTGAAAAAATCTGCTAACAAATCACTATCGCAACCTGGATGCAGCCACTCCAATACGATTTACGATCTTCAGCTGCAAAAGACAATAGTATTACGCATGCAGCCGCTGCACCAAGCAACCTTAACGCAGCCACTACAATGCGATCTGCAGAGACTGAGTTGCAAAACACAATAGAACTACGTGCAATGGCGTCGGAAATTGCAGCTCCAAAACCGTATCTCGACGCCAAAGCGACAAAAAGACGATTTTGAAGCACTTTTTAAAAGGAATTTTAAAAGGAAAATTATTAGCGCCAAAATTGAGAAAATCTGCTGACAATTCACTTTCAACGCAGCTTTGATGCAACCATTCCAATACGATTTACGATCTTCAGCTGCCGCAGCCTTGATGCAGCCATTCCAATACGATTTACGATCTTCAGCTGCAAAAGACAATAGTATTACGCATGCAGCCGCTGCACCGAGCAACCTTGACGCAGCCACTACAATGCGTTTCGCAGCATCCCGTAGCAAACCTGAACCTATCTACGCACGTGGCAACATCAAATGACGACAATGTGGCAACATCAAATGACGACAATGAAGCAGCCATTCCAATGCGATCTGCCACCAGACCTTCAAGAACCGCAAAGAACTACGCACACAGGAACAACCACTCGTTGCAAAACACATAGGAGGAACACTTCGCGCATGCAACGACCCCAGCCGCAACCGCCGCACAGACGAAGTACCTTTCATCGCCGGCTGCAGCCACTTTACACGGAAAAACACAAGGTTTCGTGCTCCGGCTTCCTCCCCAAAACATAGCCCATGCAACATTCATGCAGCCATTACAATGCGTTTCGCAGCATCCCGTGGCAAACCCGCACCTATCTACGCACGTGGCAACATCAAATGACGACAATGAAGCAGCCATTCCAATGCAATCTGCAACCAGAGATTCACTCTTCGCATAGAACTACGCACACAGACACAACCACTCGTTGCAAAACACATAGGAGGAACAATTCGCGCACAAAACGACCGCAGCCGCACCCGTCGCACAGACGAGGTACCTTTCATCGTCGGCTGCTGCCACTTTACACGAAAAACGCAAGGTTTGGTGCTCCGGCTTCCTCCCCAAAACATAGCCCATGCAACATTCATGCAGCCATTACAATGCGTTTCGCAACATCCCGTGGCAAACCCGCACCTATCTACGCACGTGGCAACATCAAATGACGACAATGAAGCAGCCATTCCAATGCAATCTGCAACCAGAGATTCAAGAACCACATAGAACTACGCACACAGACACAACCACTCGTTGCAAAACACATAGGAGGAACAATTCGCGCACAAAACGACCGCAGCCGCACCCGTCGCACACACGAGGTACCTTTCATCGTCGCCTGCAGCCACTTTACACGGAAAAACGCAAGGTTTGGTGCTCCGGCTTCCTCCCCAAAACAGAGCCTATGCAACATGCATGCAGCCATTACAATGCGTTTCGCAACATCCCGTGGCAAACCCGCACCTATCTACGCACGTGGCAACATCAAATGACGACAATGAAGCAGCCATTCCAATGCAATCTGCAACCAGAGATTCAAGAACCGCATAGAACTACGCACACAGACACAACCCCTCGTTGCAAAACACATAGGAGGAACAATTCGCGCACAAAACGACCGCAGCCGCACCCGTCGCACAAACGAGGTACCTTTCATCGCCGGCTGCAGCCACTTTACACAGAAAAACGCAAGGTTACGTGCTCCGGCTTCCTCCCCAAAACATAGCCCATGCAACATTCATGCAGCCATTCCAATGCAATTTGCAACCAGAGATTCAAGAACCGAATAGAACTACGCACACAGACACAACGACTCGTTGCAAAACACATAGGAGGAACAATTCGCGCACAAAACGACCGCAGCCGCACCCGTCGCACAGACGAGGTACCTTTCATCGCCGGCTGCAGCCACTTTACACGGAAAAACACAAGGTTTCGTGCTCCGGCTTCCTCCCCAACTCACCCCTTCCCTTCCTCACCACTTCCCATCGTCACCACTTCCCATCGTCACCACTTCCCATCGTCACCGCCTCCCGTCATCACCACTTCCCTTCCTCACTACTTCCCTTCCTCACCACTTCCCTTCGTCCCCACCTCCCTTCCTCACCGCTTCCCATCGTCACCACTTCCCATCGTCACCACTTCCCTTCGTCACCACTTCCCTTCGTCACCGCTTCCCTTCGTCACCACTTCCCTTCGTCACCACTTCCGTTCGTCACCACTTCCCTTCGTCACCACTTCCCTTCGTCACCGCTTCCCTTCGTCACCACTTCCCTTCGTCACCACTTCCCTTCTTCACCACTTCCCTTCGTCACCACTTCCCTTCGTCACCACCCCGTCATTGTATGCACCCTTATTCTTTTGTTATGTATTGTTATGTTATGTATTCATATACGATCTACCGCCCTTCATCATTTCAAGTCTCAGAATTCTATTTGTCCGTAACACGGAAGTATTGCTTCCCAACTTCCTTTGATAACTTTTTAAAGGTAGCTACTGGTTTAGTCAATAAGTAGGACTTATGATAGATACATCAAACTAGTTTGCAAACCAGTTTGTAACTGGAGGGGCGCCGCGTTGTATAGAATGGCGAATAAATGTATATTGATGGTACTTGACCAACAAACAAATCAAACAATGGAGATAAGTAGTGTTAATTCACCAAGTGTGGTCATGTTAAAAAACGCAGTAATGTTAACTAACGGGATGCTATTGGTTTAGAGGAAACTATGGTAAATGTTTCTCTACTACCAAAATTGAGGGGGATGATGGGGTTAACCATCATGCTTGGTTTGTTGGGGGAAATTAAGGGAAACAATGTGTTCTACCACTAAAGTTGAGGGTACGGTATCCATTTATGGAATGGTCGATTGTAGGCTGAAGGGGCTTATTTAACATGTGAGAATGATTGAGCATGGTTAAATAAGCCAGACAATGTCAACTAAAACGCAATCATAACATGTACATATGGCTTTGACGGTTTCAATGCGTTGGTTTGTTGGGGAAAATCGCAAAAACCTATGCTAACCATGATTTTTCACAGCTAGAAACAAAATTAGATATCCTGCGCCACTTCCCGAAAGGGGGAATGTAACATGTTGCAATGGGTAGTTTACCAGCAAAAATTGGCTAAACCATTACAAATTCAAATTGCCATCGCGAAACCTTACAATGAATTCACCAACCAAATTCCCAATTATTGTCAAAAAGTTATTTCTCCATTTTCTGGGTTATGATAAACAATATAAAAAAAAAAACACCGGCAAGAGACCCCAAACAGTGTGGGGAAAGGGTTCATGCGGGAACAACTTGTGGACCTGCTGACATTCAAGATGCGAAATTAAGGGATACAGAAGCAAATCTAATATGTGAAACAAAAAACAGGATGGGGAGACTGCGGCCCACACTTTGTGCGAGCCTGCGCGGTCCAAATGGACATGTGGACATATCACAAGAGCCATTCTATGCGAAAATTCTCTGGAAAAACGCCGCCGCCCAAGACCATGAGAAGACCACGGCCCACACTTTGCACGAGCCTGCGCAGTCGAAATGGACATGGACATATCACAAGAGCCATTTTACGTGAGAATTCTCGGGAGAAACGCCGCCACCCAAAGCCGCAGTCGAAATTCACATGGGCACGGAAGCCAGATGGAGCACCCTGATCAAGCACCGGCCTTAAACGGCCTTAACTCTCACCGTGCACCCCTCAGTGTAGACACACTGTTCGGGGAACAGCCTATAGATTCTTGTGCAATATTGTAAACAAAAAATTCTACCCTTACTTCATCTTACTTCCCAACTTCAACAGTTTACCAAGTTTACCCTAGCTTCCCCAGCTTTCCAAGTTTCGTTGAGCCCCAGGTTGAGCACGGTATCCATCATCCCCGGCATCGACGCCCGCGCCCCGGAGCGCACGGCCAGCAGCAGCGGCTTCCGCGCGTCGCCGAAACGACGACCGCTACGCGACTCGACAAAGGCTAAGGCTGACTCGGCCTGCTGATGGGTGGGTGAGAAATCTGGGAAAATGGTCATCTTAAGTCTTACTCCTCAAAAATGTGTGTGATTTTCGGATCAAGAAGGCAAAAAGTGGTAACCTTACTAATCGATAAATTGGGGATTTGAATGATCAGCTGAACAACTGGGAATATGAGTCAATAGAAATTTGGACTTTACCAAATACACACCGCAAACAATGGGAGGAATCATTGCGTTCGAGTGGATCTGCTGGGGTTTCGACAAAATTTCAGAAACAATGGCTGGCAACAACCAGTGGAATTTCAGGTTGAACAAAAAGGGCATCAGATGGTAAAAGACATGGAGGGTTGAGTGGCTTTAGTCATGATTGGAAAATTCGTGGGCCTCGTATTTGATGGAAGTCAAGAATCAGCCTAGTGGTTAGTTGCAGCAGCAAAAACTGGAGAGATGAAGGTCCAGAGAGCCTCCTTGCCATGCCCAGGCCTTACAATCAATAAACCTAACATTAAATTTCAACCACGTTTGATCATGTTGGGCCGATAAGGAAGCATTGGGGCACCTGGAACATGATCCAGAGCTGTTTGGTTTGGGATCTAAAAACATGGCTTGGAATCAGGTCTTCCGGGTACCGTTGTGAAGAGAGGGCAAGCAGGGCATCTGAACATAACACCTTTTCTAAGAATGGAACATACGGTTAATGAACATTGTTGATTCTTTACCCGCAAAACAAAGTATCTCCCTGTGTCTGTTGCAGGCTCACAAAATTTGAATATCTGACTTTTTATGTGACAACATATGTTTGTCACTCAAGTCTGCAAAAGTCAATGTTTTACCACGACATGTGAGGATGGATTTCAAGTCGATGACAGACATACAATGCATCTAAACTAAGCAAGCAAAATTACCAACCATGATTTCTATCAAGGCTAGTTCTGCGCCGATTTCCAAGAACTCAAGGCTAACGAACGCCCTGCCTGTTTCCTCAGTTCGGGAGGGTAGCTGCCATTGTTCTCGTAGAAATCTTAGCACGGCCAAATGGGAGTGGTGCTGGTCACCATGTGTCTTTCGCTTGCGTGCGAAGGAAAATATCGAATGCAGGGTGGCTTTAGGGGCCGGACATATTTTGGAATGGCGATCATGTTTTCCCAGCATGTTGTACTTGGATGATTTTGGATGTACTGGCACACTCTCGCGAAAATACCAGGTCGACTATCCGCATCAGCATTTCGGCCGGGACCAATCATCCAACATCATCTATCACCAGCTCGCAACCATTCCAACCTCCTCCATCATGACCCTTTGGCGGATCGAGGTGCAAGTGCACAGCTCGGTGGTCAAGGTGAAACCTGCAGGCACCGGTAGACCGATGGATGCCATCTCCGCCAAATTGGCACCTTTGCCGCCCAACCTGGTGGCTGATGACGCTTTGGGATCGCATGGCTTCATGGCGGGTATATGATATTGCTTTGTTGGTTCATGTGCAAACACTTTTTAATCAGTATCAGGATTCGTCCCAAGAATGACTCCCATCACAAGCTGCGGGAGAACGTCCAAACAAATCAGACCATTTTCTGGTTGGCTGTTTGGTTCAGAGCCGAAGGTATCTTTGTGCCACCGCCGGTAGCTTGGCTCAACCATATCCAGATATGCATGTCTGAAGACGGGGCATGCACCTAAAGTAGCCCAGTGGCTACACTGATGATTAACCAATGGCTTTGGCGTAGACCGCTCAATACCATCTGATTCCAAGTGCAAATAAAAGAACCACTGCTTCCAGAACCACAAAATAGCAACAATTTTTTCGACACATAGGTCTCACCCGATAAAAAACACATACATAAAACATCGAGGGCTTCAGAATCCTAGTGACATCATGGGTTTAAAAATCCTAGTGGCATCACGCCTGCGTACCTTTCTTAGCCAACCAGGTGCCATCGGCTTCGGGTCTCCAAGCAACAAATGCTTCATGTCAGCTCTCCCATCGGCCTGTCCGTCTCCGAAGCTATAAGCCCATTTCCTGTCGCGGGTCTAAAAGTCCATTGAACATGGGGATTTCACGGGGAATATGGGGATAGAACGAGATATAGTTCACTAACCACATCTAACCTGGGCGTGCCTGACAACGGAATATACCCAGCACATGGCAGTTTGAATGGGGAAACTAATGATTAACCATCATATCAACATTTGGCGTAACCGACAAACCCACATATTCTGAAATACGTGGAGGAATAAAATTGAACCTGGAAAGGTGGAAACTGACAATTTCAATCAATGAAAAGTGTTTGGGTGTTCATCCCAAATACTGGGTGACTAATGATCTTGGCTAGTACCTCCACAGCTAGGGTTCTTCTTTATGGCTAGTGCATACACACATGGATTATATATACGTATATATATATATATAATTATATATATAGAGACAGCACATACATATACTTCGCTGCAATCTAACATGGCAATGGAAAACTCACCATCTACATGACTGCATGGAACCATTTCACCCACAACTCAAAAGTCGTCCATTTCCATTGTTCTTGGTTTACCAGAACAAATCACTGCAGGGTCCCGGTTCCCAGCACTTCAATGCTGCGCAGTTGCTTCGTTGTGGACCCCAACCGCATCACGCGGGTCCCGCCGTCCCGCAGCTTGACGACCGTGGCTTTTTCGGCCAAAACGGCTTCGATTTTTGCGGCACCTGAGGTGTTCTGTTCTTTCCTTCAGCCCTTGGTCCCACGATGTCTCAAGAATCGGCCTTGAAATTGGGTCATCAACTTGATGGGTTGGTGGTTGAGCTGCCAATCTTGTAGACATATGTAGACATCATGTAGACATCAGTCATGGGGTCATCAAGCTAGCTTACTGATGTAGGAAGAAATTCTTTGTTAGTTAAACTTGAAAAAACTTAGCGAGATTGAAGTGTGTGACGACGGCATGAAAATGCTGTTGCAAAAATGTTTCATTTCTGAACGAGATGTATATCTAAAAAGATACATGGGCGGACAGGGGAAATCATAAAATTGTCCAAGTCTTTACACCTGTCTGTCCCAGAGGGTGTCCCCGGTGCCATTCCACGCCTTTGTTGCAGCCGCCAATCAATCGGGGCCAAGCTGGTCGCCCCCTGTTCTCTCAGCGTGTCGTGGCGTAAAAGAGGGAATCCAGTTCAGCAAGCATTTGGCGCAACTATGTCATGAACATTTGGCTAGCATGATTTCTGTGAGCACAGTAATCCGTTCAGGATCAACCAAACTTGCAGTGCTTGCATCTTCTTGGCCACGGCCGGCTGATCACAAATTCTGAAACTGGCCCTGCTGGATTTGCAAACGCCCTGTGTTGAGTCGATGCAAAAGGTCCTCCGATTCTTCTCCTAAGGTGGGTTTGTCTTGATTCGTTCGTTTAAAAAACAAAACAAATTTTCGAAAACCACAACTTCTGCAGGCTTCAAGGCTTTTCTGAACTCCTTGTGGCAGAAAAAAGGATCCGGAATTGTTTGGGGTGTCTTTTTTTTCTTCAATTTTGTTTTTTTTGACTTCCTGTTCTGTCCGTTTTCCTTGTTATTTGCAGCATTTTGGAGCTGGAAGCTGCCATTTCAACGGTACTTGCAACATTTTGGAGTTCGAACCTCTCATTTTCCACAATCATATTTGCAACACTTTGGCGCTCAAAATTATTATGTTGCAGGGTCATTAGTTTGCAACTGGGGTTAACATAGGGTTAGTTTGGGGTTTATTCAGTTTCATTTAAGGTTTGTGCATAAGATTTTCTAACGCTTATTTATGCATGAGAAGTAAGAGGACATTGAAATGATCATATCACATCATGTCTATGATTTTCTGGACTTGAATCATTCTTAAGCCATTCTCGAGTAAACGGACATTGCTGGGGACACCACAGATCGACTGGCAGAGGGATTTGCAATGACTGCCCCAGCCCTTTTTTGGCTCAATTTGGACCTCCAAGTGATCTCCAAGAGCTTGCAATGGCCTGCAAGACCTTCACTGCCTCCGGGCATGGGCCGTGGGCACCGGAGGCCCCGAACAAAAATCATGGACGTGGACGTGCAAAATGAAACAGAATAGCGACATAGCCCGCAATGAGAGCAAATGCACAAGGACACTCACACACACACACACTCACTCTAAAACAATGGTGCGCAATCCACAATGTGCGCAAGCGCAAAGATTCGCACCAATGTGTGGTTCATAATACCTGACAAAAGCACAATGGAAATGCCACCATATCCAAATTGAACACCACATAGCCACACTGCAGACTTGTCACAGCTGATGAAGGCCCCCCAATGTCACCCGTAAAACCGCTCCACCAAACCCGTCCTGGAAGGCAACGGTTCACCAAGCCATTGTAACTTTTTCATTCGGGTTTCCCTGGCACAGCAACGAATTTCAAACTGATTGGCGTGGGATGCAGGGGGTGCACGTCAGACATAGCAGCAAAAATCACGTCAGCTCTTAGCCTAATTGCATCAAAAGTCTTTGTTTGGGGGGGACGTAAAGGTGGCAACACCATTTTTTTGAGCTTCAAAACTAGCTGTTGGCGTGTGATCACTCCTTAGCTGACCCTTCAATCGATAATTCTTCATTGTGCTTGGCGAAAGCGTGCCATGCCACGCGGGAAAAGGGAGCGCGTTGATGGCACACGGCATCGGCGTTGCTACATGGACAGTCGGATGCATGGCAACACGCTGCGCCAATTTTGTCAGAGTCAGGTCAACATGGCAGAACAGTTGTTTAAAACATTTTAAAACCATTCGACACACGGTCGGTATGCTCGCAATCTCAATCGCTCCATGCGAACTCTCCACGGCTCCATTCCTTGTATCCCTCAGGTGGCTGGAGCTTCCAGCTCTGCTTCGCCAAATGCATCCGAAACAAGCCGCGGATGCTTGCTGCAGGGTACCTGGTGGTTTTACCCCAAAGAACGTTGACCTCACCAAAATTATCTGACAAAAATGCTGACGCATATTAAATAACATATTAAATGGTTGACATTTATCTTGACCTAAATTTTGGCACCTAGCCCGACATCTCATCTAACAATGCTTCTGACTTCTGACGTTTCACATCGAAATTTTAAAATATGACATCTAACCCCATAAATTCTTGCAAAAACGTTGACTGTCATCCCGATGCATAGCCTGACATGTCTTCGGACACATGCGTTGACATTGATCCAACAATGACCCGTGACCGACATAAACTCTAGCCTAGAGCTTCCCACATGACAAGCGGAAAAAGTTAAACAGTTAAACTTTATAATTTGATATGCAACGCCGGATTTTGCATTTTGAAAAGCCTGCCATGGGTGATGGCAAAACAATGACGAAAGAAGGAAATGCTCCATTAAACTTTGACCAGGTACACTGCTCCATTGGCTTCGAACCGCATAAACACATCTTGTTGCTCATTGTCCGTGCGCAGCTGCATCCACCCCTTGTCCAGGTCTGCGGCAAACCCGAGGACTTCGGTGACGTTCCACTGTGCAATTTGCAATGGCTCCGAAGCGCTACCGTGCCACCAGCAACATCGTTGGCCATCAAAGGCCCAGCCATTTGCATCATCTCCGACGCCTTTACCATCGTCATCATCTCCACCCTCGAAATCTGTACTGAGCCAACCCAGCTGAGGGCAGTCGAACTCGCTCAAGATCTGGATTTCATGATAAAACTTGCCTCGGCTCCGGGCCAACTTCGGCGTGCCGCAGGTGAACCAAATGTTGCCATGTGGTGGTGCTTTGCTTGGTTTCAAAGCAGAGAGCCCAACCAGCTGGGGCTCCGGTCCAGGGCTGGCACCTGCACGCAGCAAAGCCTTGGTCACAGGGCTGTTGGGATCGTTTGCCCTCGCAATGTCTAGGGCGTGAACATGTCCGATGCCAGCAGCATTCACATCCACAACCCCAAGAAGAAACTCCACAACCTTCAAATGACCTTCGGCTACTGCCACATGCAAGCTGTGCACCCCGATGTCGCATCCTGAAGTATGGAAAAATCTCACCATCTCCACATCGCCGTTTTCAACAGCGACAGCCACTCCATCATCCTTCGCCTTTTCCAAGCTGCACCCGGACTTGTGGAGAGATTTCAGGACATCTAGTCGGCCAAAGTGGGCTGCTTGCAGGATAGCGTTGGCTTCAGATTTGCTTGCTTTTTCGAGGCATCCGGACTGAAGGAAAAACATCAGCACCTCAACATGACCGTTTTGGGCCGCAGCTTGGACAGCATTCTGGCTTGGAGTTTCCAAGCTGCACCTCACACAGTGGAGGTATTTCACGACATCCAAGTGGCCATTTTGGGCTGCCTGAGTCATAGGGGTGCATCCACTGTTGTTTGCTGTTGCCAAGTTGCATGCTGACTCGTGTAGAAATTTTACCACGTCTGCATGGCCGCTTTGGGCGGCAAGGATAGCTGCAGTCCATCCATCCAAATCGGGTGTTTCCATGCTGCACCCTGAATCGTGTAGAAATCTCACGATCTCCAAGTGACCATTGGCCGCGGCGCTGGCAAGAGGAGTGATTCCATCGCAGTCAAATGTTTCCATGCTGCATCCGGAGTCGCGCAAGAATTGCACCACATTCAAATGGCCACACGCCGCTGCATTCACTACAGCTGGACGAGATTGATGTTCGGCTGAGCCTTCCAGGCTGCCTTCCAGGCTGCATCCCGAGTGATGGAGAAATCTCACCATTTCCAAATGGCCCGATCCTGCTGCATAGAACACTGGAGCACACAAACTCTTGTCTGCTCTTCCCAACTCGGTGCCCCCGTGCAATTGCAATGCTTGGATGGCACTGATGTGGCCTCCCCCCGCAGCCCAATGCAGTGCTGTTGCTCCATTCCATTCAGCGGCGGGGGGAATTCCTGCACCGACCAACGCGTGGATCGCTGCGACCTGCCCGGCCTCAGCAGCTTGGCACAGCGCCGCCACGCCATCATCGTCTGGCTCTGCTGCCTGTAGCAAGCGTGGAATCTGCGACGCCACACCGAACCGCGCCGCCAGCTCCAAACGTCCACCCCGGTTGCCTGCTATGACGGGGAAGAAGGGCAAAGCAAAAAACGACATGGCGACGTCGTGCGCCAGTGCTGTGAAGAATGTCAAGGCAAATGTGAGCAGCACCAACAGAGCGACGATCACCACAGCTGGCTGTTCAGCCACAAGGCAGTGACTTCCGACTGAAGCAGAATAGATCAAGGTACATAGCCACAAAATTCCCAAGGTTTGGAGGAGCCGAAGTCCCAGCAAGGATCTGAAGAGCTTGTGTTGCACCACCAAATCTGCCGTATTGCAGCACCAGTAAACGCTGAGGAAGCCGCTGATGACACCCACAAAATTTTCCTTCTTGAGGAACTGAGACCAAGCCAGGTTTAAGCCAAAGCTTTGGGATTTGAAAACCATGGCGATCAACAGCAGTTCTGCTGCCAGTATCACAGGCAAGTATGGCTGTTGTATGCCATGCCGTTTGGCACCGATCGGCCGAAGACATATGCCCAGCAGCGCCCAAACACCAATGCGCGAGAATGTGTCGCACCACCTGAACCAAACCAAGACGCCTGCTGGCAAGACGTGTTTCTCCATTTTGCAGCTCTCAGGAACACATAGTTCATAGGCTTTGTTGATTCCCATAGCAACAGTCAGGATGGACAGCGCAATTGACCCCCACAAAAGTTGCAAATCCAAGGAGTTTTCTTTGGGCGGATCCAACCGCAGGGCATACAATTGCAGCAAGCTCGACGGTGCAGCCTCGGTCAACGCAGCCACCATCTTTTCCTCTTGCAAGCGACGAGTCATCCCATGCTGCCAGGAATTCAATGCCATGATCAATGGTTGGACCTGTAGTATGTACAGCAGAAAAGTCTTGTAGCCAGGCTTGGGTTCCCCATGTTCATTCAAGCCTTGAGCGAAATAGCCAAGATTGGTTTCACTGTCGCATCGTTCCCAACTCACATACCGGTGGCTAAAAGCTAGGCATCCACTGCCGAGCCAAATCAGGATCATTAAAAAAGCAAAAACATACAGCTTCTGCTTGCAGTATGTGTATGCGACATACATATCGGACAGCATGTCGGCGAGCCAAAGCAAAACCATCAGAGCCACTTCTGCTTTTGCAACGAACCTTTCAACATGCTCTTGACGTGCGAATCGCAAAACCAAACAGTCAGCAACGCGCGTACTGCACGTCTTGAAGACATACAGAGCTGGCACCAGCATACAAATCAGCAACAGCTGCATCCAGTGCTGACCACATGCAATGATCATCCAATGGATGTTCATGAACATCTGCCCAATGAAGCAGTGCGGCACAGCTGAATCTTTCCCGATCTGTAGCTTGAGAGGTTCTCGCAACAATATGGCGAAGCCAATGGCTGCCCCAAGCAAAGCACAAACGAAACAAGCGAACTTCACCCTGAAGCCATGGCCGAGGACTGGATGGAGATCTGGTGGAGGTCCCTCCTGAGCTGATGGATCTGGTCGATCTGGTCGATCTGGTGGCTTTTCCTTCGCTGGCAGCAAAGGGGTCACCTCTTCATCACTCACCGCGGCATTTCTCGGCCTTGCTTTCCAAAAACGTGACAGGCCACACCCCATGGCCGGTTCTTGTAGTTTTGTGTCCTAGCAATAGTTTCTGTCATTGGGGATTCATCATCCCAAGCTGATGGGAAAGTGCTGTGCAGGGAAACAACAGAATTTGTTGATGTTGGCGGATGTCCTTGCGAAACGCCCTGCTCTCAAAGCCAGAATGCGAGCGATCCGAGTGACCGGTCTGAGACAACCTTGGATTAGAGCTCTGAATTGAAACATGAAATACGGACATGAAATGTTATGAGCAATTGTTAATTTTCATTGTCATGTATCAGCATTTGGGGATAACAACCACAATAAATAGCCGGGTTTATTCATCCGGGGTTGACATTATGGATTTTGCAAGGGACAAACAGTTGCAATAATAGCATGTTTCCATATTTTTCCTTCAATGTGAATCTCAAAAACGTGGCAGCGTTGGGAGATGTTGCTGTTCGAAGTCAAGTTTGGATCCATAGCTACGTGCGGCCAAGGCCAGGGCTAATCAAAGCAGTAAAACCGAGTAAAACCGTTTTCGACAGCTGAAATCTGGCTACGCTTTGTGAATTTCATCAGCTTTTAATGAGCTTTTTATATGTGACCACGATCAAACCTCTTGTTGAGGCTGGAAGTTTTGGTCAGGAGGCCAATGTCTTCAGTCCCCAGCCGCTTCTCACATGGTTGTTGGTTACCCATCTTGCTAAAAACACTCTGTTCAGTGGGGGAGAATATCTCCATTTCGTGTCCGTGTTGCCTCAGAAACTCCAATTTTTGCTGAGTGAAACCCTTTGAACCAGGCCGCTTTGGGTCACTGGGAGAAGGTATCTGGTTTCAGATTGGGATCACCACAAGCCACAAGCACGGCAGCGGCGATAGTATCAACATGATGCCCTGCTATCGTCATCTTATATAGCCCTATGCATAGTTTCTTACCAACGCAAACCTTCAAATGTGGAATTTGGGGTCTCCCATCCCAGCCCAACCTAAACAGAGACAACAGGCAAATTGAGTCTCCAACAATGCTGCCAATTAGTGCCCAACATAGTTCGATAGTATGGCTGGGTTGACTGGCCCAATTATGGCGGATCCACGGGACAATTTCCAGCCTGAAAAAGCCTTGCCATGGCGTCTCGTCACACAGATTGGAATGCACCAGCTAAGAAGTGCATGATGTGCGCCCAACAAAAAACGGGAGGAGAGCTTTGAGAAACCTCTGCCAGTCTGAGTCGATTGTACACATTTTGTTAGGCCATCGCTTGAGCAGCACCAGATTTCAGGATTTCAAGCGGACATTGCACCATTTCAGCTCCCAAATCAGCCCCTGGACATGTACTGCGATTGGAATATACCACTCAAACAATGGCTGCAACATGGCAGTAGGCAATAGATTCGTTTCGGGCCAAGCCATCGAAGTGGAAGATCTATTCCAATACAAAAACAGCATTGTTAAGATACTCAGATTAATCGAAGGAGGTTTCTTCAGAGTTCCAATGATTCATCTCATTTGCAGGCCATGGGTGACTTGAAAATACTAGCACCGTCGAAATCCATACGACACTTCTAAATGGGATTGTTTTTTATGCCCCACGATTTCCAAATGATGAAACATGACTATATTGTAATTGAGAGAGATATACATATATATATATATTTATATTGATACTAAATAAACTAAAACTTGCAAGCCCAAAGGGTCGTTGGAATTACCTCGTCCTTTGTTCGCTGTCCTTTTCCAAACTTTCAATCAGCACTCCAGCCACCAACTTTGGGTGCTGGAGAGAGATCCATCATTTTCATCCCTTTTCATCCCTTTTGATCCCTTTTGATCCATGGTTTATATGGTTTTGTACATCGCTTCATCCACCTTTCCACCACCCTTCAAGGCAAAAATCATCACTGGCGTCTCCGTTTCCCTTCCTTCCATCACTTCCATCACCTCACAGCTGACGCCGCTGACGCCGCCGTCGGATCGCAGCAGTTGGGCTTCTGGCCAGCGCTGCCGCAGCGCGGCCCAGAGATCCATGGCCTTTTCAGCGCTCCGCACACCGTGCGCCAGCAACGTCCAGGTCTCATCATGCGAAAGACTGGAGATGAGATCCAACAGGGAGGAGATCATAGGAAAACTGCAGTCATAAGTGATGTCCGCACCCAAAATCAGGTCATAGAAGTCATAGTTCCCATGCTCATCCACTGGACTGTTCTCCAGGTTTTGGCCCATTGGAGAACAGTCCATTGGTGGGTTGTCACCTTGGAGATCAGATCCAAATAGCTGGTATAGTATTGTCAGCTCATGAAACAACACTCCCTGGGTTGTTTGTTTTGACCAATACATGAGCTATTGACTAGAAATGGATTCGGCGGATTTCACCAACAAGCATAACAATCAATGGAGATGTATCGCTAAGAAACGTGACACACATATCATCCGAAAAACAAAGCTCTTGCCGCTATAGAAACATGTAGAAACATGCATTTTGCCGGTAGAATCACCATGACTCACCAGCCGAGGTTCCCAAAAAATCATCAAACATCAGCACGTAAAACTTTTGGAAACTCCTACCATGGTGTAAAATAGTGATACATCTCCCTACAAATCACCAAGTTATGGCTTATATCAACATATAAGATATATATCAACATGTTTCATCACCCAAAACGGGATAACACCAGCTAAAACCCATCATTTCCAGCACGTTTCAACCAACAAAGTCAGCACTGGTCACCATAAGTCATAGGTTCCTACCAGGTTCTATCATCCAAATTAATCACCATCATTTACGATGTATCTCACCGTATATTCACCACGTACTCACCGAATGGAAGGATGAAATTCTGCACCAGTTGGTGACTTTTGGTAACATGATTCAACACTGTAAGACTGTAGATAGTGTGAAGATTAGGGGATGTTTACCTACCAACAGGTTCAAGATTTCTCCATCCACAGTATTTACCATGGATTTCACCATCATTTACCATGTATTCACCTATAAATTCACCAATTCACCACATATATCGCCATATTGAGATTTTGCGAAAATGTACCCCCATATCATCAATTTTAATAAGATTTTCCATGAAATAAACCATCCAGCTATTGGGATATCCCCATATACTCACCACATAACCATATACCATATATTTCCATATATTTCCCATCTAAATACCACACATTTCCAATGCACAAGAAATCAACACTCACCACATATATCACCATCATTGACACTGTGCTCACCATATATTCATTATGTGGTTGGTGGTTTCAACCCCTCTGATAAATATGAGTTGGGATGATGACATTCCATTCCCAATATTATTGGAAAGTCAATCCAAATTCCATGGTTCCAAAGCACCAACCAGTAGTTCACTATAAATTCACCACATATTTTCAATTTGTAAATCCCATATCAACATATATCAGCTTCATTAACCATCAATGAACCATCAATTCACCATGGGTTAAAGGGCTATTTCCCATGGATTTCAGCCATTTCAGCCATTTCCACCCTATAAGTTGCAACCCCTCTGAAAAATATGAGTTCGTCAGTTGGGGTTACTATTCCCGATATATGGAAAGTCAATCCAGAGGGTATTTCCCATGGATTTCAGCCATAAATCCACCGAGTTTCCCCAGGTGATTTTCCTCACCTCGAAGCGCCGCTCGTTCAGCGCCGCCGTCTCCGCCAGGCGCCGCCGCACCGCCGCCGGGCCGTCCGCGGCCGTCGTGGTGGCCGCGGCGCCGAAGACGCGGCAGGCCACGGCGGCCACCAGGCCGCAGCCGGCGCCCAGGTCCAAGACGCGGAAGGCACCGTCACCTGGGGAAAAAGTCAGGGGAAACCCCCCAAAAATAGGGATTTTCATATGGAAACCAGCTGGACTTTCAGATTTTGAAGTGTTTCATGGATTTTTCCACTGATTTTTAAATGTTCTTGTGTTTGTTTTGAAATGTCATGGGATTTTCACGGGTTTTCCGAGCGATTTGTCATGAAACATGGCCTGGAACACACCATTTTTTTTTGAATGTTCGCAGCTCTAAGTGGATTGGGGTAATTTATTGAACATTTGTGTTGGAAAATTGTCACGATTGATGTTGGATTTGAAAGACAAACTATGGGGAGATATCTTATTTCTGACCATTTTTGGGATTTTCCTATTGATTATCATTGGACAAATGGTGTTATATCATTATGGGATACACTCTCACTATCATCATGGGATAGAAATAGATACAATGGGGTCATGATGGCGCCTTCACCTTCTCCGAGGGGGTCAGTTGAAGCTATTAGAGAAACCGGTCAAAGATTTATCATCCAATGATGGCGGAAACTAAGCTGAGGGTAGGTGGTGAAGATGGTGGTTGCAGCGAGTAGATCTATGAGCAACAATGATGTAGCTACAAACGTAGGGAACACAAGGTCCTACTTTCAAACAAATTGGATCAAATTGGGGTTTCCTAAGGTTTCCTAGAATTGGGGGGGGGTAGCCCCAAATCATCCAAGTCATCAAACCATTGTAGCATAGGTTAACCGATGAAATGGGATCCCCTCATTTTAGGACCCAGTCACCCATTGCATCGCTGGGTTGCCACGGTCTATCACCTTCACCCGCCAGCAATTTCGCAAGGGCCTCTGCCGCCGGCCAAATGCGAAGGCCTGTGTAGCAAACGCCACCTCATAGAAAATCAAGCGCAGGTTAGGCCACCTGGGGCCCAAAATGAACTAGTGAATTGGGAGAATCTCTTCATTTCTAAGATTTGAATTACAAATCATTGGGGAAAACTATCAAGTTAGATATGGATTGAAATCAACAACGAGTTTCGTACCACCATTTAATTGCCATTATCCACCATTCTACCACTTTTTTTCTTTGTTGATCATGTCCAACCCATTAAACAAACTTTTGCTGAAACCAACCAGGACAAGCCACAGCTTTCATCCACTTTCACACGCACTTCATGTGGGCCAAACGTCCAAGTTTTGACGACTTGACGTAACTCGTCAGCGTAGTACCCTGGTTGATGGATCTTGTCCGAACAAGGGGAATTTCACCAACAGGAATGATGTCATACTGAGTGTCTAATGGTTTAATCACCAACTTGATATGGAAACAAAACGATATGGATGTTTCAACATGTTCAAGATGTCTGAGAGAATGCCAGAAAAAATGTCAGCTAGAACGACAGATAAAACATTCAACAGAATATCACATGAAATTCTGTTGGCATATGCCTTGAAATGTGAAAACATATACCAGATAGATCACCAGAATATGTGATGAGTCGGAATATATGTCAGTTGGTGGGATCATCCGAAGTAGGGTACCGGGTAACTCCTAGGTTTTTCATTGAAGCTTGCTTGGTCGTGCACCCCCCCAATCTCTGGGTTCATCATTTTCTCCTAGGGAAAAGGCAAGTTTGACTTCAATAGCACCATTTTCAGATCATTCAGATAAAACCCAAAATCATAAACAGCAAAAACTTAGGGACACTGCTGCTGCAGACGTGCAGATCAATATGGACTGCATATCGCTGATAATATCCCGTGAGGTCATATGAATGACATTGGGCAAGACAATTTTATAAGCTGGTCATGTCTACAATGTATCCCCACTGCACCCAGTTCAATCACCATGTTTGTTGATAAACCAACATTTAGATCAACAAATTCAAGGTTTAGTCAACATAAACAAACAGACACATCATTTTCCTCTATGACAGTTTTTAAAAATGGCGTACCAACTCATATCAGATGATTGCCTTCACACGATTGCTATTTCTATATTGCTATCTCCATGGTTTGCAACACATTTTCAACAACGAAACCTCAAGTGAAGGGTTTCTGCATGGACATTTGCATGGACATTTGAACATTTTAGGTCTTTCTCATGTCATATTATCAGCCCTTACCCCCAGTAAACCAACATAACTATGGAAAATGGATGAACATGGCCATGACTGGCATGACTAGGTGAATCATTTATCTATACATGGTCCCTATTTTCAATAGCTACGTTACTTTTTCGGGTCAAATGCTCAGTTCCCAGCCCCCATGGCTTTCAGCGCCAGCCGCCTACTCCCAACTCTCCACGCTTGAAGACATAGCCGGGTCGGCCGCCCATGAAACGATCCGATGGCAAAAAGGTCATCGGAAAGTGTTCGCGAACCCGCGGCAGAATGGAGGAAGAATAGGTTCTAATGACCAAAAAATCCCCGAACAGATAGAAAGTTCTCATGCCACCAAATTAGTGATGACTAACTTTTCTATTTTTTGTGGGGGTTACTATCGTTGTGAATACACATGAGTAAAGCATACTAGTTGATTGGTGAATAAACACTATTAATGGTTCAACTATTAATAACACTATTGATGGTCATGGTTAGTTCTACAGTAGGACAATCATCAATACATGTCTTAATTTTTCTTCTGTCTATCTCACTAAGCCAAGTGGCTGAACAGCTGCGGATTCTATGCCAGTGCAGCTGATGCTCATGCTTCAAGTCCCCAATATGGACGTCCAAAAATTGAAGATGCAAAGATCCTACATTAAGCAAACCCACAAAGATAGAAATGTGAAGTCCAATATTCAATCTTTGGTAGCAAATATATGACAAAGTCATGTAAATTTAGTCAAATTACAGTAACATGCCAAAGGTAGCTGGAAACTAGGAACAAAGGCTGCCCCTTTAAAAACTCAAAGAGGCGCCTTTGTTGCTCTGAAGCTGAGCTGATTAGAGACTCAATAGAAATAAAGCTCAGCAACTTTTTGTCGGCTGGATTCCGCACTTTTGGCGTCAGAAGAGGTTGTAGCCTTGGAAACAGTGACTGGACACCCTATGAAATCCCAGGGAAACCACCAGCTTTAGGTGATAAAACCCACAACAACCCATGGTTTTCCTGGAAAATCATGGGAAACCACTTGCTAAGCATGATCATTTCCATGTGAACCCATGGCTTTTCAAACTTTTCATTAGCCCTCCGACCCTACTAAAATCTGCAATTCCCAAAAATCATCATCACAAAAAAAACGCAAACGTGCAACAAAAATTGAACGGCACATCTCCCAAAATTCTAGTGTAGTCACAAGTTTGAAAACGCGTCATTATCATCATCACCACCACCACCACGATCATCATCATCATCATCATCATCATCATCCAAAAATCCTCAAGCCACCACTTGGATTTGCTGGCAGGGAACCTTTTTGATTCCACAGCCCGTAGATTTCCCAAAAAAACAGAAGAAATCACCCACTAAACAGACCCAGTAGAACAGTTAAACATGCTCTACAATCCAGTTGACTTATGGGATAATGTCACTTGACTGGATTGGAACATACGAATTAGGCTTATAGCTATTCGTCCCATAGTTATTTCCATAAGTTATGATAGTTAGAGCTATAGTTATATGGCAATAAGTGTGTTTTTTCCATAGTTATGCCAATTGTTTCTCACCCCAACCAAGGTTTACGATACATATATCGAGCTAGTTGGGGGTCATAAAGCAACGTTCACATCACCACTGGACTTGGAAGGGGGGCACCACTGGACCACCAGTGCCATGGTGAAGAACCATTAGCAATCATAGTGACCAAGAATAGCCAGTATCCATTGTTAATGCCATAATAACCATTAATAACCATTAATAACCAGTAATAACCATTAATAACCATTAATAACCATTAATAACCATTAATAACCAGTAATAACCATTAATAACCATTAATAACCATTAATAACCATTAATAACCAGTAATAACCATTAATAACCATTAATAACCAGTAATAACCATTAATAACCATTAATAACCATTAATAACCAGTAATAACCATTAATAACCATTAATAACCATTAATAACCATTAATAACCAGTAATAACCATTAATAACCAGTAATAACCAGTAATAACCATTAATAACCATTAATAACCATTAATAACCATTAATAACCAGTAATAACCATTAATAACCATTAATAACCATTAATAACCATTAATAACCATTAATAACCATTAATAACCATTAATAACCATTAATAACCATTAATAACCATTAATAACCATTAATAACCATTAATAACCAGTAATAACCATTAATAACCATTAATAACCATTAATAACCATTAATAACCATTAATAACCATTAATAACCCGCCATAAAAATAATCATCGCTCAATAATCAAGAATCATGATTTTTTCCCATGAAAACCCCCATAGTTGACCTTCATTTCCCGGAGCTAATAACCACTACTAACCTGCATTAACCATTATGGATATGGCAGTGTGTCAAAACCTTGTACCCCTGGTGAACATCAAAATAGCTGGTAAATGGATGTTCATTCCCCTAAAAATGGTATTAATATGTATTGATCCATACCCATATAATGATGATATTCTGGTTCAATAATATGATACATGGATGGATATTTTCATATGATGGATGGATGATTATTGGGAAAGGACATGGGAAAGAATGGGGAAAATGATCATCGTGGTAATTGGTTAATGGGAAATAAACTTATGAACTTCCTTAACATGTTGTAATCATTGTTGATCATGACTTTTCCCATAGTTATCACCATAGTTAATCATGTTTTTTTGAATTAACATTTATGATGAACGATGGTTAACAAACACAACCATTCTCATTATCATTATTAGCATTAATAGCTTGTATCATTCACAACCATAGGTATAAATATTAATAGCCACTATTCCCATTCATAACCAAAGTTAATCATCATCAGGAAACATAGTTCATGGGATTATTGATCATATTTAATTATAGGTATGACCATACTAACCCATATTGACCATAGTTATAATTATCCTTCCTGCCATGTTGGTTAAGTTGGTTCTTAGCTCCGAGAACTATTAATAACCATGAATCAATCATCATCATTAGATTATATAACCATAGATATGAGCCATATTGAGCCATGGCTATTAACCATTGATAACCATAGTTAATCATGATTAGTAACCATAATTAATGGCATTACTATAGTTATTTTATGATTATTAACCAATATTCAACCATATTTAATTATATTTAGTTAACAATTAATAACAATGGCTACTCATAATTAACCATCGTGAATGGGACTATTAACCACATGTATATAACCATATTTGTAACCAATACAAACCCATATTGACCATAGTTACAACCATTATCATGTTATAAGTAGTTATAAGCCATATTAATAACTTACTAACCATAGTTGTAACCATAGTTATACTTAACCATTCATGTGGTTAAAACAATAATAAACAATCCGTTTGGGAATGGTTCATACCACCTATTTATGGTGATTTGGGGGATGCTTTATGATTGTTTTAACCACATTAACCATTAACCATTCACAACTATAGTTAATGGGACTACTAACCATAGCTAAACTTCATAACCATAGTTATACTTAACCATAAAGCATCAACCGATAGCCATTCGCAAGCATTATCATATTATAAGCCATATTATAAGCCATATAAACAACTTACTAAGCATAGTAACCATTAACCATGATCAATTCACAAAGTTAACTATTCTATGGTTGATGGTTTATGGTTAAGTATAACTATAATTGATGGTTAAGTAAAACTATGGATATAAATGACCATTAACCATTCACAACCATAAATAACCACTGTTCATGGGATTGTTAACCATATGTATATAACGATAGTATTATAGGTATATTAACCATATGATAGGTATATAACCATGTATATATATAACCATATGTATATCTAACCATAGGTATTATAGGTATATAACCATATCATAGTATATACATATGGTTATTATCATAGTATATAACCATACTTATTACTACTTAACCATATCATTATCCGAACCGGGCCACGGAAGGCGCGCTGTCCGCAGACGCCGCAGACGTTCGGCGCCACTTCACCATGGGATGCCTCGATGGGACGCGCGCAGCTGCTGCAGCGGTCCTGGCAACGGCAACGAAGGCGGAATTGCAGGGTTTTTTTACCCCAAACAATGGTGAAAATGATGGGGAAATGATGGAAAAAATGGGACGATGATGGGGAAAATGATGGGAAAATGATGGAAACATGATGGAAAAATGATGGACAAATGGATGAGAAATGGAAACATGATGGGGAAATGATACAGCCCAGGTCGTCCCTTGATATCGCTCCTGATAGGAAATCGCTTCCTTGGGCTCCAAAGACGCCAAGAGGTTGCCGAAGGTCCTCAAGACACCTGAGGTGTGCTGCATCCTTAGCTGCCCAGGTGTCCCGGGGAATTATGGGGAAAAACCATGGGAATTATGATGGTTTTTATGGAAGCCATGGCGAGCCTGAAAACTTCGCAAACTGTGACTTTACCAGAGGGTAACTACCAACAGTCACCATGAAATCACCATCAAATCCCATGAAAACACCATTAAATCCCATGAAAACACCATCAGATCCCATGAAATCACCATGAAATCCCATTAATCACCATTGAACCCCATTATATAAATTCCACTAAATTCCACTAAACCCGAATCACCCATCCTTTTTTAAACACCATAAAACCCCAAAGAAAACACCAATGATTGGCATCAATGATTGGCATCCGCGCAGGGCTTTCTTATGACCTTTGCTCTTCACGTACCAGTCGAAGGCATCCTGGCAGCTGGAAAACCTGAGGATTTTTGCCTTGAATTCTGATGATTTATGGCTTCTTTACATGGCACAACTACGGACAAAAATACTGTGATTTATGATGATTTATGGATTGTTTCATGGATTGTTTAATGGACAATCTAAGGACAAAACAACCATGGTTATCTCATATGTCAAAGTTATCTCTTAGATTGTCACCGGATCAACCCAACCCATGGTTCTTCCCATCTCGTTCAACCGAACGCAAAAACAACGCCTTGCCGGTCTCCCAAACGGACAGGTTGATCTCCTACGGACAGGTTGATCTCCATGGTTTTGTTGGTCTACCATGATATATCAATGGATTGGTTGAATGGGAAAATACCTATGGTTCACGGTTCCGATTTTCCCAGGAAAACCAATCCATTGAGATATACCATGAAAAAACATGAAAAAACATCTCCATGTGAAATTTCATTGTCTTGCATGGTGATCGTGGAAAACTGGGTTGGATATATCATCAAGAAGAAATTTCTGACACACATCAAATATATGAAATATAGCTATTGAAAATGGCCAGGTATTATAATTGATTTACCCATTAAAACATTGTGGATCTTTCCCATCAAATATCATGATGAGTAGAATTCTGTCACTGCCATGTTTCAACCAGCCGACCTTTGCCAGCCCCTGATCTGAGCTGGGAATCACCATCACCACCTCAGCGACGAAAAATATGGCGAAGATGGCGAAGGCAGGGTGTTGTTTGGGATCCTGAGCCACAAAATCTGGGGACTTGGAAGAGAACTTAACGTTTACCCTCTCGAAATGATGATTACTTAGTGGTTATTTGATAGGATCAGGTGATTTAATGGTCCATAATTCTACACCCCCTGGTAAACATACAAAAACTATGGAAAGATCCACCATGCTATTAATGGGTAAATCCACTATTTCGACTGATTTTCAATAGCTAACTGTTAAATTACCAGAGGGTAACCAATCTGGGGATTGGATAAATGTTGCCAGTATTTTATGTTATTTAATAGCATATGTAGATGAGGATGCACTATTGTGTAGGATGAGTAAACAATATTCCTCAAGGATGCACTGATATACTGGTAATTTCCTGATGTACTTTCCATCTTTCTTACCAAATTAATGGTACTTTCCATTGTTCAGGCTGGGTTTTTAAAACATGCGTACCTACCAACAGCGCACGTTGACAAGCTCACCTGGCGATGTTTTTTCAAGGCACGTTGGCACAAAGACCAGGCAGTTTCGGCTCATGAAACTCGTCCCAAACCTGCTGTGAGACCGGCGAGTCGGAGAGGATTGGGGATGGGTCATGTCATGATTTTCACAGGAAAAGATGGACACATATATATATATATATGTATATATAGATGTATGTATGTATGTATATATATATATGAATGGACATCTAAGAAAATCAAGGCAGCTACAGCTATATAAATTGATATTTCAGAACTAGGGGAGTCATGGATTAGTCATGGATTTTGATCCATGGCCATTTCTACTGATTAGTTGTCTCCACCAAGCGATATACAAACACCCATGCTGGGTTTCCTCAAGTCAAATCCAAGAATGCCTGGTTGGTGGTTTCAACCTACCCCTCTGAAAAATATGGTTCGTCAGTTGGGATCATGACATTCCCAATATTATTGGTGATTTACCCATTAAAAATGGTGGATCTTTCCCATCAAATATTCCAAACCAAACATATGGAAACATAAAATTCATGTTCCAAACCACCAATCAGATGCTATTGTTTCTACAAAGGATAATCGGATACTGAATTAGTGGCTGCCTAAGTCAAAGAATACCGGATACAGCTTATTGGTGGATTGAAAAACCACTCAAACACCTTGGTCATTGGAATCATCGCCCGAAATTTAGGGAATCAATCAAGAACAAGTGAAACAACTGAAGCCGCAAATCTGAAAGGGTTTGATATCTCCACATTTCTTTTTATTCTCATCTTTTTCTTGGTGAAACAAGCCCATCTGAAGATTTTTTGCTGTGGATTTCCAGCATTTTTCTGTTGAAACCCCCATTTTTAGGGCGTTGAAACCAGGATTTTCCCGGGATAAACGTCATGTCCCCTGAGACGGCAACGTCAACCAACGTGTTCATGGTGTGCCTCAGTGCCCAATTCTTCACAGGCTAAAGAGGTCACTGACACAATTCTCACAACCCCACACACTCACATATATATATATAATATTATATTATATATATATATATTAATAATATATATATATATGTTAATAGTAATAATTAATAATAAATAATATTAAATATAATATATATATATGTATACACGTACAGTATATTCCATCTCATCGTATCACGTTCAATCTGGTTGCTTCGTTTTGAACATCCTCCCCTTTTTTCTTACCGCTGAGTTATCGGCTGCATGTCCGGCAGGCACGACTCCAAGATTTGACCTTGGTGAACAGGATGTTTTACCGATATCAACAGTAAAATTTCCATGATATCATCCTAACAAAACATAATTGATAATATTGTCCTAATTGATATGATATAATATTATATATGTTTTGCCATTGATATGAACAGTAATTGGTGAGAATATTATCCGAACAAAAAAATATCCATGGAAATCAAACGGCAATGGACATGAATCACCATTTGCTTCGATGATTTTACGATTTCAATAGATTTCAATGCTCATTAAGTTCGGGGATTTCCCACCATGACCGAGGGTCGGGCCCACGTTGCACACGAAGAAGTTGGGTTTCTTTGCTTTGCCTCGTGCCTGGGACGGGATCACGGCGATGGAGATATCAGGCCGCGAAGTGTTTAAATACCATTTGGATTTAGAAGATGGTTATTCAATTCGTCAAATATAACATAATATAACAATATTCAATTCACAAATTCAGTTTTGGATGAAGAATATTGTTGTTCAACTTGTTAATATAACATAATATAACCATCTCTCGAAAACATCTACTTTTACGGCTTCCATCCAGGTAAAATCTCTGCCTTAGCTGGTTCGTTAGTACCCCATTGTTTGATGAAGCAGGGTGTCAATCCCCCATTTTCAGACACCGAAAACATCCAAATTTAAGTTGGAAAAAAATCCGGAGAAAGACAAAACCCATTTAATGTGTATATCCCATTATATTTCATGATATTTAATAGCTATATTACCATTATAGTTGGTATATCCCATGAAATAAATTACCACATTTTCCATGTGACTCATGCAGTATCTCCCCATGATTCCCCTTATTAGCAGTTGTCGGGAAAACTGGGATACCCCCAACTGCTCAGCAGTTGGATAGAAAACAAAGTTGGTAATATATTATCGTATTACCCTCTGGTCATATTCAATGCTATATTAGTGCTATATTCAGTTCTATATTAGTGCTATATTAGTGCTATAACAGTGCTATATTAGTGCTATGGATAGCTATTACTGGTGATATTCAAAGTTGGTGATATATCGCATTAGCCTCTGGTAATCATGGCTTGAAAATCAGCCAGCGATACTTCGATGATTTCCCCAGCTTTTTGAACAGGATTTCGTTCGGGGATATCCCAAAGATTCACATCCATTTCATATTATAAATCATACATATTCCCATTTTTTTGGTTCCCAAAAAAATGGCGATTCCCATCATAAATCACCATAAATCACCATAAATCACCCCAAAAATCAGCCTCCTCTTCAGTCTCTAAATGGTGATTCCAACATGCCCCAACTGATCTCCCGATCTCCCACGGATCGCACCTCAGGGGGAACGTATTGCGCGGCCAGTCCCATTGCGACTTTCTCTCCAAAGTTGGGCACTGGCACCTCGCAGGCGTAGACTTGCAGGCCGTTGGGAATCAACGCAGTGATTACCTGGCGAAGCATGGCGAAGCGGTCACGACTTGGGAAAGGTGATATGTGGTGATAACCTGAATCAGTTGGGATATGACCCCTACTTGATGATGGTTGAATCTTTCAAACATCATATCCCTTTCAAATCCATTTCCATTAATTGGTTGAATGATGTTTGAATTTGAATGGATAATCCCAGAACATGTTTGATTATATATATATGACTTATGTTGGACTAATGGATTTCTGCTGGTGGAATTCTGCTTGGTGTGAATGGCTAATCACTAATTTTAGCTATTTGTCTTTTGCTTTTTAGTTGTCCATAATGAAGCATTATATGCTCTGTCTCCCAAAAACGAGGTCATTGGAGATTGAACTCTTGATCCCATTCCGCGACTCTGGGATGCAGCTATAAGTGGATATAAAACAGTAGTGAAAATTCTGGTTATAGCTGGAGGTTAATGATGGATAATGTTCCATAACTATGGGGTAAGATGCCAACCTATGGAGCTTTTAAACCCCATGGTTAGACCAATTTTTTAGAGTTAAAACCCCAACTGCACCACCAAGGATGGCATTACAATGACCGTCACGGCATTTTGGAAACTCGGCTCCCCGCATGCTGCAGGGAGCAAACCGTCGTCCTGTCGAAATCGTGCCCAGATGTCCCCCTAGAATGGCAATACAAACACACATACACATAATATTACGATACAACATTATCATATCTATATCTATATCTATCTATATATATATATAGGCATGTATATAATAATAATGATATGGATTAATATGGTACACATGCGAATATATGTATATAGACAATATCTACATATTTGGTGATCATTGAATCATTTCAATTATAGCTGGGCTTCCGCTCCAGACAAGCCGGTGGTCTACCAACCATTCAAAAAGACATGTTACATGTCCAACAGATCACGACTGACGTCCCACATCATTATGAACACATATATCCTCCCTTCCATTGGATGGAAATGGATGGAATATCATTCTCAAAACATGTAGCTAGGGTTCTACTCCATCTTATTCCAGATTATTAAAACCCTAGCTACATGGAATGTGATTATGAAAAATATGTGGCATCATGTAGCTAGGGTTATAATATATTTCTGGCTGATTCTACACCTGTTTTACTGGTTCTTACAACAAAAGCCCCGACCATCGCAGCGCAGACCTCCAGATGAAACCCAGAATCGAGACTTTGCTGGAATCCCACAAAGCCTGCAGTCAACTGGCCAAGTTTTTCTTGTCCCAAAGAGGATCAGTTGCATCTCCCGTTTTGTTGCTTGTGAGTTTTTTTGTTTTTCCCCCTGTAAATGATGATATGATGGCAAAATCCATCTAAATCCACCATTCTATCTGGGTTTTCTGTTACCATCACCGATGGTTTTCGGTCGAATGGGGGTCACTTAAATTTTTGACTTCTGCTGAATCGCTTGCGCAAGGGTTATACTGCTATTATCTCTTGGAGATGATACCAGTAGTACTGCACAAGGCGGTGGCGGAAGTTTCAAAATAGGAAACCTATAGGAGATATTGGTTGTTGTGAATCACGGATGGCAGAGCGAATCCACTGATGGACCGAAAGGTGCTTGAGGTCTCCTCTCTTTCTCTCTCTTGCTCTGACTACCTACCTACCTACCTACCTGCCTACCTACCTATCTATCTATCTATCTATCGATCTCTCTCTCTCTCTCTCTCGTTCTTTCATCTAATTACCTATCTATTATCTATCTATCGATCGATCGATCTATCTATCTATCTGTCTGTCTACCTGTCTACCTGTCTATCTGTCTATCTATCTATCTATCTATCTGTCTACCTGTCTATCTGTGGTGCAGTGTAATTCAGTGTAGTGTGGTGGAGTGTAGTGTAGTGTAGTGTAATTAGTGTAGTGTAGTGAAGTCGCGAAACACTGTGTTTTTCCAATGATTTGGAGCTCCAGAGGGTCGAAAAGTAGGCTCGCTAAAGCGGCGGGTGCGGAGCCATCTGGCCAGATGAGAGATGAAAAATTGCACGCCGTTGTGGCACGAAGCACATTTTGAAGTCAACATGTACAAAACACACCAGTGTCGGACCACTTTTGGAAGATAAGATGTCGAAAAAGTGCACGCCGTTGTGGCGCAAAGCACATTTCGAAGTCAAAATGCACAAAACACACCAGTGTCGGACCACTTTTGGAAGTTGAGATGTCGAAAAAGTGCACGCCGTTGTGGCGCGAAGCACATTTCGAAGTCAAAATGTACAAAACACCACATGCTCGCGCCACTTTGGGAGGTTCAGATGTTGAAAGAGTGCACGCCGTTGTGGCGCGAAACACATTTCGAAGTCAAAATGTACAAAACACACCATGTACGGACCACTTTTGGAAGTTGAGATGTCGAAAAAGTGCACGCCGTTGCGGCGCGAAGCACATTTCGAAGTCAAAACGTTAAAAACACCAGGGGTTCGGACCACTCTTGGAGGTTCAGATGTCGTTTCGCGTGGCAGGTGCAAGGGATTGTGCACCTTGTCAAAAGTGAGCAAAACGTGAGGGTTTTGTAGCATTTTCAACTACAACCACCACTACACCACACTACACTCCAATACACTAAACTAAACTACAACTACACCTTCACTACGTTCCACTACAGTACACTCCAGTACACTACACTACACTTAATTACACTCAATTACACTCAGTTACACTACACTACACTACACTGCACTACACTCCACTACACTCCGCTACACTCAATTACACTACACTCCACTACACTACATTACACTACACTGCACTACCTTCCACTACACTAAACTACATTACACTACAATACATTCCACTACACTACACTACAACTACACTACATTCCACTACAGTACGCTACACTCCACTACACTCCGCTACACTCAATTACACTACACTACACTACACTACAATACACTACACTACACTACACTACATTCCACTACACTCCATTACACTACACTCAATTACACTACATTACACTACACTACACTACATTCCACTACACTACACTACAACTACAACTACAACTACAACAATACTACATTTACCTTTTCGTGCATCTGCATCTTCTTTCTTCTGACTCTTTCTCTTCTCTGATCTTCTCTCTTTTACTCTTCTCTTCTCTCTGACTCTTCCCATCTCTGCTTTTCATCTGTCCATGTTGTCGGAAGTTTGACTTCTAAACTTCCTTCGATTATCATTTTACCATTGCGGCTGATGGCCATTTTGAGATACCATTTTTGGATAAACACCACAATAGATCGTATTGTTGACTATTTCTCATGACCCGCTGCATTCGATGGAATATTTTTCCATTGTCAATAATGCTAGCAAGCATCATGGATTAATGTTTTATTACTGGTACAATATGATTGGTGTTAGTATCAGTATCATTCCATATTCATGTTATCTTTCTATTTTCCACACATTCATTCCGTCCAAAGTCCAGAAAGAGATCATATTTATCATTCTCTCGAATGGCTTACTGGTGCTAAACGTAGGGAATGGATGGGTTGCTGGGGGTTGCTGGGATGATTATTACTAGTGATTATTCATCATTCCCTCATTCCCTGCGTTTAGCACCAGTAAGATGATGATGGCCATAATAATAATGTACTAATCATGATTATTACTCTTAAATCGATTCTTTTTTTATATGCTAACCATGATATGTATGTACATTAATGCCAATAACTATGGCAATAATATGTATATAATTGTATATATATATACATAAGTCAGTGTATGCAGTGATATGTATGTAATTGTATGTATATACATCAAAATATCACTGACTTATGGCTCCCAGTCGTCCCGGGTCCCACCTGTGCTCCAATGACATGCCAGTCCAGGTGTTGAAAGCGCTGGGCGGCCGCTACCTGGGGACCCCTGGGGGCTGGGTGATGGGTAACTTAGTAGAACTGTCATTGAAAGGTTACCTTAACGAAATATAAGTTACTAGCCTTCAAAGTTCAACTAGTCATTGAATAGATTTAGTAATTATGTCAGGTAGTAACTTAGGGTTTAGGGTTAATAATGGTAGGAACTTCGTAATCAACGTGGTAGTTGTTATTAGGTAGTCACTTAGTAATGACTGATGAAATTTGAGAATCACAGTCAAATTCTTGTTTTCTCAAGAATGGGCAACCTCTCTAAAAACCATTGCTGTTGCCCCATGAAAAATGACCTTAAATAACTTGGATGATATTCCCATGGGTTCCGCATTTTGAGAACCCGCATAGATGTGGAAAAACTAGGACACTGTCACCAACTTTTTGCGACTTCTTGGCTCACAAATTGATGAACTTGCTCCCGCAAGACAGAGAGCATACTTGAACCCCCATGTGAGCCATAAAAAATACCCCTATCTCATGAAATACTGGTTGGTTAAACACGGTTTCCCATTCATGGGTTAGTTCATAATCCCATAACTCAGTATAACTCATTACTACTCCTTATTTCATGACGCCAATCAGCAGTTGGGCGTTTTTATTGACTCATGTGGAGTTGCGAGCGCCGAGTTGGGCCTGGTCCATGCGAACGCGGTTGTGCCTAGGCCCAGGGATGTTGGGTTGAAAAACATCAAGGCTCAACTTGATCAACCAAAAACATCAGTGGACATTCAACGGTTTTCAAGTTTCAACATCAATGAAATGAATATTATATATATATATATGTAATCATAAGCGACCAGGTTCAATCACATCGAAAAAAAAACACCAGGAAAACATATAGCAATACCATCTTTGAGAATCGAATCATACACACTCACATTTCAATCATCTAAAGTGATAAGGTTTCAATCAAATTATTATACAAACAGCAAGTAAACCAACGTATCACCAATAATCAGCTGGTTATTCTCATTCAATCACCAATTATCAACCAACAATCACACTTAAATCACCTTCTGATCATCATAGATAATGGGGATTACCCTCTGACATATTTTCAAAATGGTCTGCCGGAAAATCCACCATTTCCGTCATGTTTGAAACTGATTTCTCAGCTAGCCATGTTTGATTACCAAAGGTTACGAAATAAAATATCAGTTTATACCACTACTATAGATATTAGTATATATAACACTACTATATAAGAATCACCATCTGGTACTATGTCATCCCTATTATATCTACTAAAATCAGATGGGTTCAAGATTAAGAATAGAAGGGGTAATTAAGTATGGTGGTATAAACCCCCTACTACAATCATTACTACTCTAATATACTCCAATCATTCATAGTAAACTATATCATCGTCAATCAGTTAAAGTAGCTGTATATAATGATTGACAAGAATTAATTATTGGTAATGATTGATTGTAGTAGTAATATAGTAATATTTCATACTAATCCCAAACAACTATTAGATACTATTACTATTACCGACTATGACTACTATTACTGTTAGATCCATATTGTTACTATTACTACTATTATCATTGCTATCATTAATAATAGTTACCAAATGTTACCAGCCATTAAGAACAAATAATAGTATGTGGTTATTAATTAGTTGATTTTAGATACGATTACTGGCCATAGTATTATTATCATTACTAGTAGGTGATTGTTACTATCATTACTATCATTCATATTACAATTACTGAAGATCCGTTACTATCATTACTATCATTGATAATATCATTACTATCATTACTATCATTCTAGTAGTATTTTTACTTGTCATTATCATTATCATTACCATCAGATAATGATAGTAATATAACATCATTGGATCATGATAATGGTAATATATATATAATATTAATAGTAATGAATCTAACTATCTAAATTTCTATTATATTTATTAGATCCTTATTAGTATCATATATTAGATCATCTATCCATCTATATTTCTGTTAGATCCTGGATGTCTATTGCCATAGCCATAGCGATGTGGTCACGTCAAACCATCGGCACACCATCGGCCTCGCCAGGTCCAGCAAATGATGAAAGAGGCCCAGCAGCGCCAACCAACGGAAACTGCGGGCGCTGGGCGTCTCATGGAGCCCCACTGGCTGGTGACTTTCTGTAGTTTTATGATGTCGAAAATTACAGTAACTCAGTAAATTCTGTACCTGAAAATGAAGGATATTGAAGGCTTTGGTTAGCTCCGAAATCACCATTTTTTTCGATCAGGATCCATTGGAATTGGGTGGAATTTCCCCTCATTTTTTTGTTGGAAGTCTAATATGGAAGCTTTCAGGCCACACATTTCTCTTCGCTTTCGGAAGAGATATGGAATGACATGGAATGACATGGAATGACTATCTGTGCCGTTTAGTCAAAGAATCAAAGTTAATACTCTGAAGCTGAAAGGTAAGTAAAAAAGCTGGGCCTGCAGCTACATCACAGAACCAGAAATGAGTTCTTCAGCCAGTGATCTTCCACATTTGGACACAATGGCCCCCTATTTTTATACAACTCAACTAATGTGGGAAACCTAATGATCAACAGACATAAATAAAACAAAACAAACCACGATAAACAGTCATTTGGGGATGGTTACCACCCATAGCAATGGAAATTTTTGGGCATGGGCATAGCGGCGTCCAAATCTCCAAAAGTGAGTGGCCTGCTCAGGCCTACCGTGCAAAAGCTCAACACGGCCATGAAGAATGCCACCCCTTAGCCATCGCTGGGATGGGCTTCTTGTGTCCCCGGTTACGACAATCTTCCCAAACATTGGGAGTCAACTTGACCGTTTCACCTCACTCGATCTGCAGTTGCCAAGTGCCCGACATCTCGTGGCAAATCTGGAAGAACATTGTATTGCCTCGTTCACGACTCCAGCACTGAAAAAACCGGCCAACAAAATCAACAATTAAAAATTTGCAAAAAAAACACGTTGGAAGAATTTGGAAGATATCTGGCTTGCTGAAGACTATCATTTTCAAGCTTGGTACCAAAACTACACCGCCATCAAAATGAACAAAAAATAAAGCCAATTCAGCCAAACACATCACAGCCCTGAAGCAACAGTCTTCCTGCAGTTCTCCAACATCTTTCCACCAATTTCCAGGTTTTTCGACAGTTCCTCACAGAATAAACTGGGCCATCTTGCAACATCTAAGACAGCACAATGCACCAGCAGCGATGTAGCAGATGCCACGAGAAGACCTGGAAGAACGGGAAACTCCGAACTCCGAAATCTGGGCAAATGATAACTATGACATGCAATCACACGTTTTGACGTTTTTTTTCAGGGATAAATCCTACCTTTTAAATAGGGACGTCTTCATTAATCATCATTGATTATCATTGATTAATTATTAATTATCATTAATTAATCACTAATTCTCATTAATTAATCATTGATTATCATTAATCAATCATTAATTCAATTTTTTGTTTCAGTTATACCCGTATGGCATCTGATTAACGCTCATCTGCAATGGCATCAAAAAACTCGAGCTGAGGTGTCTGCCGGCAATCTGCCAAGGCGAGACCTAGCGCGATCTCAGAAGGCTTCCATTTATGGGATTTTCTGATGAGATTTATTGATGGATTCAATCCAAGGTTACCCGGCCTGGTAAACGTTTACATAAAACCATGGAAAGATCCACCATGTTATTAATGGGTAAATCAACTATTTCTATGGCCATTTTCAATAGCTATGTTTGTTTACCAGAGGGTATGTTTTAATCAACCTGAAGTTCATCATTTTAAGCGTTTTCATTTCCAGATCAGCACAGCACGCCAGAGTTGCTTTGTCGGGAGGGTTGCCATGGTTTGCCACACTTTTTTGGCTGGATGATGCTGTAATATCCAAAATATCCACAACTATTTAATATATGTACATCCACATGCATGTATATATATATATATATTATGTATAATACGTACATATATATATATATGTGCGCACATATATGTATACATATACATGGACAATCCACACATTTTAGGTAGTTGTGGAATGGATGTTACACTCCAATATTTCCAACCATCCATAACCAGCCTTAAATAAATCAATCCGATGGGTTGTGGCTCAAGCACCCATAAACAGGTGGTTCCGATCTGAAGAATACGTTGGTCATGGGGGATGATGGTGGCATACTGAACAAATCCTCAAAACATACAAAACCCTTGCGGATTCAAAAACAATCATTTTACCAAAACAATGTGGGAAAACCATTGATTCAAAGAAACAATGTTCCCAAAAAAGCTGGGTAGGACATTCTGATTTCGCCAACTCCCAGCTCCCAGCTTCCCCACGGCGGGTGCCCCAACCAAACCAGTCGCGTGGGGCCAGGTGAAGATCAAACAGCCGGTGACCTCAGGGGATGACCCAGATTTACCCCATGAAGATTTTGCTGATCCAAAAAACTTGAGGAAAATATGACAAAATCAGACGTGACGTGGTTTCAGGCTTTTTGGTCAATTTTCAGGCTTTTGTTGAATTGTTCTTATCAATTTTTCAAAATTTCTCCTATCAAAATTCATATGATCCCATTCTAGATTCCATTCAACATTCACTTTATGAGATCATCAAAAACCGGGTTTCTCAGAGTTTCTCCAAAGAATGTGGCTTTTCCCATGGATTTTCCCATGATTTTCAGCTCCCTGCAGCTCCACCATACAGCGCAGACAGTGCCAAACCATGCCGTGCGGCGGCCGGCCGCGTCTGCGCCAAGCGCCTGGAGCAACAAAAATGGCGAAAAATTGGGATTTTACCAGAGAAAGTGGGGATTTAACATGATTTAAGCCATAAAGAAGCTGGCAAGATGATGCAAGATGATGCAAGATGATGCAAGATGATGCAAGATGATGCAAGATGATGCAAGATGATGCAAGATGATGCAAGATGTACTTTTTTTCCGAAATGCTTCATGGAATATTGTGGAATGTGTGTTCGAATAATATCATATCAACGTAGATCCTCCAAATACCCTCCAAGAAGTGGTAAACGTATTGAAATTGCAGGTAAAACACAATTCTTATAGGTACAAACAGAGGGTCTATGAAGATATGTACGACATATCTCCTCTAAACGGAGTTTTTTTCCATGGGAACATCATCCATTAATGATGGAGTTTCTGGCTGCCACGTTTGAAAAAACTGGAAGGTATGACATATTACAGGATATGTGAGCCTATATCCTATCCTATCTCATAAAATTCGACTTGGTTGAAAACCCTTTCCCTAACACGGGTTAGTTCATAATTGCCAATCACCAGGTAGTAAGAATTCCAAAAAACATCATCACCAATAAACAATGGTATAATAAATCAAGAGGTAAATCTCCAGGTTTTACTTACACATGATTTTCCATGTTTTTCCCATACTATCCCATTAAATCACCATGTTTCATCTCCAATCAACCGAGGCACGTCAATAACACCAGGTTCATGGCGAAAGCCATAGCCTTGCGCCACGGAATGTAGACACCTCGGCGAAGCTCGTTATTTTTCGTCATTTCACGGACTTTTCATGGGGATTTCATGGGGATTTTTCAGATTTCATGCTGGTTATTTCATGGGACTTTTCATGGTGGTTTAATGGATGTCCTGGTGATTTGGGAAGATCATGAGGAGATCATTCCAATCGGAGATGATGAGATCAGGAACACGGCCCATTTCTAGATGTATCGTTTTAAAACGGTGTTTTTCCACGGCAATTCTACCACCTTTTTGGGTGTACCAGAAAAACGCAAAAAGAAAACACATATTGTGTAACATGTACCTCCAAAAAATAAAAAGGCGGTTGAGTGTTGGCTGTTGGCTCTACCGCATTTTTTTGGAGGGGGCGTTGGTGTCCCCAATCGTACACATCCACATGACTGGTTCACCACAAAAAACATAACCTGATGATGATCCTGCGCGAACTCTGAGGAAATTGGGGCTGTATCCCAAGACCTCTGGGAAGGGTGACGGCTCAAGATCCAAAATATTGTGTTTTGCATTGGCAAAACTCAGCTGGCATTGTGATCTGGAAGTCAAACAATTCCTATGATCAAAACTTACATGCAGAAATTCAGTATTGTACATAAACTGCTGCTCTGGTGCTATGGGCAACTTGTTGTGAAGACTCTTGAAACTAAAGGACAACTGCAATTTCTGAAGTCAAGAATCAGACTTTAGGTTCAAGCCAGCTGCATATTTGTTGATAGGGATAGCCCCAACAATCACTTCCTAGTTAGATGCGGCCAAATTATAGTAACATACATCAGAGAGCTGAAAGTGGGAAGTCACTGGAGGTTATGCTAGGGGCCCATGATTATACAAATGAACTCATGTCTTATGCATTAAAAAAACATAAAACGCACAGAGACACCAACGACACATCCGCTAAACAGCCATTTACACTTCGAAACCACATACTCAACAAAGAAACCAGACAATCCAATAAATCAATTCCAGTGAAACAAATGGAAAAACCACATAAAACATCCATAAATTTCACATTTTCATAGCCGACAATTACCTTGCCGGCATTTTTTCCCTCAGATCGCATCTGAGCCTGGCGCCGGGCGTGATGCAATCTGAAGCCGTCACACCTGGAATCGACACAGCAATAATGGATGGTTTATGATGGAAAATCCCAATCTAAAATATGGATGATTGAGGGATGATTTTAATTAGGATTTTCCATAACCATCATAAACCATCATCCCTCAATCATCCCACACCTATAACACTAATATATACTAATATTAGTTAGTGGGTCATTCATGAGAACTCATGGGATAAGCAACATTGAACAGTAATTGGTCATATCTATGCCACATCGGGGTTTCCAACAAAATAGGGCTAACCCCGATGTATGGACCCCCCCTTGTTTGAATGAAACATACGATGTTTTTGATGGAGTGGAATTGTCATGAAATACATGACCAACTAACCAACTATCATGAAGAGTTGAGAAAAGTGGAGGCTAGTTCTGGATGTACATTCATCAAAACAAAATGAACATCCAACAAACATCGGGAACTAACTTAACCTTCATTTTGCACATTCTTGAAAACATTCCATGTCTTTTTCTCATGGGCATGAAGGGCATGGTATCCAGTCATATTATGGCATATTTCAGTCATTGGACTCTTGGACATCACCATCCTAGAGCAGCTGCTCGACACTTGGGTTAGTCAGTTGTCATGTCTACAAAAGAGGGGAATAGGTTGGCCGTCACCCAAAAATCATGTGGTGTTTTATCCAAAACTATGAACATACCGAACCAGATCCGCCTACTCATATGTCATAGGTTTCCCAGAAAAACCTGTCATTGGTGACCCCTCCCCAGAAAACATAAAAATCCCTTCCCCTGATGAATAAACCGTCAAACACTCCAGACGAAGTCTTGCATATATTCATCGTTCCATGATTGGAGTTGATTCTGACAGAAGATGGTCTTCTATTCATTGATATTCTGCTATCTTCTATAACGCCATATTTTTTTCTATTACTTCTATCAACGCAAAAATCACCAGCCAGTTTTCTTGAGAAAACTCACCATTCCTGGAGGTATCACTGGTCAAATTTTTGCGTTTCATCATGGCATCCATGGTTAAAACCTTCATTGTTGATGGTGAACAATTCTCTGTAATTGGTATAAGACCTTGGTATATTATCCCCTACAATACATCAACCATCAACCAATCATCATTTCAATATTTATGGATGATTATAATTATAACCATATATATATATACATAATTACATGGATGTTTCCTATAAAATGGGGATACCCTTTAAATCCCTTGGCTTTCAGTACTAAAAATTGACAATTTTTGGGGTACCCATAGGACCTAGGAACCTCCATGGTTACTGCTTCAACTCTAGAAATCACCGGCATTTCGCACCTCGATAGTACCAGCTCCCAAGGCATAGCAGGATGGGAAGTACCGGAGGGGTCATTGCCTGGCGAAAAAACGCCAACGCATGGCAGAAAATCAACTGGCAGCATCAACTGTGACTTTTTTTTTGGGCTTTTGCGACATCTTAAAATGTCTTAAAGCCATAAACATTTACATCACGTTTATCAAACATTTTTGACAAGGAGGTGCTGAAGAAATCAAACATGTTTTCATTGGGGATTCCGTGGAGATTCCACCTTTTTATTTCTCCCGAAACGGTGATTTTTTTCCATGAAACCCACCATGGAACCCACCATGTTTTCATGTTTTTTCAACATGTTTCTTGTGGTGAATTTCCGTGAAAATTTCACAACATGTGAACAAACATGACATTTTCCAAGTGAAAAAACACACTTGTGAATTTCCCCTGTGATTTTCCACATTTTTCTCCCCATTCAAACTGAACCGCAACCGGTTTCGCCACCGGTGCCAAGATGATCTCCAGCAACAACAGCGCCACGGAGGACAATTCCAGGCCTCGATCCGTTCCGGTGATAGATTTGGAGAGTAATTTTCAGTGATAATCACCTACAGTAACTACTGTAGTAACTTGTACAACTATTTTTTCAACTATTTTTTTAATCTATGAAACAGATACTGTTAATATTTCTTAATAGTTTTAATAGTTCATAGATGAACAAATAGTTGTACTAGTTACTAGTGGGAAAAAACCCAATCAACTTGTCAACAAAAGAATGGGCACCATATTTGCCAATAATCTGATAATTGTTTATACCAATTAACGATGATTCTCTCCATGGTTGATAGGTTATAGTAATTGCATGGGATGTAATTCTAACCATCTTTGACTACCACCCAAGGCCATGAACTAGAATGAAAAATGCTCACCCCTTAATCTTAATGGGTGGATATAATCTACAATAGCTGGTTGGTGGTATACCTACCCCTCTGAAAAATATGAGTCAGTTGGGATGATTATTCCATTCCCAATATTATGGAAAATCAATCCAAATTCTATGGTTCCAAACCACCAACCAGTATAATTCATCTTATCTTCCCCATCTTAATCAGGCTCTAACCCCCATGAAATCCACTGCGAGCGGCCATGTGGTGCCGCATCGGTCGGCCAGGAGCTTTGCAAGGCGGCCGGTAGGAGCAGGTGGTTCACCAAAAGCAGCAGCGCCTGGGACCCCCGAAAAAATGCTGCTTTTTCATAGAGCAAATGGTGGTTTTTCACCTATTTAGGGATAGCTTATTTGAAAAGGCAACACTAACTATGGGATTTATGGGCTTCATATATCTATGACTGGGATTTATATGGATAGAAATGGATAGAACTATGGGTTTTGAATCTCCATAAGTAGGAATATCTATGGAATTTCAGCGCACAATTGGGATTTCATCCACAACTTTGAGACCCGTAAAACATCCACTGAGTTTTGCACGATGGCGTGTGCTTTCCTTGGTAGCAAAGGCGCATGCACCCGAAAACATTTCCCAATTGTTTATGGGTCAAATATGGTCAAATATGATCAAATCGTCAAATGATGGTGGATTTTACAAGTGCCGCCAGTCACCATACCAGGTGGAGCCGGACAAAAAAAAACAGTCAGAAGTTGATCTGAACGGAAGTGGAAGAAATTTGACACCTATCCATCCGGATAAACATTGACCAGTTGGGTGAGGTGAAAATTTCTGTCTCAAACTCAAGTCGACAAAACACCTATCCGAAATTTCGACATTTGCAATATGGTGTAAATCGCCAATGCCGCCACAGTTCTCCCATGGGGAAACTACCGCCTCTGTTGATCAAATGATCCAAGCCACAGGGAAACAGGTTATCTTCCGAAAAAGTGCCACAGCTTGGGATATCCAAGTCATTTCTGAAACAAACCAGCAACTAATTCAAGTGGGATTTATCAATTGTATTTCCATCTGTTTCATGATTATAAGTTATAAGAATTAAAAAGTATAAGTTACACATATTTTCCACCTATAAATCATGGTTCACTCCCCTTTTACCAGCTATTAGAGTCATCAAGCAACGTGGGTATTGCAACCATTGCTTATCTGAGTTCCCAAGCCAGCCACCCGCAGCCCTGCATTGAGAACCACCTAACTTCTGCCTGAGTTCAAGGTGGCAGCTCCCAATTTTGGTGGAAATTTCAGGTCCAGTATTTGAACAAACTCATACTGGTTGGTGGTATACCTACCCCTCTGAAAAATATGACTTCGTCAGTTGGGATGATTATTCCATTCCCAATATTATGGAAGGTCATAAAATTCCATGGTTCCAAACCACCAACCAGCATCTGATATGGCCATAGTACGTGTGATAATTCGCTCATTTTCTGGGTATCCTCTATCTCAACTATCTTGATATCTACCAATAATCCAATAGAGTAACTATGAGTAACTGGTGATAACTGCTGGGTGGTTACTTCTTTTTTCACAATCTCTGTGAGATATTTTTTCTACATTCAGAAAAACCATCCATGAAATCTGCCTTGGGATCATCCCAAGTTTTGGAGTAAACAAATCCCATCCGTGACGTGAAAGTTTTCTGACGTGGCAAGCTGGAACATCCACCATTGCTGATACTCATGGGATTTTTTCATGGGATGTCCGTCATCAAAAAAACCCTCCTTTGTGTCAGTCACCTGGCTTGCCACCATTTAGTTCGATGAGAATTTTCCCAGCTAATTATATATATAACTGGTTGGTGGTTGAGCCACCTACCCCTCGAAAAATGATGGACGTCGTCAGTTGGGATGATTATTCCATTCCCAATATATGGGGAAAAAATGTTCCAAACCACCAAGCAGATATTACTATAATATACAGGATAATATCCATAACATCCATATTAACATATCATTCATATCCCAATCACCACGGCACCATGTCGCTCCCTTCGGTCCCTCTCGATGCCTCATGGGCAGCAGCACTGAGAGCACACCCACCAAAGTCGACAACAGCGACCCCGGCAGGAGAAGTTCTCCATAGCTGGCGCTTTCCTGGCGATAGGAGAGACCCAGTTGGGCCCCTCCAGAAATGTGAATGTTGGTTTATAAACCCAGAATAATGTTGGTGACTAGATGTTACTAGTTCGATATATCTGTCAGTCACAATGACACACAAATTATTGGAGTTTGTTTAACCAACTTAGCTATCTTGGGGGGCGCCGCCTTGTAAAGAAATCAGGAGCGCGGTTGTTCTTGCAGCAGCTTTTAACGCCGAAAGATGGAGAACTCAAACACTTCGGTGGCAAGGCCACGTTTTTGGGGACGAACCATGGGTATATAGACCCAAGCACTGGATGATTCTCTGCACAGTGGGGTAATTTACTGTAATTTAACACACATTATCTTTTGATATCTTTTGTATCTATTCAAAAAATGGCAATACATGGTGGCTTCAAACATGTTTTTACACTAATATTACCAAATGGACCATTTGATGCCAGATCAAATAATCAACATCTCAACATTTTGTACCCTGGCACCACTAGTTCCGTCGTCCTTGATCAGTCTCGTCTCCACTGCTTGATTGGCAAAGGCCTAACAAAAACTTGGCCAAACTCGAGCTGGTTAATAATGGTTAATGCTGGTTAATAATGGTTCATGGTGGTTTCGTTGAGGCATATTCTTCGCCAAAATTGACGACCAAAAGCTTCAGGAAAGATGTCGGAAACATAGCCCAACTGTTTCAGTTCCCATGTTTTTTGGAGAAAACTTCCTGAGGGTCTGACCATCATGACCACTGCCGCAAGGACTAAGCTGGAGATCAATGCTACCAATAACCTGACAGGCTAACGGTCAACCCATCATTTTGATGCTGGTGGTACCATCCATTGGGGATGGTGGATCCTATTTCTGGATCCAAAAAAAAAACGAAAAAAATCTGATGGAATTGCTAGGTTTATGCTGATCTTATCAAATCTGGAAAGTAGATGTTTGAATCAGTTTGGAAAAATGTAGGGTTGGATTTCTTGGATGTTGAGCGCCAAAAACGATCAACCATTACTTACTTAATCCATGTCCAAAACATTTCTGATCTGTACTGGTTGGTGGTGACTTAACCATCTTGAAAACATTTTAGTCAATGGGAAGGATTATCCCATATATGAAATGGAAAAGAATAACTGTTTGAAACCACCAACCAGATTATATCAGATTGCCTTGAACAAAGTTGGACTTCAAACTGGGCATTGCAACCCACAGTTGCTACGTGGCGGCCTCTGCATCCGTTGTTCCTCTTCCTTGTGTTCAAAGATACCTAGAGAGCCAGGGATCCAAACTTGTTGCAACAAATACGAACATTGTTTGGCGCATGGGGCATAGATGTTGATGGAGATATGCTGATGATTCAAATTGGGAAATAAGACAGGCACCCATCAACAAACCAAAACATTTGATGTATCGAACTGTTACCATTCCATTTTTGATCTCACTAAAACTGCTGCGACCCGAGTTGCGATACTCTTTGGGTTGTAGCCGCAAAGGACCGACCTGGCAACAATCTCCGATTAGAGATGGGAAATATTGGAACCATCCCCATGTGGGCAAAACAATGCCATAAACCCACCATCCCCCAGGAAAATCATCATTTTTGTAGGAGGTATAAACAATTCCCAAATGGGTGGTTTACTATTGTTTTATCCAAATTAATAGGGTTTGATTATTGGATTTACCGCATTATCTGGTAAGCCGAGACCCCAAAAAAGGATGAAAAAGGGGTCGAAAAACGCTGCTGGGCGCCTGGTATCTGCAAATCGAAGCCTCAGCGCGACATGGCAAAGACGACCGTTCCAAATCTTTGAGCCCAACAAAAATCCAGGTATTTTGGGGATCAAAAGCTCATTGATATGAAATTTGGACATATTCACATCCATAAATCATCATAAATCATCATAAATCCATCCCAGCATCAACTCCCACTGATCTCTCTCGAAGGTTTCCCCAGGTATGCGACCCTCAGCCCCCAACCAGAGGCAACTTGGATGCGGGACACGACTGGAATTCAGCCGTCGCGTCTCGACCTTTGACACGAGGGATTTGGGGATCAAATCTAGGGGATTTGACCATCACATGGTATGTTTTTGATTAGATTTGGTTAAAGGGTATCCCTCTATAATGATCATTAAAATCTCGACTCTTAGTGAATTAGTGAAAGGTATGATTTTTAAAACTGTGTTTTACCAGCTACAAAGAGTGTCACATGTTATTTTTTATCATCAATTCTAGGTTTTTAAGACTGTGGTTTACCAGTAAAAAGAGTGTTCCGCAACTTCTAAGTCACCGGAGACAGCCACTTGGAGGAATTAAACTCTCGCCCTGTGTCAAAACGTGTCTGACGCGGAAATGGTTCCGGTATGTTCCGGTATCCTCCGGGTATTTGAGAAAACTGTGGAAAATGGATGAAAAAAAATTGCCCATGGATAGATGATTTACTTGTGATTTTCCATAGCTATGTAACAAAGTACCAGTTAGTAATCTATTAGCCACACCCCCGACACAGTTAAAACCGCTGGAAAACTCAGTGACCAACCAGCACAACTGCGGAGCACATCTACGCCTGGAAAAAATCTCCAGAGTGATGTCGAAGTTTGTCCAAAAACAGGGCCAAATAGCCAGGTAAGGAAGGGAAACCATTATTTTTTATGGACAAATACGAGAAAATCATGGGACATGTGGGAATACCATTGGACCATACTGGGAAAAACATTGCTCTTTCCATGAAAAAGAACGAAAACCCAAGTCTTCAAATCATACCCCGTTTTCCTCTCCAATTATGGCCATTTGATGGGGAAAATGCAGATTAACCAACAGATTTTGGGGGTACCCTATTTTGGCCAACTTGCCCACACCTCCTGGATGCTGTTTCTGGAATAACCTCGGAAGATTTCTGGATCAGCGAGAGATTGGGATTTACCAAGGACATTTTTTTTTGGGGAATTCAATGGGATTTACCAATGATATAATTTAGTACAGTACTATCATGATGATTTTTCAGCATTTTTCTGACATCAGACATCATAGAGTACATATGACCTAGAATTCGATGACATCCAAATGTATTGGCAGTATTTCCAATGTTTTCTTGGCTATATCGTGTTATATCCATAGGAGGAACATCACAGAGAAAACAGGAACCAACAATATTATATAACTTGTGTTTGTTTCATCTCAATCCCGTCTTTTGCGTTGTTGATCCCGCCTGGTCACATGTCCTTCTTGGGATTTCCACAATCGGTTCACCACTCTGGAGCTGGGAGCTGGTGGGATTTCTCCAAGGCACGTGAGGTCGTAAACAATACCATCAATGGCCAGCCTCAGCCGCGTTCCATGCGTCCGGACCCTCCGATGTTTCATCATGACCCAAAAAACGCGGAAATTCATCGGCCAACCACTCCGGATTTTCCGTGACCGAGCAGCCAAAGACCTTCTTTGGAAGCCAATTCCTGGGACCACTTGGCCAAGTCTAAACTCAATGGATTCGTTGAGGAACATTTCAAAACCACGGTTGAAAAGACCTGTGATTGAAGGGGTTTCTCCTAAAAATTCTCATCCAGTTTTGGGATGAAGGGGTTGAAAAATGCTGATAGCGTGATGATTCTTGATAGTTGGCCAACTTCCAAACGCGAAAGAGAAACCTGATCATTTGGCTAACTGGGGCAGCCCCTCCGCAAAAGACCTGGCCGTGGTGCAAAAAAACATAACTTTGGGCCTGAGGGACCTCCGAATTTCGGATATATTAGGATAGTGTTTTGGTCCAAAAATGACAAATTCATATCATTTCATTTGTATACATCTGTGATCCTTGTGAAATGTGAACCATACCTGTCATTGCTGCTTATATTCATCATTAATTGTTGTACAACATAAATTTAAAATAATTTAAATGTGTCCCAACCGGTGTTGATCAAATATACTCAGCAAATACGCATTTCATCGACAGGCCGAAAAAAAGAGTTTTTTTTTACCCATCCCATCATATGCAAGACTTCATCCCAAAAGTTCTTGGTGATATTGATATGTACCCTCTGGTAAATAAACATAGACCCTGAAAATCACCAATTGTTAGAGGAAACTAATCTTCCAATTCCTATCTGCCAGGGTCTATGTTAATTTACTGGAGGGTAATACTCGAAGTAGTTTGAGTGGCCAACCATGGTGTTGATTGACATATCTCATTCCATTGGATGGTGGTGCTGGTGCTTCATCATGGCGATATCTGTGTCTTGGATGGCTAATTCCAAATCTTGTCCATTAAAAGATCATTTTTTTGTATACCCTAACATCATCTAATATCAACTCCCCATGAAATTCCATGATAAAATTTCATAGACACCTGAAACTTGGAATATAAACATGTTATAACATTGTGTCGATTACTCATAAAAAAACTCAAAATTGATATTCGATATACCCTCTGGTAAACAAACATAGCTATTGAACATGGCCCAGTCGAAATAGTGGATTTACCCATTAAAATTGGTGATTTTCCCATCAGTTTTTTTGTTTACCAGGCCGGGTACAAAGCAAAACATGTTGGAACAGCCGTTCGACATCCGATTTCTCCTCCATATCGACCTCACGCAGGATCGGCGCCTGTCTCTTCCAGCCACAAAAATATATGGAGTCTTGAGCGGATGGTGTTAATCATGGCTTATGAGATATGACATATCAAATCTGGAATATGATGTATGAAATATATTGAAATATGAAATATGAAAGGTTATCCATTCGGAACTACTATATTGCATATGAAATATATCAAACATTACATATGATATACGAAATATGATCTGACATGATATTATATGATATGCTATGAATAATGATTTTTGATTTGATGCAATATGACGTGTTTTTTTTGGTGTATCATGTTTTTTTGCGCTTGAGTGTATGATACATGATACCCTCTAGCCTCTGGTAAACATACAACAAAAACTATGGAAACAAATCACCATGCTATTCATGGTTCACCTCTGGATGGATCCCGATGTCCAGATTCTCGAAATCCTCCTGCGTTTCGCAACTCGCACGCAACGGAAGAAAGGTCAAAAAAACACATTGGGATGAGATCATCGGTGAGGAAATCCTGAAAAATGTGACAAAAATTATCAGTCAGAGGTTATTAGTTGATATTAATTGTACCTAATATTAACATCAACTAGATGTTGCGGAGGTTCATGATTTTGCCACACAGATCTCATGTCTCAAAACATATGCCTCAATTGAACCACGAAGCGAGTCTCATTGCTGATATCATTCCCAAAAAAATCTGGTTCTGATGACGCATGCTGCAATGTCAGAGATTTTCTGGGTGGATTTTGGGGTTCATTCTTGTTTGATCGTTCTGATGACGCCATCCCACTGACCGATACGTTCACAAGGGCCAATCATTTGGTTCAACAAATCCTGTTCGGTTTTTTTTCCACACGCGCAAAGCACACTTTGACAAAAAAATGCAGTTTCAAGGAAAACCTGGATAATTTTTGCTAGTTCAAAAGATACTCAAAGGCAATTTCAGCACACTTAACCCTTATAAAAATCATCATTTACAGTGACATTATGGTAAGGTCGTTTTAACCTATTCACATACTTTGATCATATCACATATCGATGATTACAATTTCCTATGAAACACCCATGAAAATATCCCATGAATCCAAACTAATTACCACACACACACACCGCAGTGAGAAATTATATGTTCGGAACATATTTATATCGATAATATTGATTTTATATATATATACACACATATTCAAATATAATATATATATATATACATATACACACACACACGCACATATATATATATATGCGCCACACAAGGCAGGACGTTCGCCATCGAATTCAGAACGACAATCGTTCGTAAAAGTGAATGACGCAGGTCCCCATGGCAGCTCAGGGCTCTAGTGCCCAGGTGTGGTTGGCTTGAAACAGTTGCAAGGTCATCCTCCTGCACCTCATCCTCCTGCACCTCATCCTCAACATCATCATCGTCATCATCATCATCATCAACATCATCATCATATCATCATCATCGCCATCAACAACATTATCATACATAATCCTCCCACTCCCCCAAACTGTTTGGAGTCTCTTGCCAGGATAATTTGGGGACGATTTTGAACTTCCTAGACTAAGCATTTGTCCCTGCACGTGCGAAGATGGATGCTCCCCCCCGGGAAGCTGCTCCGCACCCGGCGTCCGCCGTGGAGAATCCGCGCCCCGGGAAGCTTAATATATCCAGTATTAAAGTTAGTATAGATCATCTGGATATATATTAATATATTAATATATATATATATTAATATATTAATATATATATAATATATATATATATATAAATTATATATATATGTGTATATATACATATATATGTATATACATACATATATATATATACATATATATACAAATCCCTTCACCACTCACCCATGCCCAGTTGCACTGCTGCGGTTTTGGCCTGGTGCAAAGGTTGCTGTGCCTGAAATTTGTTAAAGATTTATGCCAACTGAAAAAGGTTCGGAACTTGCCATCATTTTAGCTGTTGTTTCAGGTGTCATGCAGCTTCAACTGATAGTCAGTCTACAGCTTCTGCTCACCCATTCTCATTTCATGTTGTGGTCTAACCGCTCTGTCGCAGCGAGGTCAGGAACGCAGTCTGAAAATGCTGAGATCGTTTCCCGATCGTTGAAACACGAGAGGGATGCGCTTGCTTCCATTGATGCAGAAGGAGAGCATGTTTTGAGTATCTACCAACACTCTGTTTGCTTTCCCACCTGCCTCGTTTTTGAACTTCTGCAAGGTTGCCTCTGCGGTGGTAACTGTCGTTGCTCGCTGCTGAGTGTTGTATGACGTGTGGTGTCATACAAGCTGTCTTGTACTGAAGTTTGCTACATGCATGTCGACACCAATGTTCAAACAGGGATAAGCTAAGGTCTGGAAAAAGTGGTCCTCCGGCTTTCGGAATTCTCTTCATCCAGAGTCGCAAACAGTCCCTATCCCAGCAATTGTGTGAAAGATCTCCTATCAAAATGGAGTCATCGCTAGTCCCAGTTTTGGTCGTCTCATCCAACTCAGAGGGAGCAATAGCTATAGCCCAGTGTGGATACCGTTTACCTGCAGGGGGGGCAAATTTGTGAAGAATGTAGGGAGAGGCATTCCGAAGGACGCATATAACCATCATACTGTAAGGTGAGGTTCATGGCAGCATCCAAACGGCCTTCCTCCACCGCCAAGGTCCCCAAATCCCATAGGAACTCTTCTGGGACTGGCATCCTCATCTTCCCAGGATTCATCTTGCGCCACCCCGCTAAGCTTTGCTTGGCTCCAACCAGAAAGGCCTCTTTGGCCACATTGCACCGCAAAAGTTGAAGTCCATAAATAGTATATGTCGCAGCAGATAGGTCAAAGTCATGATCATATAGGTGAGTAATATATGCTGTGACGTGTCTGTCTAGCTGAGCATCCGTAACTTTTCTGCCCTGCCCCCTGCACCACGCTTCAAACTCCTTAATGCATGTCAGATATCTGTTGAGAGTCTTCTGACCAACCTTCAGAGCTCTAAGCCTGGTGGCAGGAGGTAGGTTCTCGCCATTGAGCCCGGTTCTCACTGATCTCCTATTCCTCTGCATCGATGTCGGACCTTTTGAACTGACCAAAGATGACCGGGTGCTTGTGGATGAAGTCACGTGCCTCTTGGAGCACCCGGGCGTCGCAGTTTGCCTCACCTTCCCAATTTGGGTGATCAGGTGCATCGGCAGCTTGCGAAGTTTCTCTGTCAGTTGTACGTCTCGCCTCTTTGAGGAGTTTGTCAAACTCATGAATCTCTACATCCGTCACTTTGCTATTTCTGCTTTGAGCCCACTTCCGACACAGTCTCGAGGGATACGCGCCCGCCAATCTAGTGAGATTTCTATAAACTAACTTGCCGCCAATCTCAACCTTATCTGAACCTTTCAGGTGTTGGTGGGTGTGTCCTCCCTCGCATGACATAGCCAGTGAAAGGAAAGCCTTCTCATTGGTCATGATCGCTTCCTAAAAGGCATGCCAAACCTACAGTGATCGAATGTGAAAAAGCAAATGGATTTGTTTTGGAAAAGGTCCTCAATCGGTTTGAACTGCCATAGCCGACTGCTGCTGGGATTTTCCAAAGTGAACTTATGCTTAATGCATTCTCTGATGACCTTGACTGTGAAAAGTGCTGTACCAACTGCAAATCTCTCCTTCTGCCTGGCCCTCTTGTGATTGACAATTCCATGCCTAGCTCTTGACCATGCTGTGCAAGGAGTACCCAAATGTATGTACCACACATGTCCACCACGGATCAGGCCCAAAACTACTTCCTGAACCCCTCCGTCCAGTAGATTATAGTGCTGCCCCTTCGCCACATCGAATGCTGGAAGTGTTCTGCTGCCAGACTTTTCAATCGCCTCACTCAACCGTGCTGTGCCCGCAAAAAGTTCTAAAAACGCTGTGGGTCCGACCTTGTGATTCTCGACCTTTTTCAACTTGGATGGTTTGGAAGGAATACTGCCCTGCTCAAATGAGTCGATGAAAAAATGTTCACCCAGAGAGTTTCTATCCAACCTCCTAGATTTCAAAGGTCGCTCAAAATCGGGGCCCCATCGCCGTGATGGCGCGTCAGCAACGTTGTCCTCTGACCTGACATGGCGAAGTCTCCACTCGATGGAGCATCCAATTTGATATGCAGCTGCTCTCTCGCACAAGTTGTTCAAGGCCACTTCTCCCCTTCTCAAACATGAGGACTGGGCATAGGTTGTCACAAAGGGTCAAACAAGTGGTGCCCATGTTGGTTACACTTCTCCCCAATCTTCTCAAGCTCATCAATGCAACCCTGGCCTCTTTCACGTTGATATGCTCCTCAACATCCCGCCACGCTCCCGGCGCCAAGAGCTTCCACCTGGTGGGATTGGTCCATCTGCTTGACACTTCAGGGATTGCATGAACTTCCAATAACGTGCTTGAGGAGTCCTCAACTGGCCCTTTCAAGCGTTGTAATCGGCTTGAATTCTCCCCAAAAATGGAGCCCCCATCTGCTTTGTTTTGTAGTTGCTTGCCATACTCTGTTCTCGCTCCCACGCCTGCTGCCGCAAAGCTGCCCTTGAAGACGTCATCATCCACATCCTCAAAGACCTCCGGAGGCCCACCCCCATTCGGATTGAGCACAGCTTCATTGCTGACAATGAACCGCCACTTCTCTCTCACTCTCAGTTCTGCTTTCACGTGTGAAGATTCTGCAAACATGCTCATCAGGCCATAACCGCGATCTGATGAATCCCCAACATGAACTTCAGGATTGGCAGGAGAAGAACCGCTCTGAGCCCCAAGATGATTTTTAATTCTTTGCGAACTGCAGGCCACATGGGATAACGATGGTGCCTGTGCTTGGCCGCGAAGGCATAGCATGCACTTATAAGCAGGATAGCAAGGGCCTCGCCAGCAGGAAGTGGAAGTTCACATGTCCAATCCAGACCCTCAACAGTTCCCCACTAATCCGTCGCGGCCTCAGCAGTGCTCGAGTGGTCAGCCAGAGCTTCCACGCCCTCTCACGCTTCGCCCTGACGACGACTCTCTCTTTCTCAAAGTTGAAGGTCAGTCCCATTGTGTCAACTGAGGTTTGTCCAGAAACATGATCAACTTCAAAAGGAATACCTAGAGATTCAAAGTGGTGCTGGATCTTGGTCATGTTGTCTGAAGCATCCTGTATGGTCCCACCAAAGGTGTGCACATTGTCAACGTGTACCCCAATCACAGCCTTTCCCGGTGACAGCATCGGAGCAGCCGTCTTGTCCCTGACAAGTTCAGTTGTTGTGGCCCCACATGCTATTCGACATTGTTCACTGATTATTTCCTGAGCAAAGTATAGAGCCCACGACCATCCAATTGGCATGCCGCCGAAGCAGACAAAAAGAGTCTCACCCTCTACAACCGGTGTCTCAACTCCAGCATCATCGTCATAGATGGTGTCTTGGAAGATCCCTAGTTGTTTCATCTCGGACGTGCTCAGGGTGTCACCAGTGCTGAACCAAGAACATGCTTCTTTGATGACAAAGTTGCAAAAACAGTCACCTGCATCTCCAGTCTCCAACCCGGGGTTTGCAAAATTGGGTTCACCTCGAATTCCACTAAACCCTGCAGCTGAAAGAGTCTCCCAATCAAAATCCAAAGCCGCTAAGCCTGCTGGTGTCGCCAGTCGTGTAGTGGCAGGTCGTCGCTGCAAGTAGTTCGCCTGACGACAGTCCACTATGAGGCGTTGGGTGTTACCTGGTCTGTTGCCCTTCTTCTTCACCGTGAACATCCCGACCTTGGCCTTCTGTCTGCGTCTGAAGGTCAACAGTCCACATTGATGCAATCGTTGATAGAGCTCTAAACGGAGTTTCCTAGATGCCCTTAACTTTTCGTCCCAATGTGGCTTTACTATGTCCCCATTATTACGTAACCCCTCCAGCTCATGATTAGGTCGTTCTACCAGCAAGTCAAGTGGTTCAGGAATGCACAGGCCTCAGGGGGTGCCAAATCCTTGGCCTCAAAGGGAGTCAGCTTTCGCTGCAAGATCTTGATCTCATTAATGTCATAGTCGGCAACATTCAAGGCCTCCTGATTGTACAGGTTGGCATTGCTAGTCAGGTCGGACATCGCCCTGACTTCATTGAGGTCAGCTGGACATGCTCCATACGCTTTGACCTTTCGTTGAAGATCTCGCATCATCCAGGTCTGTACGGCTGTCAGATCGAGCTTCTCTGTGTTGGCCCTATCAAAAACAGCTGCAGCAAGTTGATTCAACGCTCCAAACGCAGAGTTTACCTGCCGTGTCAGCATAGAAGCAGCATCAGGTCGACCTAATCTCCGCAAAGGGAAAGGATCACCGCGCCGTCGGTGGACCGACTGCCATCTCAAATCAAATTCTGGAAAAGAACATGCACAATCTGCCTTGTCAGAGGTGGAGGAATTCATCCCGGCAGACCCACCTCCAGGACCGGAACTCATGTCGCCACCGGGGGGTCGCCCTTGCCACCCCCCTTGGATTTCTTCTTCTTTTTCTTCTTTCCGGCCTCATCATCGTCGGAGTCATCACCTCCTCCTTTGCCCCCTGACCCTTTGCCGCGAAGATTCCGTCTCTCTTGACTGTAGAGGCGCTCCTGCTTCCACACCTGAGCCCGTACTTTCAAACGGGAGGTGACCCATTCTGTGAACTTCGCCGTCGAGGCTCTTCCATCTGATTGGATCGCTGCCCCACTGACTACGTCGAGCCCACTATAATCAGGCTGAGCGGGATTTCTCTCAACGGCAAGTTCTGTCTGCACCGCCCACCTAGAAAGGAATTCACCGACAGCTGTGGTGCTGGCGTCGATTTGATCATGTGTATGAAGAAGTCGCAAGGCCTCACACAAGGATCGGATGTGAGCTGCACTGGCACGCTTTGCAACACCAGACTGACGGAGCCATTCAGCGTGGTAGCTCAGGAAATTGCCCGGACCACCGGCTACAGTTTCGTGATATTCACGCGCTGCTCTGACACCAGCGATGGGAAACATGAGCTCAACCGCGCTTTCCAAGTCCAGCCGTCTCTTGCCGCTTGCATCCCTGTGCTCACCTAAGAGCCCATCATCACCGCCCTCAAGGGCCTTCCTTTTCCTCCAATCTTCCAGGTCATTCACCAACACCCGCTCCACATAGATCTCTTCTTTTTGATTAATGATGACCCTTTTGGTCGAAAAAGCCAGTCCAGTTGCACCATTGTTGATCAAACCAACATCAACTCCTACCCCAAACTTTGGATGCTGAGGCTCACTGATAACCCATTCATAGGCCTCGGAGTCATCAATGTCTCCGTCACCCAGGATAGCAGCTTGAACTTTGGCTTGACGTTTGAAGGCAGACAATGTGGACTTACCTATTGGGTCGTGGGCATAGATCTCATCCGCGATGTCAGCAGGAAAAGGACTGCGTCTCTCTATGTTCCTATGAAGAATTGCACCAAGATCATCTCTGACAATCTCATGGTCCGGGCTCAGACAAAGCCACACCCCCCCAGCCACACGATGTAGCAAGAGGCGATGGTGCCAATAGAACCCATCTGTGTCCTGTGGAAAATTCCTATTTGCCTCCCTTGAAATCCGAAGGTCTCGAAGGTCGGCCTCTCACCCCTGATCCCTTTCCGGAAGACCCTCTGTTCAGAACAAATGTCTACGATCCCCACAGAATCTGGTGATCGGAGTGCCGGGTAAATTCGATATTTCCAGATAATCCAAACCACCAACAAGATGTCAAAAACCAAACTCAGACGAAGCAACCACTGTTGAACCCACAATCGCCACGCGCAGCTATCTTGGCCTAGTTGCAGCTCTTGCACTGATTCACGAGCAGTCTTGATCTCGGCCCGGAGAGCTGCAGTTTCCACGGCAATGGTCTCCAAGGGCAAGCGCTCTCTCTCTCTCTGGGATAGATAGTGGGTCAGAAACCCAGCCACAAACGCAATCCGCACATGCATCAAGGAAGCTACCCCAAAGAAAGAAGACTTGAGATTAAGTGTCACGGGCATGTACCATGACTCAAGATTTAGATCAGTTGGGAACCTATATGCATGCATGCATGCATGCATGCATACATACATACATACATACATACATACACACATACACACATATATATACATATATATAATATCCATTATATATTAGATACTCAAATAGTTAAATGGATGATCTGCAAGTTGTTGGATGCTTGGATCTGGGATCCAGTTCCCTGTGACCGTAGCATCAACAAAAGACGTCAGCGTAGCACCCAGCGCCATCCCGTCTGACAACACCCCCCGCCTTGCGGATATAATACATTTTTTCTTTTTTCGCATATCTCAACATCTTCTCATTATTATCATCAGGGAATGTCATTTTTTGTTAATATTCCATTGATATTCCATTAATTCCCATCCAACTATATCAATTATCTACTTATGTCTTATATCATAACTGCTATCATTCATTTATAATTTGTATCTATTAATGCCGATTATGATTTTTCATTATTATTCACATGGTAGATTAACATTCCATTTATAATATCTGGGCAAATTATAATATTTCACTAACCTGAATCTTGCGGCCATTTGGGGATGATTTTCCTACCATAAACCATGATTCCAGGGCTCGGGAGAACAGTGAGGTCGTGATCAAATTTACTCAGATCGATCATCAGATCACCATAATATTCCCATTGTTGTTGGTTTATAGCCTATTAACCACTATTAAACATCACTATTAACCACCAACCAGCCATTTATAATATGTCACCTATGGCCATTCATGTCATTCTCACGGCGCAGATTTCAGCTCCTCCTCAAGCTCGGGCAAGACTGCTGCAGCAGCATCCTGCCGACTCCAAGCATCCAAAATGCTGAGATACGCATAGTTCCTGAGGAGATCGTGACATATGTGGTGAAAACATATGGATGTCATGGGAAGTACCGGAATTCATGGTGATTTACTATGGATATCATGGGAAGTATCGGAATTTATGGTGATTTACATTGATTTGCCCATTAAAAACGGATGCAATGGGACATAAATCATCTCAAATGGTGACTTAACCCTGAAGAATGATAGAACAATTCATGGGAATAATGGTGATTTCATGGGATTTTACGATATATTATGGGTATGATGGGAATCTTGAACTTCACCAACAATATGTGATTTACATATACATACTATGGCGGCATGGCGTTTCGCATGACGTTTCGCTGGGGCTGGAACAGCAACGCGAAGACAATGGCCATGGAATGGAGGAGGCACCTGGGGAGGAGTTCTGCGACAAAAAAACCATGGCATGTTTGTAAAGATCCCAGACTTGTGGAATGAGAAATATCTTGAGAACTATTTTTTTTCCCTAAATGTTCTTTACTTTGTCTAATCTGTCTAATCTAACAGCTAATCATGGCTAACCATGTGTTCAACTCATTTTGCCAGTAATCATAGCAATGCACAAGACCACATTTCTACCACATTTCTATGGAGGATTTTCCGAGGATTTTTCCAAAAAATGGAGGATTTTACCACATTTTTCTGTGGATCTTACCTTATCAAACCTCAATCTATGGAGGACTTTCCCAACAAAAATCCCTGGAGATGGTCCGCCAACTGTGACGCCAGACGTCTCCATGGTGTCCAAAGTGGCCAACTGTTGCTGCCACCACGCCAGTGCATAGGCCTTGAAAGACCTAACCTATGATATATAATGACAATGTATGATAGATATCACATATATATATAATGTATTATATAATGATAGATGATGATAATATATTGGATAAAGATGGGGGAACATATAGTCATAGAGACTTTGTTACCCTGACAGGCATTAAAACATGTTTTAAGTTGCGATATGTATAGAACATTGTGTTTTTTTTTCTAATGGAAGATGAATGGACATACTAAGGGACATATTGTATAATGGATTTGGTGGGAAAAAACAATGACTATCAGTTTTTTTGAAGGGAAACACATCTATAAATAGTGTGCTATTATTATTTGGAATAATCCAATGATTAACTATAGTACAATAATTGGATCGTTAATGATACTATGATATTGCTATATATTAAAGTTATTGAAGTTAAATTGGAATCGTTATTATTTGGACTATGATCGTTATTGGACTATGACTTTAAGTTAAATCCCAAACATCATTATATAATTATATATATACTGTATTTGGACTACGGTTCCATTAGGCTTTGGCAATCAAATAATCGAACTGGAAAAGTCAGAAAATCCTGAGTTGATTGCTGTCTTGTTCTAATGATCAAGCAAATCTATAGGAGTTCGTCTGAAAATGGGGGCCCACATCATGGCCTAACATAATTTTCTGCGCATGATTTGACCTCTACTGTGGGATTATGATAACCACAATAATGGCGGTGAATTCTCATATTTGGGTGGCTGACTTTCATTTCGCATTCACAACAAATTCAACCTTGCTGCTATTTGGTTCTTTTCGCCAGTAGTGAGCTGGTTGTTTCAGCTTGCTTGGAATTTTGAGGCAATCATAGGAATAATCTGCTGGTCCTGAAATTCCACAGCTCAGCACATAGAATCCCAAAAAATCCAGAATTGACCCCCCTTTTTTTGCTGATCAACGAACTCGAAGTGATCTTCTAACGGATCAGCCAATCTGTATCTGGTTGGTGGTATACCTACCTACCCCTCTGGGATGATCATAATCCCAACTGAATGGAAAGTCATAAACCAACCATTTATAAAAACCAATATCAATGATGGTTGGTTATAAATATCAATATCATTGGATAAATATGGATAAATATATCAAACCACCAACCAGTATTTTGATGCTGTTCATCAACCATCATTTATCAACCAAGGACCAACCAAGGACCTTTCGAAAAACCAGGTAAATCCTCTTTGGTTGCCCCTGCAAAAGTTCATCACAGTGAAAATCAGGATCCAAAAATCGTGCACCCCCAAATTCCAATGGTTTGTCATCATTTTCCATATTAAAATGGTTCCAATGGATTATCACCCAGATTAATGATGGATAATCCACCAAAATTTTTCTGGATCACCCAAATTTGGGTGATCACCCAGATTATTCCAATAATATTAAAATATGGTGGTTACCCAGAATAGTAAACCATGATATTCCAATGGCTTTTACAATTTCCTACTATTAAAATATGGCTAGCCATGGGGATATCACCAAAATCACCATGATTCACCAAGCATCCGCACGTACAAGGCAAAGGCCCCACCACGGGAGGTCAGGAAGAAGATGTAGACGAAACGCCTCGGGAGGCGCCATCGAAGACGTTTCCGGTCACCGCAGGGTCACCGGGGATCCCAAACTCATCCAGTTGTTGGTTTTCATGATGGTGAAAAAAAATCACCACAGAATTCACCACAGTTGCTGGTGGGAAAGGTTTTTTTTAAAGTTTCAGAAACGGTCTTCTTGATCCAAGGTCTTCAATGATCTTCATTGGATCTTCAAGGTGCCCCCGTAGATCTCGTGAAAAATGGTATCGATATCCAATGGCATTTATCGATTGTCAAGATCAATGACAGTACCAGAATCCCAACAAACTTAAGACTGGTTGGTGTTTTTCCTACCCCCCTGAAAAATATGAAAGTCAGATTGGATCATCATCCCAAGTATTGGGGAAAATAAAAGTCATGTTCCAAACCACCAACCAGTTGATGATTTCATACTATGTTTTCAAGTACAGTGGATTGCCTTCCAAGTCACTTTCTTCCATTCCAGGCACATCAGCATTTCAAAGTAATGTTCGTAAAACAATAGTCTAGGTAACTAACTTTGAAATACTGTAGGTAATGGTTTATCATCATATTTCACTAACCTGAATTAAAACATACAGTATTAAAACCATTTGGGGATGATTTCCCTAACATAAACCATGATTCCCAGGCTTCCAAGCATCAATCCATATGGCCGGTTTTTGTTCATAAAAACACCTTCATTTATAGGGTTTTTTTCCAGCTAGCCAGTTGGGTCAATAATGGTTGATCATTATAATATATGATAATTATATAATGGTGATTATTAATTTCTCATTATCAGCAACTATTAACCATTATTAACCAGGAATTAACCATTCATTATTGACCATTATATCATTATTATATAACTATAACCATTATTATATAACCATGATTGACCATTATTAATGGCCATAATGAATGGTGCTTATTCAATAAGGCTTATTCATTGTTAAATACCATTTTTTCTCGGCCTCAGGGAATGCCAAACCGCCCCTGCTTTCCCGGGGTCTCGCACCAATGATCTCTGATGGCTGAACGTTCCGCCCATCTGACACATGACGGGAACAGACGTTTCTGGCTCTTTGAGTTTGTTTCACCAATAAACATTTGAGATTAAACATGCAAAAAAAGAGTTTTAACACGTTTTGGCTTGGGAGTGGGATGTTTCTGTCATGTGAAGTTGTTCCCGTAATATTCATATCACCCTAAAAATCCCATGAATATCCCATTGGAACATATTGGAACCAGAAGTTAACCTCTCCGGTGTTTCACCAATTTCACTCGCCTGCGTTGCCACAGCAAGCGCAAAAGCTCCCGGCGGTTCAACAGCAGCACCTCAGCCGATGGATTTTTATCATGGGATCCTGGGATCATTAACAGTTCGACCCTGGCAGTTGTCGGGGTTGGAAGACTAGTGAAACCATTAAAAATTGGGGTGATTTTCAGGGTCCAAATGTTAATTTACTAGAGGGTAACACGAAGAATTTTCATGGGGATATCACACCATCTACCCTCCGGTAATCATTCACAGTTTGCGAACTGGAAGCCATGGACCTAATCGAAATAGATGATTTACCTATGAACAGCATGGTGATGTTCCATAGTTATGTAAACGTTTACCAGAGGGTAACCAACAGCATGATTTTTTTGGGGTCAAAAGTTCCGTTGAACGAGCACCGTTATCCGGACAAATGGGATGGGTTTCACAAAAGGTGAGGCCCAAGTGATGTGAATGGCCAGGTTCATCAACCCATTAACGATAGTTGTACCATGTAAATGTTAAAGATATCCCCCATTAATAAACAAGTGATATGTACCAGTAAAGATATCCCCATGGTTACATAAACATATCCCCCATGGCAGTTAAAAATATCCCCATATATCCCCCTAATCAACCAACACCTTAAAGACCGAAGTGTTTTGGTCAACGGGTCGCGATGTCAGCGGCCTCACCTTACAACATCGGAACAATGAATTTCTCATGCCGTTGGGGGATTATGATCCCGTTTTTATGGATGGAAACTAGATGAAACTGGTATATGTATATAAAAGACCGCTATAAAAATGGGGAACTATATCCCATGAAACTAGATATATTCCATTTTTATGGATGGAAACCAAATATGTATAATTATGTATATATAAAAATATATCACACTGACTATGGTGAAAAATTCAATCATTCGAGATGTATTCAGCAGCTGCTTCCGGTGAAATCCAGCTGCAAATCCTGTCGGTCCACGGGCAGTTCGAAGAGCAAACCCAAGCTACCCACTGCGGAAATGCCTGGGCGCCGCAAACGCCGCCGGTTTTCACAAGGCGGTTTTCGATGGGTGTTTTGATTAGCTATTGAAACTTATCTATTTGATATTTTAAAAGGGGGAATGGTGAACCTTGATTTTTCAGGAAATGGTGAACATTTTTTTGAACTAATCGAATGACATTAGCGGCTAGAAGTAATATCACTATTTCATTGTTTATATCATGCTTGATGTCGGTTAAATCATCAAAAAACCGTAGCATTTTTGTTGGTGTACCCTCTGGTAAACTAACATAGCTATGGAAAATGGCCCATTTATAGATGGTTTACCTATTAAAAATGGTGATTTTCCATAGTTATGTTAAATTCCCAGAGGGTATCTGCCGTTTTCCAAGCCGATGATTCGCCACATTGGTGCCACATCTCCCATCCTCCAGGCCTCCAGGCCATCTGGAGGAATTATCTGCCATGATTTATAGTCATAATACGATTTAAAAAAAATCTGGCTGTAACATCCCATAAATATATGATTTATAGTATTTTATAGTCACTTAGTCATTACATATCATAAAATCATATATGACTATAATATTATCCCATTATCTCACTGAACAATAATAATCTGGTTCGTGGTTGAGCCACCTACCCCTCTGAAAAATGATGGACTTCGTCAGTTGGGATGATGACATTCCATTCCCAACTGAATGGAAAGTCAAAAAATTCATGCTCCAAACCACCAACCAGTAATAATAATACAACTCATGAACCTGAAAATAGCTGAGATAAAACCATCTATCTGGGTAAATTATAATATTTCACTAACCTGAATTGTTGGGCCATTTGGGGATGATTCCCCTACCATAAACCATGATTCCAGGGCTCGGTCGCAGTGAGGTCGTTATAATTCACCCAGATATATGGGGATGATTCCCCCATTCCCACGATTCCACCGAAACCGATGTGAGGTCAGTATTTTTTTCCAACCAGATAATTATGCATTATCCCATTATCCAATCAATGGCCCATGATAACTCATATGATCCACTTAGTGGATAGGATAATCAATGGATAATCCATAACTATAGTGGATAATTCCATAACATCATATCCCATTTATATCCCATAAAATATCCTCATTTTATCCGCAAATCATGGGTAGTTTTTCCCACGGCATCCCATGCCCTCAGGCCCGACGCGGGGCGGACGGGCCCCCGGGGCCCCCGGACGCTGGCAATGCAACAGTGCCAGATAGCCCACAGCTGCTGCCGCATGGTGCAACAGATAGCCCTTCAGCAAGAGCTGTGCAGGATCTCGCACCCCTGGAAGTGCCTGGAATGGCATCGGTTTGATAAGAGGAAAGACCAGTTGGATTGCATGGCGAAGATTCAAGGTGACCCCCCAAAAAACCAGAGATTGTGGTGATTCTTATGGTATTTTTTTATGATTTTATATGTATCAATCATCCAGTCGAGTTTAGACAGTATGCAACTCAGAAACATCTATGCAAGGCCTACAGAACGGGATATATGTTCAGAACACCATAACAAATTATGGCATTCTTTTCTTCGCAGGTCCTCCGTTTTGGGTTCGTTTTTCGGCAGTCCTTTGGTGGTGTTGACCGATCCCCAAATATAAGCAATTGCGTATATGATCCAATTTTTAGGCGACCTGCCAAAGTACTTGTTTATACTGTATCTGCGTCTGTAAATGATTGACTTGAGGCCAGGGGGAGGTACGAAAGCTAGCAGGACTCTACTAATCTTGTACTGGAGACTGCGCAGCTGCAAGAGTAAACTGATGAACTGATGACAATGATGGTGGGTAGGAATGAATTTGATGATAAAGTTGATGATGATGATGATGATGCTGATGCTGATGCTGACGACGATGATGACGACGACAACGACGACGACGACGGCGACAACAATGATGACAATGCTCGAGAGGAAGATGAAAATGAAGAAGGTGCAGATAAAGACGTAGAAACCTGTACCTGCCCCAAAACCAGCCGATGGTGATGCAGATGCTGACGATGAAAGGGGCATCTAAGAAGCATCGAGGGGTGGCGCAGGTACAGCATCTAAGAAGGGTCGAAGGGGAGGGGGACCAGGGGGAGGATGTAAAAAAAAACAAATGACATCCAAAATGGCGTCGCCATCTCATGGTAGTGATCCTCAGCCAACAACCAGTTGGCAATTCCACGAAAATCTATATGGCCGAACTGGATTCACATGCTTTTCGCCTCCAAAAAAACAAAGGGTTGAACTCTACCAAAATCGCAATCCCATCAATTCTATATAAGAATGTTTTGAAATTCTCGCGCGACAAAATCTGTTTACCAACCATTTACTTCAACCAACCATATCTCAAAGTTCCACCAGCCCAACAGGACTCCACCTGGCCCCTAACCTTGTTATCCAAACCCCCAGCCAGAAAGCTTCGACACTGCAGGTCCTGCAGCTTCAACATTGGGCCAGAAAAACAACAACTCGGATCTGTTGATGAGTTTAACTGCTGATTCTTGGCTGATGAGTCATTTTTCGACTGTTTGAATCTGCATTTGGAGGATGAAGTTGGAATTCTAGACAAATTTCTGGCGATTCTGGCTGGATTCTGGTTGGATTTCTGACAAATTCTGCAATTTTCCGACCAAACATCCGACATTTTAACATTGTTCACCCAAATTTTTGGAGAATTTTTCCCCATTTTTTCAATTTTTTCTGCCAGGTTTTTCCGACCAACGTTTCCCACATCGCCAGGTGGGCCAGGCTTGTCCTCCCAGAAACTCACGATCCAATGGCCCGCGGCCATGCTGAAGAGCATCTGAAGCAATGGGATAGCAACTGGTTGGTGGTATGATGAGGGTTTAACCAACAATCTTTCTGTACGTGCATATATATACAATATACATGTATATGTATATATATACATATCAAAGATGGGGTCGAACCCACATATTCTTTTAGGAAACTCATACTTTTTTGATATGTACAGCCACATTTCTGGTGAGCCCAACTGGGCGCTAGCCGGGCGAGACCCAAATCTGGCCTGGTGTTCCCAGGTGAAGCTGAAGATTAAATCCTGGCGATGGGCTTCGAATATAGAAGGAAGAACTTTGGGGATAGCCCATGAGTAGCCAGTAGTTAATAGTAGTTAATAGTAGTTAATAGTAGTTAATAGTAGTTAATAGTAGTTAATAGTAGTTAATAGTAGTTAATAGTAGTTAATAGTAGTTAATAGTAGTTAATAGTAGTTAATAGTAGTTAATAGTAGTTAATAATAGTTAATAGTAGTTAATAGTAGTTAATAGTAGTCATATTCATTAACAATAATGGTACTTTGGTAATAATGATAGCTAATAGTAGTTAATAGTAGTTGATAGATAGTTAATAGTAATATAATGATAGATTACCGAACATCAATGATAACTTCATTTTAGTAGTTAATAGATAGTTAATAGTGATGAAAACTAAATAGATAGTTGGTTATCAAATAGACGGTGATTGATAACTATAAGTGATAACTAATAATTCATAGAACATTGATTACGGTAGTAATCACTATTGATATTGGCTATCATTCTTATTTTTTTGGGGGGATAATTCTCACTATCTATAGAGAAATAAGATGATAGATGTAGTGTTTGCATTGATCCACATGAGTGAATCCGACAGTAAACCCCAATCCAACATGTTTCGCCATGTGTGAATTCGCAACCAACACATTCGGGTTTTTTTCGATATGGGGATGTAAAAAAAAACACCAACAAAAACAGAAAAGTTTTTAAGAGATTTCTGACCTTTTTTTTTTGGGTTGCGAGAATGATCCAATAAGAATTGGGGGACCTGCAGGAGAAAATACTGGGGACACTCCCCAAATGGTAATCTAAGCTGGCGTGGTGGGAAATGTCTGATTTACAGCCGCCAATAAAACGTGGAAATGGAAAATCCGCCATTTACAGGAAAAAAAAACATTAACATTCAGATGTCAGTTGCTATGTTTGATTACCAGAGGACTTTTTATCGACTGTCGTTTATATGTGGATTCTCAATTGCCAGGTTTGTTTACCGGTATATCAATTCCGACCGTTTCAAGGGATTACCAGTGAAAATGGGAGATGTTTCCACCCAAATTCTGATGAAATCTGATATTTGCGAAGCAATGCCTGGCTGGTGAGACCAATCTTTGGATTCGAAACCATTTTCCTGGCTACGTTGTGCCAAACCATTTTTGTTCCAACCGCGTGCCCAAATTTATTATATCGGCTTACAAGAAACTACCTCATGTACAATTTAAACGACTTACATGATTTTCCCACTTGGGGACTTTTCAGTGTTGAAGTACTGGAGGTGCCCAAGTGCCCAAGATGATTTTCGAAACAAGGCTTCTGTGATGTTCTGTGTTAAAAACCATGGATGTATAGCCAATTTCTACATCAATCAACCACTCTTTTTCGAAGTTTCCCAGCAAAATCCACACTTTTCGAAGCTCCTCTGGACTTTTCCAATGAAGCATGAGTTTTGCAGCCCCGGCCTCATGGGCTGATGGGTTTCAGTTGGGTTGTCATGGTTCATGGGATGGAAAAAACTTAAAAATTGGCTTGACCACAATATGTACCCTCTGGGTATGACTAACAGTTCGCCATGGTATAGATGGCCCATGGAAATAGATGGTTTACCTATTAATAGCATGGTGGATCTTTCCATGGCTATGTTAAATAACCAGATGGTATATACTGATGAAGATTAGTACGTATATAGATGAATATTGTCCCATTTACTAATATTTTTTCACATACATATATAGATTAGTAAGTGGGATGATATTGGGATGGTTACCATAGCTCTATTGTAACTGGATCATCCCAATATCACCATATATCACGCATCTTTTCGTAACAGAACTCTCGGTTTTCAGAGACAACACATGGTTTTAGCCCATCTTTTTCGCTGAGTTTCCTCACTAAGGCCATCAAGCAAAAGACTTGCCCTCGGCACAGCCTTCGAAGATACGCCTCAATCCAACGAAAAAATCTGAGATGTTAACCAATGAAACTGACGAATATTAGAGACCAAACATGTGGAGTTTCACAGTGAAAAACACACCGGGGATGTATTTATCTAACCAATGATTTTAGATACTTTTTGTTCCAAGAGAATTGTTTTTTTTGTCCAAAACTTTGGGATCACTAACAGCAAAACATTGGAACCCTATCAACGCCATTTCATCACAAATGAGGATTCAACAATTCGAATTACTACTATCTATTCGTAAACTACCATCTATTTACTATAATAATTGTTTTCATCATTACTGTAACCCTTCAAAAGTCGGGACTCATCTGCAGAAACAGTGGGAATCTGCAGAAATTCATCTTCCAACGCCAAACGCATCACAACGATCAGAACGGTCAAAACATGATGAAAGTTCCATATCACAACATATCATACAGCCCATAAACAAAATGATATTATGAAATTTCGAAACAATATGATATAGTTACTGTTCGCATTATTATTATCATACCTATCACAGCCCATAAACAAAATGAACCATGATTAAGCATGATTTGTTTGTGTAGCTATACACATTTATCATGCTACCAAAATAGCTAGCACATATTCATTGCATGTAATTACTCTTACTACCTATTAATATCATAAGCCATAACTTTGGTAATATTATTCCATAATATTTCCATTTTCATATTCCATCGAATGACCATTTTTCATGATACTTTTATCATATGCTTCGGAAACTCAAATTGTAAGTTCCAACTGGCTCCCCATGGCTAGTAGGGAATATGGATACCCCTACCAACAAATATAACCAACTATAGCTCTATATTTTTATTTTTCATGTAAATATATTCCATGCTATTTCCCATAGAATAGTTTGAATGTTTCTATATAAATATTATGGTAGCTGTATTTTCTCCTGTAAAAATGCTATTTCCATGTATTTCCCATATGGAACAATCAGTGTTTTTCCCTTCAAACACGAATTTTTCGTGTCGGAGAAATTCACGAAAACCACACTCTCAGGGAACCCTGGCGCCACATTGACGCGGAATCCTCGCCTGCAAAACATGACTGGTTGGTGGTTGACCTACCCCTCTGAAAAATTTTAGGAAAGTCAGTTGGGATGATGACATTCCCTATTTGTGGAAACATCTATAAAAAATGTTCCAAACCACCAACTATATGAAAATTGAACATGAAATGCATGAAATGTATTGAAATGTGGGGATAGAATGATATAGAATGACTATATTTCATCATACTATATCATAATGTTCAACATTAAATTACCCTTCTGGTAAACAAACATAGCTATTGAAAACTGCCATTTATAGTTGATTCACCCATCAATAGCATGGTGATTTTCCATAGTTTTTTTGTATGTAATGTTTACCAGAGGGTAGTGAACCATAATGAACAGCAGCCACCTCCGGTAAAGACAGCCACCATAATCATCAACCCATTTTCCATAGTTTTTTGTATGTTTACAAAGCCACTTCATCAAGGACAGCTTTGAATCGATGAAAGTCACTGGGCAAAGCACCGCCCGCTTTAGGCACCACCAGCCCTCCATGAAGGATCTCATCCCGAAAAAACTCATCAATATCTGGTAAAATAAAGACATGTCACTGGAACATCCAAGATTTTATTTGAAAAACCAGCTGGAGAATCATCGAACTTCCCATGATTTTCCAGCTGCTGCTGGTGAAAAAATGTCGACGGTCATGAGTCATTCTGCCGATAAAACCCCAGCAACGCTTCGCAACTCGCAGCACGGGATCCCACCTGATCTTTCACAAAGCCTGGCTGTCGAGCCAAGGTGCTTCCAACTGGGATCCGGGATGTTCCATTCTCCCAGAAATCCAATGGATTTCATCAACTATCCATAGGGGAAAATCCATAGATTTTCATGGGATTTCATGGGATTTTTCATTGGGATATATGATGGGATTTACCCGGCCTGGTAAACATGACTAACAGTTAGCTATTGAAGCCATGGCCCAGTCGAAATACTGTAGTGGATATCTACCCAGCCATTAATAGCATGGCGATGTTTTTCCATCCGTTTTTGGGACTGTTTACCAGGCCGGGTATAGAATTATGGACCATTCAATCACCGAATATAATCTGACATTTTCGAATAACCACTAAGTAATCATCATTTGAAACACTTGGGCCATTTTTTTCGGCCATAAATTGGGTTCTTTCCTCCAAGATACCAGTCATGTCTGCTGAGAAAACAGCCAAACGATACAGCAAGGTTTTCACATCAAATTTGATGGTACCCAGTGGTTATTTAACGTAGCTATGGAAAGATCCACCATGCTATTAATAGGTAAACCATCTATTTCTATGGGCCATCTATACCATGGCGAACTGTTAGTCATACCCAGAGGGATGTGAAATAGGACACTGTTAAATTTCTATGGGCCATGGCTTCCAGTTCGCAAACTGTTAGTCATAACCAGAGGCTAGTTCTAAGTTCTATATGTGCATTCCCATATTCATAAAGCAAACTAATACATCTCAAAATGGCTGGAAAAGCGGGATTAGAATTATCTATAGAGTTTCATCTGGTGGAAATCCTGCTCCATAAAAAAGAACATGGATCTGTCTGAGCTCTGGATGAATTTCCCATAAATACATAGAAATGAATACTACACACAATATGCACAATATACTTTACATATGTGCATAGTATATATATAATATCTCACAATGTGTATAATATATATATATACAATCACATTATATTATACTATATTATATTCTATTCTATTATATTCTATTATATATATTATCTGCAGTATATTTTCCATGTATACATAGTTTCTTCATGTTTCTTGCTTTTTTGCAACACTTCGGTATGGTGAGGTCCACTCCATCTCGCGGCCATCTCGGCCCCCGAACGTTGAATGGCCATGGCAGGAACGTGTGCCAACCAGTGGCCCAACAACCACACGATAGCCTCGGATATATATATATGGGATATCCATGGGAAAAATATGGAAAATCTATGGGATATATATATATATATGGAAAATCTATGGGATATACCCTCTGGTAATTTAACATAGCTATTGAAAATGGCCATTTATAGTGGATTTACCCATTAAAAATGGTGATTTTCCATAGCTATGTTAGTTTACCAGAGGGTATATATATATACATGTATATACATTGAATACGTATCCCAGTGTTGGAAGAAAGTGAAAAACATTGGAGACATGGCTGAGAATAGATCTAATATCTACAATAGACATGAACTATGAACTATGGTTTATCCATGTTTAGTGATTCATGATTTATAGGATCTGCAATGGTAAATCCATGACTTTCCTCATCATCCTAAGAGTAACAAAGACCTTATTGACGCGTTTCCTAATCATCCTACACCCTACACATCCCATGTTTATTCGCTGATAAACAATATTTTCACACCTGAAACAAAGTCAACACAAAAGTAAATCAGCATGGATTCATCTATTCAATCTATTCTCATCTCGAACATCGATTCTCTCGAACAACATCGATCATCCTCGGGGGGAAGCGGCTCAACCAATAGAGGTAACTATGGATCCCAAGACTTCCTGCAGCCCAGAAAGAGGTCGGGCCTCTGAATCGCATAGCAGTAGAAACAATCCGGGAAGACTCAACAAATAGGCGGGCAAATACTGGCAACAAGAAATTCATTCATAAATACAGGCTATATCATGAAATATCCATATACTGTATGTATAATCATAAAACCGGAAAATGCAAAAAGGTGATATGATGTATCCATATATCAGAATGTGTATTGTATAAGATTATATATATATATATATACAAGCCATTGTAAGTCAGTAATTCAGTAAATAGCTACATATCTTCAAAAGACGTTCCTCCATCACCGTGCCATGCCAGGCTTCCGCGCCCATGCGCAACACATCGCCAAGTCCATTGTCATGTCAGACCTGCAGCACGAAGGTGGACCCTCCAATGGTACAACGATAGTCCCATCTACCGTTCATATTAAACACCATGCTTAATGGTCCATATGGGGATGGGTCAAAATCCTGGCACCTAGTGAACATCAAAATAGCTGGGACTTATGGATGTTCATCCCCCTAAAAATAGTATTAATCCATATGTATCCATATGTAGTTTCATCCCCTACTTCCACCATTGTTTCTGGGAATGTGGAATATATTACCCTCTGGTAATTTGTTACAAATAGCTATTGAAAATGGCCATAGAAATAGTTGATTTACCTATTAAAGATTGTTATTTTCCCATCAGTTTTTCGTATGTTTACCAGGCCGGGTAGGGGGAAGGGATTGGTTTCTCTGATCTCCCAGGGATCTGCAGAGAGCCATCATTTTCCGCCAGTTCACTGGGGAATTTCTTGATCCCTGGGAACTATGAGATTCAGTTGCTTATCCCAGTATATTATATACCCTTTATGTCCCTTATGAATATCCCAAAAATATCCAAAAATATTCCATGTCATAAGGGACTCATGAATATCCCAGTATTTCCCCATTATTTACCCAATGTATACACCCTTTATGTCCCTTATGGGGATGAATCAACCATCAACGCACCAGCTATTCTAAAGGCTACCAGCTAACTTGACCCGCCGGAGTCATATATTGGGTGTATGTATATTATATATACACACATATGTGGTAACACATAGAAGCAAAATACAAAACATCTGTAGAACAGGAAAGCAAACCATTTTGATCATTTCTCTTGATGCGTGAACCACAAAGTGAAAAAACGTGGGAAATCATCAGATTGATAATGATTGAAGTGTTGATTTGATGAATGATTAAAGACGAGAATGAAGAAATCCATCGTTAAATGGGGGTGGGCTTTAGCATACCTACCTACTTTCCAAGCACATGCTGAGAAAAATGTCCATTTCATGGGTTAAATACCCATCTGCCATGGGTTAAATACCCAATTTTTCACGTTTTTCTCTGGATGACCTACGCCAAGCAGCTTCGGGGCATTGAGCTTCTGACTTTATGTCCGACATTGTCATGGCAGCCTCTGACAAGGCCATGGATAAGGATGGATAAGAATGGAAGATAGAGGAACTCCTTGAAATAATCTTAACATAATGAACTCACTACCACCTGGTACGTATACGTCCCAATCCTCAGAAATCACGGATTTTCAGCCCAGTATGCTCAGCCCAGGTAAGTGAGCTTTTAATACACACCAGTGGAAAATTGCCTCAACCATACTAAAATATCTGAAACTATCTTAAAATCACTTCAACTCATGAATCGAGCATTTTTTGAAGGGGTACATGAAAATCTCAAAAGATGTGACTGGCGAAGAGTTGGACATGACTGACACAGGCCATTGGGGCACCATCCCCTCAGCGACTTGGTATTTTCGTTGGATTCCAGGCATCAGTCAGACTGTAGGACTGGTGGCGGTGAATCCCACATTAATCTATCAACTATTCAGAAGTGGGATATTCATGGATAAAAACCATGGTGATATTCATAACTATTCATTGGTGATATTCAGAACTATTCATTGGTGATATTCAGAACTATTCATTGGTGATATTCATAACTATTCATGGATAAAAACATCACTATTATTAACCACCATCAACCATCAACAACATCATTTTTTCCAGTAGAAGCAACAAACATGAGATGTCTCTGGGTAGGAACCCATCTGATGAGATCCCCAAAGCCAGATTCTATCCTTTTTTTAAAGCTTTACTGCAGGTCAATCCCACATCATTGACAGTTTCCCCTTGATCTACTGGTTATATACCTATATACATAAACATACGTACATATATATATATATATTTACATATACATATACATATATATATATACATATACATATACATATACATATACATATACATATTATCTACACATATACATATGTATATATATATATGTATATATATATATATATCGCACTTATTGTTTGTTACATTCCACATTCTGGTGAAATCCCTCATCTCAGGCGCCAGCCGTCATTTGTTACCTGGCGGTTCGGTTGTAGCCAGGAGCCCAGTGAAGTGGCAAAAAGTGGCCGTTTTCACGGGAAAGCCATGGGAAAGCCATGGGAAAGCCATGGGAAAGCCATGGGAAAGCAATGAATAGCATACCCACTGCGATTATACAAAACAGTTTGCGAACTTGAACATTTGCCATTGATAGTTGATTTAACCATCAATAGCATGGTGATTTTCCATAGTTATAGTGGATTTTCCTATTGAAAATGGCCATTGATAGTGGATTTAACCATCAAACATGGTGATTTTCCCATCCGTTTTTTGGAACTGTTTACCAGGCCGGTAGTCATCAAAACACGTTGCCGATGACTCCGAGAATCTCAACGAGAATCTCAAAGTGTTTCGCGAGCGAAACTTTTTGGTGACAAAAAAAAAGAGTGCCATCACAGAAATTCTTCTGGTGCTAAAATACCATTATTTGTTGGTAAATTTTCTGGTGGCAATCACATGAATGTGACAATAAAGAGTACCATCACATATTTGTTGCTTATCCAACCCATCTTATTTGTTGGTACCCTCTGGTAATTTAACATAGCTGATGGGAAAATCACCATGCTATTAATGGGAAAATCCACTATTTCTATGGCCATTTTCAATAGCAAACTGTTAAATTACCAGAGGGTAAATTTTCTGGTGCTGAAATGGTTATCCAACCCATATGAAATATCTTCGTTTATTGATTATACAATTATACAACCACCCATTGGTAGTTAAGATACTTTATTTTGTACGGGTAAGGGGTAAATCATCAGTATGATCACCAAGGGTTTTCCATAGATTTACCGGTAAATCATCAATTCTTGGTCAAATCACCATTTCTGCTGGTTAAACCCATTGCTGAGGCTTAAACTAACGTTTTTTTACCACCATGGTTTTGCCGGTGTCACTTTTGTTGGTAAATCACCTGTCCCAAAGCCATGAATTTTCATCACACTACATCCCCCAAGAAAACCTTGCCATTTTAGGGTCGCAATCATGAGCTTTCACCCTTTTCTCAAGGGTTTTTGATATGGCTTTGTGAAAATATAGGATGCCAAAATCCAGTTGGGTCAATCATCACTTGGTTAATATCCCTATCCCTAGTATTATTATCCCATATTATCCCATATTATCCCATATGATCTCCTATCATCCCAGGAGTAACACCGCTACTATTCGGCCGCACCTGAGGTCGGCAGGCACACCGACCAGCTAAAGCCGCCGCCTCCGGATATGGTAAATCCATGGTGAATCTACGGTGATGTATATATATAATATAATATTATATATTATATAATATTATATATATAATATGATATTATATATATAATATGATATTATATATATAAATATATTAATATATATATATATACATGGCTGTGGATCAATACCTCTACGAGTTGTGAAAGGGGATGAACACCACCATGCCCATCCCAGCTATATTGATGAACAGAAGGAGTACAGGGTTTTGACAATCAGCGGTGAATGGAGAGCAATCATCGAAGCAAATATGGGACAATCGAATCTGAAGATTGTTTAGTTAATACATGAAACATACATTGATGGATTCTGAGAATTGTAGTATATTAATAAGGATTTGCAATTATCATTGACAGGTTATAATGAACTTTGAGGAGTTACCATCTGGCAATTTCACCTGCAAAGTCTCACTTTTCCTGGGGAATTCATGAAATAAATCAGCGAACTAAATGGGAAAGTATTACTCTCTGGTAAATTAACATAGACCCTGCCAGTTGTCGGGGTTGGAAGACTAGTTTCCATTAAAAATGGGTTATTTTTTCAGGGTCTATGTTTATTTACCAAAGGGTACACGGGAGTAATATTGGTTAACCCCAAGATATGGCTACCACAGGGGATGAAGCCATGAAAACTGAGGACATGTTCACCATAGGTCTTGTAAATTTTAGCAGCAATCATGGGGAAAAAACGGGTGATGATCTTCAAAACCCCACCATGAAATGTCCTGAAATAGCTGGTTAGTGGATGTTTATCCCCAGTCATATGGTAATTTTCATAGGTTTTACCCTCTGGTAAACTACGAGTAACATAACTGTGGAAAAATCACCATTTTTAATGGAGAAATCAACTATAAATGGCCATGTTCAATAGCTATGTTTGTTTACCAGAGGGTAACCCATCCCCAAATATGGTTATACACCCATCTCATGAAAAAGTCCAATTATAAACCCATGAAATATCCATGGAAATCCCGGAGTGATACCACATCCATATATTCATCCCATCACCTACATCACATTCCCAGAAAAAGTCATCCCATGTTACCACGACTAGTACATACTAGTACTATCCAACTATAATGATGCTTCTATGTACTTACAATCCCATTACAACATATTTTTTCGCCATTTCTAGTTCTGTAGTATCATCCCATCCGAGTATCATCCCTTCGTCCGATGACCATTCCCTTAACCTATGGAATCCGGGGTTTTTGATTTTTCACTAACTACTATATCAGTTGGATTAAACATTTTATCTGGACATATCTGGACAAATTATAACAATTCACCCTGAAATGTTGGACCACCTTGGGATGATCCCCTAGAATAAACCATGATTGGCTGAGGTCGAGAACAGGCGACCCGGTCATGATCAAATTTACCCAGATAAATCTGGATGATCTTTTTATGGGGCAAGATTTTCTGACCCAATATGACTAAAAAGTTATGTTGATAAAACCAGCATTTTGTGGGATATCCTCATGGGATTTCTGATGGGATAACCCACTAATCTTCATGGAATCCGACTGGGATAAAGCCACTTTTTGATGGAAGATCCCAGTTTATAGTTGTTTTTTCTGGGATCTTATGGGATAACGGCGCCTAATCTTCATGAGATAACCCATCTGGTCTATAGATGATGGATGGGTTCAAAAAGGTAATCCATCAGTTTATAGATTAACATTCCATTTATGGATGATATGAATGGGATAAGCCCACTTTTTGATGGATGGGATCCTCCATATGGATCCTCAAAAAGCCTGAACTGATCATCAAAAATCTGTAGATGATGGTATATGATGGATGGGATATCCCAGTCATAAGCCACTTTTATAGATGGGGATGGGTCAAAACCCTGGTACCTAGTGAACCCCAAAATAGCTGGTAAATGGATGTTCATCCCACTCAAAATGGTATTAATAGGTATTGACCCATACCCAGATGACTGACTCCATGACTTTTCACGCCATCTGACTGGGATACGCCTCGCGAAGGCCACTCGAAGCTGCCGATCACCGCCGCCAGGCGATCCGGTTGCTGTTGCTGGGCCAAAGGAGACTCCTCGTGCCGCTGGATGAAAAATCATGGCTGGTTGGTGCAAACCTACCATCTTGAAAAATGATGGACTTCGTCAATGGGTTTCGGATGACATCCCATATATGAAATGGAAAATAAACGTCATGTTTCAAACCACCAACCAGATGGTGTTTTGAGAGTTTTAACATGTTTGAACCCAACAAAACTTGGTGGATTTGATGATTTTGTCCAAAATTGGAGTTTGACACCACAGAAATCACAGTTCAACTCGGCTTTTGCCATGAGAACATGTGGCTTTTCACACCCAAAAATGGTTGAACCACGGAAAATAGATGAACTGTGACGATTTTTGCCACCAGATCATATTTTCCCAACGAAATCTTTATTGTTTCCTCCAGTTTATGGATGATCCCAAGCACCAAGCAGCAGAAGTCCTGTGACAACCAGGAGGGAATGCCGGGATCGGGGGGACGATACCACTCCTCGCGCTTGCGCGAGATGTCTGAAGTTCTCTGATTACATGGTGGCTTAATGGGATTTCAATGGTGATTTCATGGTGGTTTAATGGTGATTTAATGAGATTTGTATGGTGATTGAATGGCGATTGTTCATGAGGTTTACCCTCCAGTAAACTAACATAGCCATGGAACATCCACAATTTTTGATAAACAAAAGCACCCAATTTCCATAGCAATGTTAGTTTACCAGAGGGTACCCTCCGGTAATCAAACATGGCTTGCCGGAAAATTCACGATTTAGTTCGATGATTTTCCCCAGAGGACTAACCAACTAAACCTCTATCTATATAGGATTCTCAATTGCCATGTTTGATTGCCAGAGGATATGTTCATTCGTTGGTTAATTGGTAACATCCCTCTGGGCACCTGAAAACTCCCCAAGTTTTTCTTCATTCATAGATTGTGATCCTCCCATGTTTTGGGGGTTAATGTTGATATAATCCCTGAACTGATCATCAATGATAATCAACAGGCCTTATGTATATATAATGTATATATATATATATATGGATTCCTATATATTCTTTCCCAGGACATATCCCCATGAAATACTCATATACCATTTGTAATTTATGGTAGTTCAACAATTTTCAACGTAGCTATGGAAAATCACCATTTTTAAGGATGGTAAATCAATAAATCATCATTTCTATCGAACAAAAAGGGTCATCTTCATCCATTTTCAATAGAAACATGTTAAATAAACAAAGGAGATATATATATATATATATATATATATATTGCGAAATGCACTGGTAACGCACTGAGCTCTTTTCACCGCAGGGACGAAAGTAAAATGAAACAAATGAATTCAGCTGTCTTACTGTTATGTGTACACTTCTCTGATTTGTGCTTGTCACTCTTGCCAACTGGTGCACTTCTCTATTTGTGGCGTGTCATCCAACCTCTGCTGGACTTCTATGATTTGTGCGTGTCATCTGCCGCAGCAGACCTGAAAACACCTGGGCCACTAAGGCCATCTGAGTTCGGGCCAGCTGAAGAAACAAATGGCGTCAAAGTCAAAGATAAAGACAAAGTCAAGCTACCTGATGCAGCGGCCGTTGGACGAAGGAAAATCTCACACTCCTTGTTTTTATTTTGTTGACTTTGAATCGGATTCTGAACTGTGCTTCATGTCTTGTACCTCTCTCGCCAGTCTTTTGATTCGATCATCCTTGATCTTCTGCTTCATCGGATCTTCCTTCAAAACCTTTCGACGGTTCTGCCGCTGTGCCCTCTTCTTTTCCTTGATCTGCTTGTTTGCCTCTGTCTGGACGAGACAAATCTTCCCATCTCGCAAGAATTCAAAAAGGACATTCATGTCAGCTTTTGCCTTAGTCAAAATGTTTGCCATGTTCTGTTCACCATCTATCCATCTAACTGCAGCATTTCTGCGGCGCACTGTCTCTCTCAGCAAAGCGCCTTCCAGAGCCATGCGACGATCACTGCTTGTGCTAGTGGAGTCTTTGCCCAAGTAATCAAACACGCTTCTGGCATCTGTTACGTAGATGCGCGGTCTTTCTTCCACAATTTTGTCCCAGTCCTTGAGGTTGATCTTGCCGTAAAGCGCTTCTGCTAAAACAACAATGAGCCAGTCACCTGCTTCGACTGCCTCTGCCAGATGTGCTGCTTCAGCAGCTAAAGTACTTCTGCAAACACGTTTCGTCTGAGATGATTGGTAAGCCAGAACGTTGGCCCGGACTTCCTGTCCTTCTGAAACACCGGGGTTTGCCAGCAAAAGGAAATATCCTCCAACTGATCTGTACTTCATGATGTCGTCATTCTCAGGGGTTCCATTGGCATGTCCACTATCTGCTAAATGAACTACCACCGCCTTGTATGGATCAACATCTGACCAGAAACGCTGTCGAAAATCGGCTGCTCGCCGTGCACTGCTGACTGCCATTCTCAACCTCACCAAATCTGCAACACATGGGTCAGACTTGCTTCTCTGAAGACATCCGTTCTCGAAGGCCAAATCACTTCTGAGCTGTCTTGCAACCCATCCCAGTTCGCCACAAGAAGACTGCATCGTCTCTTTCTCCTCAGCGGTCAGCCTGGCTTCCAAATGCTTTCTTCTTTCTCTGTCGATCTTCACAGGCCGCATGCTTCTGACATAGTTGCTCATGGTGACGTCTATGTGACCTCCTGCAACTTGTTTGATCTCACGGCCACGAAAAGTATAGCTGTCGAAATGATTGGTTGCAAACTCCAAAGCCAGAGAACTCTTCTGAAAGGCAGACTCCAGGTAGGCGGCGTCAACCCCAGCCTGGATATCATCCACGTGTGTCACAAGGATGCCGCGCAACTTCAATGAAGAATCTCGCAGGTAAAACAAAGCTGGCTCCAGTCTGGATTCGCACCAGCCATCACTCTGCAAGTGTTCACGAAGCGCCAGCCAGAAAAGCCTGGCTGCTTCGGCAAACCCGTAGATTGCCTTCCTGGCTCTCATGACCTGTCCTGGCAAAACTCCTGGTAAACCACCTTTAGGAGGAAGTAGATATAGTTCTCTGCCTATCTCTTTGCCAGAAAAGTATGCATTCTTGATGTCTTTGCAAACCATTTTGAAACCAAAAGCTGCTGAGAGAGACAAAACGATAGCTTCTGCTAGAGCTGAACCTGTGGGTGCATCACGCCGAAATTGACCAAGTGAACGGTCTTTGAAACCTTGCACAACTAAACGGGACTTCGGGAAGAAAGGTTCATCTGGCTTCCCATCTGACTTGTTGGTTCTCACCCACCTTGTTGGTATGAGACAATGCTGCTTGTCTCGGAGCACTTTTCTGCTTTCTTCAAGAGGAAGAACTTCTACTGCACCTTTCTCAAGCCATGCTCGCCATTCTTTGGCATCTGATCCTTCCGGACCGTCGAACAAAACACGTGTTTCTCGGTCCAAATCTTTGAGATATAGCTCCTTGCGTGCCTTCTTCTTCACAAGTGGAGGAGCATCGTCTTGGCTTTGAGACGAAAGTGAACTTTCCAACAACTGCATGTATTGGTCGTAGAAGTCATTACGTTGTGCTCCAAAAAGGAAGGTCTCTTCATCAACACCAAGCGCCTCAAAAGTGTTAGCCCTTGCCTGATAACAAGCCTTTGACTGTTCCTCTAAGAAATCATCCTCCACCAAAGCCAGAAAACAAAAGGAACTGTTTGCGTCAGACGGCGTCAAGGCTTCTCCAAGTCGCAGTCGTTTCGCTGCTCTTTCCTGTGCTTCATCCACATCATCTGCTTCCATGATTGGAGGTGGAGTTTCTGCGGGAACTGCTTGGTGAAAATCATCCAACTCTGGGTCAAAGTCAGGGCCAACCGGAACTTCAAAGGCCTCACGCAAGGTCACATCCGGGATGGTCTCTAACCTTGCTTTCTTGCTTTCTCTGTCTTGTTGCCTCCTCCGCTGCTGCTGCTCAAAGAAATCAAACTTCCTTCTCTCTTTTCGCTGCTCTCTTTCAGACTCAAGCTGCAACCGTGCTGCTGAAGTTGAGCTTGCTGAAAGATCATCTTCTGATGCTGGCGGCTGCTGGACATCACCTAGCGGTGGGTTGCCATCTTGCTCCTGCTGTTGTTCTTCATCCCTCGGAACTTCTGGCAAATCCGCTTGCTCTGCATCTTCGATGGCTTCTGGAAAACCTTCAAGAGGAGGAGTTGGTCTGGATCTCAAATCAAGAAAGCCAGTACCCCCTGCTGCAGGCATTGCGTCAAGAAGTGACGTCTCATTTGCAGTGACCATCCAGCCTCTAATTTCATCTTCATTGGCATGTGCCAAATGCTCAGGTGACGCTGCAACTAAAATTCCCCTGTGAGATATCCAAACTGTCCGACTTCCTTCATGGCCAATGACCCTGGCGACACCACGCCAGTGATTGGGACCTGGAGTGTTGTCAGCTTCATCATAGTAGAAAACATAGTCGCCAACTCTGAAAGGCCCTCTGGTGGGCCGCACACGACGCAATTCTGCACGTCGAAGAGCTGCATCATTGGCTGTGCGGACAAAAGCTTCCCTGGCGCTCATTCTGAGCTGTGTCTTGCGGAAAAACTTCGTGGTTGGAGTTGCAGCCATACTTTGAGCACCAATGCGTGAAATTTCTGCCTCATCTGTGAGATCTGCTGGGAGCCTCACACTCCTTCCCAGCACCCATTGTGCCGGTGAGAAACCACTTCTACGTGCTAGATTGTTTCTAGCTGCATTGATGGCACCTGTCGCCACCAAAACATCTTCTCTTCCGGAAACTTGTTCTGCCCAGACTAAACGTCTGAAAGTGGTCTTCCAAGTGCCTCCTGCTCTTTCCACATAAGCTATCTGCCACGGCGATGCCTTGCTTGCAAAATCCACCACGCAACCTTCTTCGGACATTCGCGCTGCCAACGTGCCTAAAAAGTACTTTGCCCTATCAAGCACTAGACCTCTCTCAGGCATTCCTGCCCAATTGCACCAACCGACTTCAAAAGCTTGCAAAACTTCTTGGCTCGTCGGGTTTCTGAAAGTTTCACCCAGCAAAGTGCAAACCTGAAAACCAGTGCCCTCGTCAACGACATTGAGCCATGTCCATTCGCCACCGCTGGCGTCTTTTTCACTGAAAACATCTAAGCCAACTACCACGTTGAACTCATCAACCTGAGGTAGCCTCGAAGGCCGTGGTATTTTTGGCTCCAAAAGTCGTGGACATGAAGAGCATCGGAAAAGTCGGCATGCCTTTAGCGCCACTTCTGAAGCTTTGGAAATCCTAAGTGCTCTGAGCATGTCGGGCAAACGGGCATGTCCAAGGTTGGTGTGAATGCGCTGTATGGCCAACTTGAGCTCTCTAGGAAGAGCATTCCATTTCCTGAGCCTTTCTTCTTCACGATGTCTCAAAGGATCTGTAGGCTCACCATCACCATCTTCTACCTCATCGGCTCCTATTTGGGCACCGAAGAGGGTGATACACAGCCTCCGCGGTTGTCTTGGTAAAGGTCTCATTTGCGACCCTGGTGCTATTTGTTGCCAATCTTCCCAGCCAGTCGACAAAATGTCGCCGCTGGACATGAGGAGCAGAGTCTTTCGCAAGGGAACTTCAGCTGCCTGAGCATGAGGTTGTGGCTTTCGAAGTCGTCTGGCGTCAACTGAGGAAAGTATCAAACGAAGATCAACTTGTGCAGACTCCAACGCCTTCCACTCTTTTCCAACCTCTGTGGTCAGGTCTAAAATGATCCAATTCCCACTGGCCCCACTTTCTTGATACCTCTCATGAGCCAGTTCCATCAAGGTCTTGACCATCTGGTTTTGATCTATGGACCAAAGACCCCGCTGAAGTTGCCGAGTTCTGACTCGTCTTCTTCTCAAAGCTCCTTTCTTCTCTACTTCCTGAGGTGCACTTTCTTCTGGTAGAGCTAGTTCAAGTGGATGCAAAGCAAAAACCGTGCGACCAACCCAAAATCTATCCAACTCTCGGCCACCATCAACTCGATCTGTCCAGTTGTCAGTGAATGTCCAAGTTCTGTCTTCATTGACAGTTTTGCAGTGAACTGTCCTCTGGCCTGTCAACCTGTCCAATGGGACCGGTGTCTCAGATCCAAGCAATGGAACAAAAAGATGCCTTCTAGGGACTCGGTGATGACGGGTAAGTTCTAGATTGACTTCATCCAGTTCCCAAGAGTCCTCATCTACTCCTGGGTTAGGCCCCTCATCTGGCCTAGACACTTCTTCCATCTCGGCATCTTCCTCATCCTCCACCGGCATGGCATGCTCGCCACGCAACTCGTTGATCACATAGATCAATTGCATCTCCTTGAGAACACCTCGGCAAATCGCCCGGCACAAAGCGGTGGGGTATGAAGCCGCTTGCTTGGATCGCTGGCCAAACTGGTTATTGCCAACGATGTGTTGATGTGAGCCATGTGGACAACTACACCTACGGCCGACTTCATTGAGAATCACTTCAGAATTGCCCAACCAACCAGTGCGCTTTTGCTCAGGCAGCCCACTGACTGGATCACGTTGACCGTATGGACACTGATCGCCAATGACAAATTTGCCACCACAGTCTGTCAACAAACTCTTCAAAATGTCATGGTAAGTCCAAGCTGCAGAAGGCAACGGATTTTCCAGCAGAAAGTACCTGTTGTGGTCATGTTGATACTTACAAATGTCCTTGACTAGCTTCAAGGTTTTCTTGCCGATTGTCTTTCTCAGCAGCTCCCAATTGACACTCGGGCTCATGTTGGTGAGCAAACTCCAGATTCGGCAATCAAAAGCTATCAGGACAAGAAAAGGCTGGTGAATTGCTAAAGTCTTCCAAAGTAGTGCTTGGCCTTCTTGAGCTAAAAGATCATGTCCATCTAATCGGTCAAGTGGCTGGCTATTGGTCCAGCCCCACTCGCTACTGGCAACACGTGTGACTCCAAATTTGCCTCCAAACGGTTCAAAAATCACGGTATTCTGAAAACCCCTAGTTGCGGCTTGTTCTGCCAAAGAGTATTGACAGCGAAGGGCTGCCCAAGAACGCTGGTCTTCTAACCTCAAACGCCTTGTGACCTTGGCTAGCTCCTTGGCACGTCTGACCTGCAAATCACAGCGCTTGTCACTCAACTGAATGCCCCGAGGCCCAAATTGTGCCTTGCAGCTAAAATCTTGGTCTGGAACTTGCACTGTGGAATCGCCAGACAAAACACACAACTTAGCTTCGTTGTTGTAATAAACAAAAAGATCATCGTTGATGGAGTGACAAACCGGCGCTCCATGTCCTGCTGGTTTGAACTCTGGACAATCCTCATCAAACGAAACCTTCACTGCTAAGTGCTTGGTGCATGTTTCAACCATGGGGATATCAAGCTGCAATTCCTCTACCCGCATGATTTTCTTCCTCACAAACAAAATGGCATCAAGAGCTGCAAGGGCTGAAATGCTGAGCAGGAGCGGGGTCGTGCCTGTGTCAATCTCAGCTGACTGCACCATCCCTGGACGGTTGCCCAGAAAAATTGGTATCTTCCACACTGGAACCTTGGTAGAAGTTGAACTTCCGTCAGCAAAATGGAAAATCTTGGTGCGGTCAGTCTTTTGGCAAACAAATCCAGAAGGCAATGTCTTTTCATAGGCTTCCCTCCACTTACGGGAATGCATGCAACTCGTGCAGGCTGTGTCCACGAGGCCCAACTTGGATTCATCAGCATTGGAGCCATTACCCAGCTGATGGTGTGACCTTAAAGCTTCTTGCACCTCTCCTGTGACATCTACCCTATCACCATCCTCATTGGCAACAAAAGCAAAGGTAAAATCAGCATTGTACAAATTCTCATGCAACATCCCCCGCTGTTCCAGGGGTGCTTCCCTTGTCAAACTTCCGTCACTGCGTGGAGCCACAGGCTCCTTGAGCATTGATGGTCTGAAGACCTTGCTCTGCGGTCTTTGTGAATCTGCATCCAGTCTTTGGGAAATTGCTGCAGCCAAAGAACGGACTGCCTGTGAGGCGATTGCGGCGTGGAACCATCGGGACATTGCAAGCATCACATCGCAAAGAATCCACAGGCTTGCCCTCTTCCAAGTCAGAGAGATGAATCTGCTTGTCAGGCTTCTTCTCCGATTTTGGCGCTTCATGCAACATGTATGCCGATTCATCTGAGGAAGGCTTGCACTTGGCTTTGGGCTTTGGAGCGGCAAAAGACTTGGGCTCCAAAATTGGGGCACGAAAAGTACCGGCAACCTTCTCAACCTCACTGCCACTGCTATGGCCCTCATCGATCAAACGCAAGAACTTCATAGTGCAATTCTTCTTTGGCACTGGTGCTCCTGAAAACAAAAGGTTGAGACGATCGATCAAAACCTTCTTGTTGCCTGACGTCTGAATGCCCCAACGGTTGCAAATCTCTTGCAACTCATATGCCTTCTTGTCATTCAAATCCGAAGGTTTCACTGCCGTCAAGCTCTCAACCTCCTTGGTCTCGATGTGGGCATGCACAACTGGACGAATGACTTCCTGGGTCTCTGAGACGGATCTCGCTGGGACTTCGGGCTGAACTTCCCAGGAATGGCTTGCTCCGGGCATCGGGCTCGAACTGATGCGCTCCCAGTCTGAGGATGCATAGGATGCCGGAGGCTTGCGACGATCATCTGTCTCAGTGTATCCAGAGTCTTGCAGCATGTCATGTTCATCATCACCATCTTCACCGCGAACCATCAGGCAATGTTCGGGAGAAAGGATCAAATCTGCTCCCTCGTCATCCAAATCTGTCAAGTTGAAAAACGAAGGATCATCCGAAACCATGTAGGCGGACTTGCCCTTCTTCTGGAAACGTCCTTTGTTCTTGCCTTTTCCGCCACCACGATTGGGCCCTGAATTGCCGGCTTTGGGACAGCTAGGATCACCTGCCCAATGGCCAACTCTGTGACAGGCCGGACAGCGGCTCTTGGATTTCTCGCGGTTGATGAGATGCTGACGGTCCTCATTGAAGGAGTTCTTGTAAAAGCCCCTTGACTTCTGAACTTCGCGCAGCTTCTTCCGGGCTTCCTGATAACCTGAGCGAGACTTGTTCATAGCCATGTAGGCCTCATACACCTGGTCATCATTGGACGCTCCCTCATCGGAGCCAGCTTGATCTTCATCGCCAGCAGCATGCATGGCATCTTCAGCTTGCTCATCCCATGACTCTTCATATCCATCCTCGGCTTCATCGTAGTAGGCCTCATTGGCTGTGGCATCTTCATCCCAGGCTTCATCTTCTTCATGCACTGCATAGCCCTTTCTGCCACCTTTGCCCATGGGACGTCGTAGATCTCGGCCAGGATGAGTCTTCTCTCTCTCATGCAAGTCATGGAAGGACACACGCAATGATTGCATGATCCCTTGACGGGCATAAGCACTCTGATTTGCCAGTAGAATGGAGCGGCGATCTTCGCGAGACAAATTGCAACCTTTCAAAACAAAATAGCTCAAAAGGTCTTCGCTCATAGCCGATGTCTCGTCCAGGTCTTTCAAATCCTCCCATGCCTGAATCTTCTTTCGCAAGTATTGGTCCACTGGATCTCCCCTGCGTCTGGTCGTCTGCTCAAAAAACCTGTCAAAGGCTTCAGTCTTCTTGATGATGCCCTCTTTCTCAATTGACTGAAGTGCTGCAAAGATTTCTTTGTAGCCATCCTTCTTCTTCAGCTTCGCAGGGTCCACGGTCAAATGCTCCACGGCTCTCCAGGCCTCTCCGTGCAAACCATTGATCAACTTGGTCGCAAACCTTTTCTGCTTCCGCTCTAAATCCGCCGCCTCCTTCTCCGGTGTGTCACCGTCGCCCTCTAAAGAACCATAGGCGAACAGAACTCTTCGCCGGTATTCTTTCATCAAATGGGAGTGCACACCTGTGTAGTGCGGCAGACCGTCGCGGTCCATACAGATCTCATGATCGGACCAGTACGGCTTAGCAGCCGATGAAGCATCCGCCATGGCACCAGGTAGCTCCGCTACCAGTGCGAAATGCACTGGTAACGCACTGAGCTCTTTTCACCGCAGGGACGAAAGTAAAATGAAACAAATGAATTCAGCTGTCTTACTGTTATGTGTACACTTCTCTGATTTGTGCTTGTCACTCTTGCCAACTGGTGCACTTCTCTATTTGTGGCGTGTCATCCAACCTCTGCTGGACTTCTATGATTTGTGCGTGTCATCTGCCGCAGCAGACCTGAAAACACCTGGGCCACTAAGGCCATCTGAGTTCGGGCCAGCTGAAGAAACAAATGGCGTCAAAGTCAAAGATAAAGACAAAGTCAAGCTACCTGATGCAGCGGCCGTTGGACGAAGGAAAATCTCACATATATACATATATCATTGATCTAATAACTTCCAGCTGTATTGTAATGATATGATCTCGGTTGTATCCGAGTTGTATCCCCATTATACTATCATTTTTGTTGGTTCAATTCCTATGATTTCCCAATTAAAACACCAGTTAAATCATCATCCATCAAGTCTCATTAAACCCCACTAAAACACAACGAAATTCCATTGAAACACCAAGTCTCACCATCCAAAACTGGTGACTCTTCGCGGCTTCGCCCTGTGAAAAAGTTCAACAAATCGGGGGTCCGGAAAGGTGGACTCGCCCTCTTTGCGCGGCTCTTTCTCGCAGCGCTTCAAGATCTCCTGGATTTCGGCGGCGGAGTCGACGAGTTACGACGACGACTTTGGGGATTGGAAAAATCATGGGGATATCATGGGGATATGGTGGGGATGTAATGGGATTACCTGCTGGTAATTTAAAGATAACTATATGGAAAATCATAATTTTTACAGGGAAAATAGGGAAAATCAGGAAAATCACCATTTTTTTTCCTTTTGGTAATAGGGGAAATGGTGAGTCAATGGTGATTTATTGAGATCTATTGACATTTAATGGTTTGAATGAGATTTACACTCCAATAAACTGACATAGCCTATGGACAATCCACAATTTTTAATGGGAACATAATCTATAAAAATGCAATCTTCAATATATGGGCACGTTCAGTCAAATTCTGATTCAACATCATAGAAAAGAAACGATTTCATATATCTAACATGATCTACCCTCTGGTTATTTAACATAGCCATGGAAAATCACCATTTTTAATAGGTAAACCATCTATTTCTATGGGCCATGGCTTAACCATGGCGAACTGTTAGTCATAACCAGAGGGTAAGTATCACCAACAAACAGGTGATTTTCTACACACAAAGGTTGTGTAGAGAAATCCAAAACAACAATTTCCCCCACAAAACCAGGCCTTCCTGTAGGCCAGGAAATCCCACGTTTTAGAACCGAGGGCTGCACTGGAGGGTGCCGCTTAAAACATCCCCATTCATCATATCATCATGCACTGAACAAATAGTGGATGGCGAGAAATCCATCAAAATCCATAGGAAAAAAGTGACTGCTACAGTGACTAATCATAGGATATGATGGGTGGATAATTATCCTATATTATCCTTTATTCCACATAGCTGACATAGCTATAGCATGTTAGTGAGGTGTTTATCCTGGATTATGGTAACTAATCGGTTGAGTATTTTCCATAGGATATTACTGGATATTATACTAACCATAGGATATTACTAACCACAGGATATTACCCTCTGGTAAACAAACATAGCTATTGAAAATTTGAAAATGGCCATTTATAGTGGATTTACCCATAAAAAAAATGTGATTTTCCATAGTTATGTTAGTTTACCAGAGGGTATACTAGATATTAATAGGTGGATCATAGCTGGATAAAGGAGAAATCCATTGGCTCCTCGAATTTACGGTCCAGCTCTCTGAGCTCTTCGGACTGTTTCTCCTGGCGTTGATTTGTTGATGCGCCGTTGATGGCGAGATTTTTGGCCCAACAAAAGACCCAAAACTGGTTGGTGGTGCAATAACCATCTTGAAAAATATGAGTTCGTCAATGGGAAAGACTACATCCCATATATGAAATGGAAAATAAAAAATGTTTGAAACCACCAACCGGAAAAGACCGATACTTTACAAATCAACAAATCAAGAGGTTTTGTCCATATCAAATCCCATGGAACAATCGACCAAAGAACGCCGTCTGGGAAAAAAAACGATGGACTCGGGGAGTGAAACCCAACTGATTGGTGAGCAGCAGCGGTGCGGTTGATATGGGTCAATGCGGAAATAGAGATCATCATTTCATGATATTTCATGTATCAGGTTGGGGGAAAAAGATGGAAAACCTATGAATACATGATATTCAGAATACTTATTTACCAGATCATTTACCAGATATTGACCAGATATCAACCAATCAGATCAGATCAACATGGATACCCTCTGGTAAACTAACATAGCTATAGAAAATAACCCATAGAAATATCCATAGAAAAAGTTGATTTACCTATGAAAGATGGTGATTTTCCATAGTTTTTTGTATGTTTACCAGAGGGTATCTTTGGCGAATCTCCCGTTGTAAAACATGGGCCCCATTGGCCGATGAACACGTCACCGGCGTTTTTCGAAAAAGATCACTCCTCCATTGGGATTGGACCCATCCCAAAAATCAAGGCAGCCAAGGATCAAAATCACCAGATATTGACCAGATATGGACCATATATGGATCATATATCTGGGATTGAATCATCCCAACTCATCCCAACCTCTGCGATTTTCACCAAAAAAAATCGAACCCATCCGTCCTGGTTGGGGTCAGCCATCCCTCGCTGTCGCGGGGCCGAAGATCCGGCAACGCTGAGGGTTGTGCGCTGAAATGATGGGAAAAAACGTGAGGTTTTCTTTGGGGGGAAACTGTAGAGTTCAAGCAGAAAACTTGGAAAGATATGGAAAGATCATGACTGGTTGGTGGTGCAATTTCACCATAGAAATAGTGGATTTACCCATTAAAAATAGTGATTTTCCATAGCTATATACTGGTTGGTGGTGCAAACCTACCATCTTGAAAAATATTATGAGTTCGTCAATGGGAAGGATGACATCTCAACCAGATGAAATATCTGGAACTAGTGTGAGTTAGGGGTTTCTAAATGTTTCTAAACTTCGCCTGGTTCCTTGTTCCAGATGACATGTTCTAACCGTTGGCTGATGTACAGATTCCCATCAAGGATTCAAAGAAGCCAGGTTAAGCCCATCAAGGAGTATATGGACCCGTCGATCAATAGAGGGCTTTGCCCTCGCTCAAGTCCTACTTCTACTCAGGGTTTTTATCTGCTGCGCCCGATTTTTGGGTCGCTTGTCTCGTTGTCAGGGTCGCCTGCCCTCAAAAATTGACGGATTTCTTGCCTCATTTTCCCCTTTATTTGGATAGGAATGAGCGCCATGTCTGGGTATCCCATTGACAAACCCCGGTCGGTGCAAAAAGTGGATGGTGAAGCGAAATCCCATTCCACAATTCCTGCACCACCAGATGGTTGAAACCCCAACAAAATTTACTGTTGGATAAACCATGATAAACCGGATCTTTACCATCTAACTGGTGCATAACCGGATTTCGCTTCCACAGTAGGGTAAACCATGGGTAAACCACTCAAGAACCTGGGATCATCCATGTCTTTTCTTCGGCTTCGCGCTCGCAGATTGCTTGGATCACCATCTGCCAATCCCCAGCGGCGTTCTTAAAGAACGGCTTCGGGGTAGTGTCGCGCTAACCAACGATCATCCCCTCATCATTCTGAATACCATGTCTTTATGCTGCTTAAAACCAAATTTTATCGAAATCTACGAACAAGTCCATGCCCTATGCTGCAAAACAATGCCTTTCATCGGACAAAAAACACTTCGGATCATATGATTAACATCAATGAACTGTCATCTTTCGAGCGTCCATGATATTTCATGAGGATTTTCACAAAGTTCAAGACATGATCTTGCCCTTTTTCTTTGCCTTAAAGGCCCTGCCCTATTGGCCGTGCCATGGCCTATCTGCCGCGCCACAGGTTGAACCGTTGTTCACGGGCTGGCAGCGTAGCACCGCGGTATCGAGCTCAGGTATCGAGCTCAGTTGATGAATGGCCTGTGCTGAATTTCTGGTTTCAGCTTTTGATCATGTCATTGGGGTCCCAATTGTCCCAAACAAATCCACATTCAAAATGATCATGAATGTGTCATTGATCGACTTTTCGACTTTCAGCTCTTGAAATACGATCCATATATATCCATATTAAGTCTTTCACAAGGAGTCAATGGGGAGATATGGTGTTTTTTTTCACCAACATCGGATCTGGGAAGACCATGAAACAAGGAATCATACCCCTCAATGGGCAGGGAAACCAAAACCAACCAAGGTGACCAAAAACCGCCAGGTTGACATGAATGGATACGCACAAGTTGAAGGTTGAATACATGATATGTTTGATTAATCCATTTAATTACTCAAAGTTGTTGATTGAACGTGATATATTATATATATATCATTATCAGTCTATATACAGATGCGTTTTTTTTTTGTGTCATCACGCCTCATCAACGAAACGCATTTTTACGATCATCCCCCCACGTATGTCGTCGTCGTCGTCGTCATCATCATCATCATCATCACTGGTTCGTGGTTTCAACCCCTCTGAAAAATATGAAATTCAGTTGGGATGATTTATTATGGAAAATAATCCATTCATGTTCCAAACCACCAACCAGATCATCATCACCTGCACTGAGTGGATGGTGCTTGACAGTGCTTGATGCCGCACTCGCACTGAGCTTCCGACACAACTATATACAGGATCACTGCAGCCACACATGTACCTTTCAGCTGAGTTTTCCGGTCATCCCCAGCATGTTCCTGGAAAAATGGAACCAAAAAACTGGTTTTATGTTCCCTCTGGTAAACGTGACAATATGTGACAATGGGACATTCCCGAACTCAAAAAACGAGTTTAGTTCACTGGGATAAAATCATCTATAATACATTATAATACTATAACTGGTGGATTTTCCAGCAAGTTATGGGGAAGCCACCAGGGATGAAGCGGCCAATTTGTTGACGGCCGCTTAAGTGAGACAAGGGACTCCCGCCATGAGATCCCTGGTTGAAATGTTTTTTTTTTCCATGTTTGATGACTGAAGGGTTAATTTTATGGTTATTCCATGGTTATATAGGGCATCTTTATTCAATTCATGTCAATTCCCATGGTTATTTCATGTATCAAAAACACGTCGGACCCATTTTCATCCCATTTTCATCCTATGAAACCCGCGCGGTCGAGTGGTCGATTGGTCACCCACCAAAGCTTTGATCTTGAGGTTGCGGAACTGAATCTAGGCGATGGAAGCGGAACGTAGCAAACGTTGACTGACGTTTTTTGGCTGGTTGGAAGCCATTTCAAAAGATTGGGTGGTACTTTTGCTTGGGTCATATTGGTAATCAATGGTCATGTTGGCTAATATGGCTAATATGATTTGGCAAGATAGTTGGGCACCTGGTTGTTGGTGCATTGCTGAAGGCAATGGTTCCCATGAAATTGGAGGGATCAACGATTCTCTGCTTCAAAGGATCGATCTGTCAGGTCAGGTCGCAACAACAGACCGCTGTCCAAAATCAGCATGGCAATCTGGCAATCCACAAAAAATCCTCATGATCAACATCATCATCCTCCACCATGAACTCTCTGTAAATCACCATGGCTTTCACCAGCCCATGGCTAAACAACCAGCCCGCCGGGCCTGTCTCCGCAAGTCAACGGACTGTTTCAAAAACTTGTTCGCCTTGGCCAGATGGGAGTTCACATGTCATCACTATGGCGTCTGAAAGTGGGCTATGGCTATATCCTCCAAAGTGGTACTTGATCATTGGGAAAATATGAGAAAATGCTTGGTTTTACCATGTTTTACCAGCCGAGAACTCGTGGACTTTTTCCCAGGCCGCCCACTTGAGAACTCATCGAAGAACTCGAATTCCTCACGACGATTCGCGACGATTCGCGTGGCCGAAGCACATTTTTCTATCTCCACAACATGGCGTGGATGGGTTCTATTGGAAGAATTTTATATGGTTTTAAATGGTTTTATATATGGTTTGAACATGTTTGAAATATTGGTTAAATATGGGGACCCGCTGGCGCCGTTTTTTATGAGGAAAAAGCATTCAACCTCTCGATGGATCGATAGGTTTTAAAATCAACTTGTGACCTGATTTCAAAAGACAGGTATTGGCAGTATCCATGTCGGCAAATTTGTGATCTGGGATGATCCATTGCTTTTCCCCTGTTACTTTGACAGATTCTCACAGAAATCCAAATCAAAAAAAAACGATCCCAGCATTTCTTGGCTCACAACTCACAACCAGATTTTCAACCAGATTTTCTCAGATTTTCGATGTTTCCAGCCAACAAAATATTTCCCATTCCACCGTCTCAGATTTGTTGAGTCTCAACCCATCTCCATGGAAAATACCTATCCCAATCCCATCCCGTGATGGTTGATGAATGGCTATCCCGTTTTTATGGTTTATCATACTCCCCAACATGCTAACCGGGTAACCACTCACATGCTAACCGGCAACTGACCATCCTTGATTATGATTATGATATTATGGTTGTATCATGTTCAAACTGCCAATATCGAACCATAGTATGTTCAAACTGGTTGACAATCATAATATGGTTGATTAACATGATCATGGCATAATTTAATGGTATTGGCCAATAATATGGCCAACTTCACAATAATCAATGTTTGAAACATCTTTGATCACCATTAATCCATCATTTCCCCATCATTTCCTTCACCGCATTTTCGCATTTTCTCTGGGAAGCCCCGGCTCCAAGGATTCCAGAGTCACATGTGTCTCCAGGATCTTCTTCACATTGTCCTCGCCACGCTGATCTCGCGAATGGTTGGGGATCCCAATGGATTTCCGTCGAATCCCATGGGAGATACCCGGCCTGGTAAACATACAAAAAGCGAACTGGAAAATGGCCAGTTATAGTGGATTTACCCAGTAAAAATGGTGATTTTCCATAGTTTTTTGTATGTTTACCAGAGGGTATATCTAGAAGTCCCCATTGAGGACGGTTGGGATTAAATTCCTGGGAATATAATATGTGGGAATGGAAGTGACATCTGAATCAACACAGCCAATTTGGGGATTTTTTGTGGGATTTTTCACAGCTATAAACAGCTAGCATGTGGTGGTTTTTTCCCGGTCTAATGGGGGTTCCACCATGGATATGGCCGACATGGCTTTGTTCATGGATGATACCGTGAGACCTCAATTTCTGCTTGTCAAATCAAGGGGAAACTGTTCAACTTTTTTGGAGCCTCAACATCCAGTGGATCTTTTCATCATGTCTCTACTATTATTGTTGGCCGGGAAAAAATATATCACAGTCAGACAGACCCAGATTGTGGGACTGTGAAGTCTCCAATATGGTTGGAACCACTACCCCTTTCTGAGGGTTTTAGATGGCCAGTTTGTTGCTAAAGTCCAAAGCATTCATAGCATTATAATCTAGCTGGTAAACTTGACAGCCTTGCTGGAAACACCAGAAGTTTTGTGGAAAAACACAACCCCACCCGTGTTTTTACGGACACATTCTTTGGGGTAGACATATATGTAGCTCTGGTAAATCTGGTAATCAAACATGGCAATTGAAAATCCAATTTTTCTAGACTACCTTCCCATTAAAACCTCAATTGATAGGGGATTTATCAGCCACGTGTGGTATCTATATCTGGTTGGTGGTTTCAACCCCAACATGAATCACCTGGGGATTTTGAGGTCATTAGATCAGATATTTTTCGGGGGTAATTCCCTGATTCTCAGGTGCCAAGTACCATCTCAGTCACACAATTGATCTGGCTAAATCATCATATTTCACTCTCCGTAAAAATTCTTCGGCCAGCTATGGGAAATCAAAAGAAACCCTGGCCACCATTTTTTTCCAGGCTGAGGTCGAGAACAGGCGACCCGGTCGTGATCAAATTTACCCTGACGTCCTGCATGATACCCTTCAACTGGTCCACCTTTTCTCTAACCTGCGGTTAGGTTCGCATCAAGATTTCCGTCGGAAGGGGACACCCAAAATTGGGTGATTGGGCATCCTGAACAATTCTGTTTAAAAGGCTCAAGGGACCAAAATATATGGCTTTTATATGAGTATATAACAGTATATATAGGTTACTCTTTTGAAACCTGAACAAAAAAAATCATGAGCCCAGCCGAAAATTGTGGCCAGCGCTGCTTATCCTGCAAGATTTCATGTCTGAATCGATCAACATTTTAACAGGAATCTTACCTGGGTAATACCTTTCACTTATCATTAATGGGATTAGTTGCATTTTAGCTAAATATCAACCACTACCCTCTGGTATCTTAACAATAGCTATAGAAAACGGATGAAGTTGGCCAATTTGATAGATGCTGTACCGACAAAAAAACAGGTGAGAAAATCAATAGCTATTAATCGAATTACCAGAGGGTCATAAAATTGGTCATTAATTGTTCAAACCTGGTATTGTTTATTATGTCCAATTAATGATATTAACCAATGTTGTTTATTAAATGTCAGGAACTGGTCATATTGTTTATTCATGTCATGAACATATCTATGTTTATTAAGGTCATAAACAAAATCAGCAAATTAAGATGTTCACACATGCTTTTTAACCAACATCCGATCTGGTGAAGTCGCTTGCCATTTCGACACTGCCTCAGTGGTCTTGTCTTGGCTTCCCGCGTCGTTGTACGTCCTGAGGGGTTGCCATCTGGATTTCTGACACGGAAAACGCCGCCTCCGGTCTTTTGAAAACGTGGCTAGAAAATCCCCGAACGAAATATAGGTCTTAACGGAAAAAAACATCTATAAATGGCGGATAATGGATAACGGATAGTGGCACTATAGTTGGTAATAATGGATGATAATGGTTAGTATAATTGATGGCATTCAGACCCAAAATTATATTACATGCTATTCATGGTTATTCCTGCCATGTCATGTTTTCCACCAATTCCGGATGCAGATCAACTTGTTGTCCAAACTTTCCAGTGGACTTCATCTTTGCATCAACAATCCACATCAACTTCATCAAGGTTCGCCAACATGTTACGGAGATTTGGTAAGATATACCAACATCTACTGGTTGGTGGTTTCAACCAACCCCTCTGAAAAATATGAGTTCGTCAGTTGGGGTTATGACATTCCCAACTGAATGGAAAGTCATACAATTCCATGGTTCCAAACCACCAATCAGAATACCACCAATCAAAATATGCTCGTCAGATTGGGATGATGACATTCCCAACTCTTGGGGACAATTAAGAATTCCATGGTTCCAAACCACCAACCAGATACCAATGGTTATTTACTAGCCATTACCATCTGCTTGTTTAACATAGCCATGGAAAATCACCATAGCCCAGTGGGTTTCCTTAATTTTTCCCCAATAACCCCATATAAATAAATAATTAACCATCATTAACCATCATTAACCATCATTAACCATCATTAACCATCATTAACCATTAACCATATATAGACCATATATAGACCATATATAGACCATATATAGACCATATATAGACCATATATAGACCATATATAGACCATATATAGACCATATATAGACCATATATAGACCATATATAGACCATATATAGACCATATAACCATATTGTCAACCTCTCAACCATCGACTTTTTTCCCTTAACCTCTCCTCATGAGATCGGTCAGCAATTTCCGCAAAGGCTTGGACAAAGATCCGCTTTTGGCCTTGGCGTTGCGGCGTAACTCGGGGCGTTGGGTGAAAGATATGGGAAAATATAGGGAATATATGTAGGGAATAGATATATATATAGGGAAAAAATATAGTGGAAACTAAGTGAAATAGGAATATAATAATATATGTGAAGGTACTAGGAGTTATTTCAACTAATAAATGATAATAAATGAATATTCGGGGAAATAGAACAATAGAATATAATCACTTTATATAATCCATTCCAAGTGACATAGGAAGTTGTTTTATTGTGAATAGTCTGATAAATTATGATACATCTGAAATAGGTATCCCACTGGTTCCTTGGTGAAAATGTCTATATCCATTCGACGACGAGTTTAATAGGAATAGTTAGTTTCTATAAGAGATCTATTTGATAGCATCTTGACAGTATGGCAGAACTTTTATTGAATTGATCATACTCGTTGGCTGAGAATGAACATATCATTTTGAACCTATCAAGCTATCAACAGCAAATAGCGTTTAACATCTGGGCAAATTCTTAACTCACAAACCTGAAATCAGATGAAATCACTTGGGCCAGCTATTGGGATGATTCAATGATTCCCCTAACATAAATTAACATAAATTAACCATGATTCCAGGCTTAGGTCGAGATCCCACGGAATTTCTTTGGATCAGGATCTCAAAAAAAAAACCGAGGACCGGAACTTCCAGTAACGCCTCATCACCCTGCGAGTTCTTCACCTGGAAAAATGCGTTCGGAACATGCGAGGGAAATGGTGAACAGATGGGAAAATGGTGAACATCTGGGAAAATGCTGGGAAAATGGAAGACCAAAACTGGAAACACCTGGCAACGAAAACTCTTGCGCAGTAAAACCGGAAAGAACTCACATGACTTACATGACAACATGGTGATGTTTTCTTCTTTAAGTTGCAAGTCCAGTTGCCGTTGATTCAACTGATGAGCATGGATGAATTTCAATTCCAGTCCTTCATTGCCATTGAGGATCCAAATTCTGAATGTTTCAACATATTTGAAACCACCAGAATACCACCAGATTATCATGACTTATATGTATATATATATACCCATTATATTAATTCCCATTATGTATATCATAATTTCTTCATTTTAGATGGACATTGGGATCAAAGTTCAGCCCTCGAAAAACCGATGCATCGGCGGCCTTGTCTGCTACATCGCGCAGAAGCTGTACAGCTACTCGTTCAGGGTACTGAGCCTCAGAAACGGCGAGTTTGTGGAAAACATCCTGAGGGACGATGCTTAATTAATGGTGATTTCATGGGTGATTTTTCATGGGTGAGGCCGAAGGATGGCTCAGCGCGCTTTGCACATAAGGATAGCTATGTGGTTGGTTTGGGTTCATTGGGGGGATATAACTATGATATAAACCAATGAACCAAAACCAAATGTTGGATATCCGCTGACCCCGCTTGCAGCAGGGGGAGCGCGTCAGAGGAGAAATTACAAGCAGCAAGGGGCAAGAAGCAAGAAGCAAGAAGGCAGGAAGCAAGAAGAAGAAGAAGAAGGAGAAGAAGAAGAAGCTTGAAGGCTGCCATTGCGGCGGGAAGGCTTTGGAGGTTTGCAAGCTGGAATCTGGAGCTAGTTTCTAGCAACATCTGTGTTTCATGCACATCGGCCACACCGTTCCAGTGTTGGAATTCCCATTTCGAATCATAGCCTAGAACTTGTTTTTTTTTTAACCAAGAAGAAAGCGATGTCAATCTAACAATTGATACACATTCTTTTCCGACATCCAGTTGGTAATCATTGGTATCGATCTAAACAATCTAAGCCCAATCTCTGTAACTGTAACAAAACTCCCGAAAAAACAAACAAAAACATGAACCCCAGGAACCTGCCGTTGCCCTGTTTTGCCTCCCAAGAACCCCAAAACCTCGCTGTTTTTGTTGTCGAGGAATTACTGAGGATGACACGTCCCGAATGCCTACTGCAAGGAGACACAACGCCTGGTCGTTGCAGGTTGGCAAGGGAGGTGCAGTTATAAAAATTGGGGTTCGACATGGTTAGACTACAGCTGGTTTAACGGATGATTGGTGTGTTATGGTTTGGTGACTTTCTGTTTCTTGGATTGATTTTTGGCTGAACATTTCATGCCTTTCATAAGCACAGTTGGCAAATGTCGCGCCTGTGAATCAGCAAAAGTGTAAAGAACGCCCTCACTTTCTGGGCACATTACCCGGTCCTGAGTCTCACAAGGTCCGCACTTTTGATGATCAGCTGACTCTCCCACAAAGGATCGTAGATATGGAAAATCCACTTCTTTTTTTTCGATCATTTCATTTTCAAACCATGCTTGTTTTCCATATCTACATGTACATTACTGGTTTGAATATGGCTACAGCATGAACCTCGAACTAAGACAGAAATCCATAGATTTTTTCTCATCTCACCTTCTCAAAAGTCACTATTGTCATAGGGAAACTCAGGACAGAAATCCTACGTCCTGAAGCCATAAGGTGAGGCCTCAGTTATGTTGGTTTATAAACCCCCAATGAACTAATTATATGGCCGAGGTGGTATATTATGTATTATAACCATTTATAGCCAATAATATGGCCTCAGTTATAGTTTATAACCAATAATTACTGGTTGGTGGTTGAGCCCTACCCCTCTGAAAAATGATGGAGTTCGTCAATGGGTTTCGGATGACATCCCATATATGAAATGGAAAAGACATGTTTGAAACCACCAACCAGTAATTATAGGTATATCTCCCCCGAATCAATCCAAACCAAACACATAGCTATCCTTATGTGCAGCGCACTTGGCTATCCTCCGGCCTCACCCATTACATCACCATAAACTCCCCAGCGAAACCCATCATGAAACCACCATAAAAATCATCATATGATGTGAATATCATCCAAATATGATTCAGAATATCTAGTTATATCACAAATATCTATTTCAATTATTTTCAATTCAAATCCATTAAACCACCATTAACAATCCATTAAACCATCATGAAACCACCATAAAAACAACAACCGAGAAACCCTCCATCCGGGATACGCCGATTTCGCCCGGTCCAGCACCGCGGCCTTGGTGGTTAACGGTGACTCTAATGGGGACCTTAATGGGGACTTGAATGGTGGGTGAATGGTGACTGTTCATGAAATCACTTTTTTTTTTCCATGCTGAATGAATGGTGAATGATGTGAAAATGCTGAAAAAATGGTGAGATGAATCATGAATTCCGTCCAGGCGAAATCGAGGTGTGTCTGTCTCTGTTTTCTGGTGAATGATATGTTTGTTTACTAGCTAAATGATCCAAATAGTGAAAACCCATCACTATCTAAATGATATGGTTTTCACTATTTGGATATATTTGGAAGAAGTGCTGGGTGAAAACTTGTGATTCTAACGCCTGGGTGTGAGTGGAAGTTTGTCCTCCTTTAGGAGGTCTGGCAAGTCTGCACATTCAGACGTGCTTGATGGTAAACAATGGATTCTCACTAAGACTTGGATGATTTGCTTTGAATTTTGACCAATGAAGATTCATGAACATTGGGATTTGTTGACGACATTTTGCGGGGACCAACAAATATCGGAACCATGGTCTCCATGCAGGGTAGAATCGGGGATTTCCTAAAGTTGCAACAAACAAGGCATGAACATTGAAACATTGACTTCCGCAGAAATGAAGTCTCCAACGATTGGTCGGGATGGCTTGAAAATTCGTCTATGTTTGGGGTGTACCTCAAAAATTGACATAATTACCCTCTGGTTATTTAACATAGCCATGGAAAATGGCCCATAGAAATAGATGGTTTACCTATTAAAAATGGTGATTTTCCATGGCAAACTGTTAGTCATAACCAGATGGTACTCTGGTTATTTTCAGAGAAACCTCCGTGTTCTATTCTCACGTGATTTTCCTAGAAGGATAGAAGTCGAGGCTGTGGCTTTTATGGCTGATCTCCTTTTTGGAAAAGCCGGACAAAAAAAAACATGGAAAAAAAACCAGGTGAACGGATCAACCTCAACCAGAAACCTCAACCTGAGGCTGTGGCTAAAGCAGTCTCGTAGCTCTTCTTCTCTTCATTCAACACACTCTTTTCATAGCAGGTCGCTAGAAGCACCTGGCAGATTTGCTGAACTCATGGGATGTCACCCAAATTGGAAGAAAACCATCATGGTAGCAACCCTGGATCCCGGAGGTCATAGTGAAATTCACAGCAAAGTTATATCATGTTGTATCATTTTCAAATGGAGAGACCAGTCATTTTATCATATCATATCATATCATATTATATCATATCATATCATATCATATCATATTAATTATGTTGTATTATATTATCATTAGCATTCTGGTATGAACATGTATGAACCATTCAGCTTCCTTAAATGGTTCCTGGCATCCAGTGCCCCGCCAGTGCTATGCCGCTATGCTGCTATGCCATGGCTTTCCCCGGTGAGATTTTCAGCTAAATAGGAAACGGTCCATCTATTCATGGAAACAGATGTAGCTGCAAAACCACACTTCACCAATGTTTTCCCGCGATTGTATATCTATCTATATATATATATATTAAATATGTATGCATATATATATATATATATTATGTATATATATATATATATCAAATTACTACAGTATATAGATGTATATAGTATAATCATGTACATTCGAAGATATTCTCATTTTCGTGGTCAATGCCACAACTTTCATCGTTGCTTCAACCAGTGAACCAGCGCCTGATCTTGGATTCGTGCCACACCCAGGAAGGCAATGGTCTCTGCCATGCCTCGCAACCGTTCATGACATCGTAGGATGGTTGTGTTTTCTTGGGATAACGTCATGGGGATATCATGGGGATATCGTCATGGGATAGTCATGGGATAGTTACATCAGCTTAATCTGTTTTTTTTTGTGTTTTCTTTTTGGGTATCAGGTATATATCTTCTGAATTATCTAGCATCAAATTCAAAATTCTAAAAACACAAGTGGGGTGTTTACCCCAATCATATGATGAGATACTGGGAATAAACAAATCCGGTGAATCTCCATCATGGATCATCATGGGATATACAACCAATTAATACAACCAACAGTTCATTTTTTTTTTTTAAATGCGGCTTTCTCTGATCATCAACTATAATCTGGGTCAATTATTGTTAATCACATATACTATATATCAAAATCAACTATATATATAATTAACAATTATCATTTGATTATACTATATATCAATTATTGTGATATCAACTATACTTTTGTTAATGATATCAAAATTATCAAATGATATTCCCAGAGATTCTTCACAAAAATTCCCTTATGAAAAACCAGGCCATCTCTCTGGGGACCTGGATGATCTGTAGTTAAATTTGCCAGGATTTTTTGAAACATGGGAAGAAAATTTCATGAATTGATGGATGAATTGATGAACCAGTGGATGACTTTTGGATGACTTTTGTGTTTTTGTTGAGTGTTGAAATTTCCGGAATATCTTCCAGGTACCCTACTTCCCCGTGGCTTCTGTGGATGACAAAACCCCTGCTTCACCGGCCTGGGCACTGAGGCTTCTATCATCATCCGTGCTGAAAAAGCGGAAGAGCGGCGGATGCGTCGTAGAACGTGAAAAATGTGGTGCAAGAATGGTTGATGAAAAAAATGTTACGAAACTAAAAAACGAACATAACATGCTTGATTGAACTAGTTATCTTAAATTATTGTTCACTTTCATGGTTGATCATGGTTAACTAGTTACACTCAGTAGTGAAACAAGAATTGATGATAGATACTCAGTGTTGTTATATCACTATCACTATCTGGCTGATGAAGAATAAAATAATAATGATTCATGGTTAATGAGCACAACTTGGTGCCTAATTCCTAATAAACACGACAAACATTAATAAACACAATAATCAGTGGATTGAAGGGAAAACCTACAGGAAACCTCCACTGACGCACCGACGAACATGATTTATATCATCTGACGGTTAATTGGCGAAATGCGAATTGGCTGGCGATGATATGATATCCCAGTATTATTGTTATGATATTCACCAAATGGGATAATGATATGATATGATATTATTGTTATGATATTCACCAAATGGCTATTGTAGTTATTGTTATGATATGTTATGATATTCCTATTTTTTCACCAAACTATGCTGCAGTCGCTCTTTTCTGCCATGCGGCCCTGCAAGAATCTTCGGCAAATGCCAATGGTGGATTGGCACGACGAAGGAATCGGCGTTCCACATGCGGAACTTTGTTGCATGCGACAGGACAGTTTGACTATTATAGATATTATTAATATACCTATAGATGGTTATCTATAGGATGTAGCTTGGTGTCTTGTTTGCCGGTGATGAATTTTTGGTGCATTCCCATGTTTCAAAAGCTGGATAATCAAACACTGTGTCAGTGGGTTTCAGCTGGTTTTCCCCGCAGTCACTCGTGGGGATTGGCCACCACAAAATCCAGAGCTATCCAGCATCCAGGGACAGCGGACATGTCCGAACCGATGTTCAACACTTATCCACCATGAGCATCAACAAAAGATAATAAAGGCATACTTCAAAATCAATCAAAAGAGTTCAAATCATCAACCATCATCCACAAAAAAAAGAAATCGCAGAATTCTTCTGGTAAAACGACATAGGTAACACTTATAGAATATTATAGTTTATACTACAGTACTACAGATATTATTATACACTATATTAGTATGTACAAATGTATATATATATACTGGTTGGTGGATTCAACCCCTCTTAAAAATGATGGAGTTCGTCAGTTGGGGTTACTATTCCCAACTGTTTCTGGAAAGTCTATCATAAAATTCCATGGTTCCAGTCACCACCAACATGGATTTTTCTATATTCGCTCCTGCCATGGATTTTTCTGGTGTCCTGGCGACCTTTCGGTCATGGCATGGCAGTGGCGACCTACTCAACGGCGGCAGTGGGAGCTATAGGACTTCTGAGCCAACTGGGCCAGCCGCCGTTGTCCTGGACCGTCCCCGTGGATCCATGGTGGTCCTATGGTCGGTGAGCTTTATTGGGGGTTGGTCAGACTTACTTGGGCTAAAACATAGAAAAAACTATGGAAAGATCCAGAAAATTACCATTTTTAATGGGTAAATCCACTATTTCGACTGGGCCATGTTCAATAGCTATGGTATTAAAATATGTTATTATATGTTATAATATGTTATAATGGTCATTGGTAAGGATAACTATTCGCAAGAATAACTTGGCCATTGGTAAGAATTACTTGGTTGGTTATAGATGGTTAAAAATGGTTATAGATGGCTACATAGTATATAATAACCATTTATCTTGTATATATATATATATATATATTATCTGGTTGGTGGTTGAGCCCTACCCCTCTGAAAAATGATGGAGTTCGTCAGTTGGGGTTACTATTCCCAACTGAATGGAAAGTCAATCCAAATTTCATGGTTCCAAACCACCAACCAGATGGTTATTATCAGGTTCATCCAGGTATTTTAAGCCCAAGATTACTTGAATGCTCACAATAATGGCCTAGGGCCTAGGATTTAACCATCATTACTTGGTATTTTAACCATCCGAAAAAGCTGGGGATATACTTGACATATACGGAAAACAAAGATGGTAATTTTACCGGTTTACCAGGAAAAAAAACAAAGTTTATGTAGATCGGATTTATATCCTCATCGAAAAAAGGAGGATGTAGCATCAGTCGTGCTTCTATCAACGGGATATCAACCATCAAAAACATGATATCGGCTTGATGGGCGATGGGCATCGATGACCTTTCCCACGGGATTCACAAACACCATGGGATCTTTTTCAGAATGGCTTCACAATGGATTCTATGGGGTTTTATAGTGGAAAAACATGGGTTAGACAGCCCCTCCAGCATTTCTTCATATCGATTTATGAATCGACAACTTTCAACATCTTGTGAAACACCATGTTTTTTGGCTTTTTGATGATCCAAATGGGGACGAAGAATGGTGTGTCACCATGCATAACATGATGTTTTCTTTTTTTGAAAAAAAGGCTATCCTGGATCTTAATAAACATCAGAAACAACTTCATCTCAATGACATCGAATGAATCCATGGGCCTTTGTCTGTTTTTTTTTTGAAACAAACACATACACCAAACAATTGTCAGAGAAATGGCCTTCACAAAATCTCTTCAGGGATATCCAAGCCATTCTTGGACAAAGCCAGAGATTGATCACTTTTACACGAATTTGAGAGGCTGTACTGAAAGAATATGGCATAGGCATAGACTGACTGAAAACATCTGATAACTCCTCACTTAAAGCTAAGGAGCACATGTTAGCCGCTTTTTCTTTTCAGATTTCGACGGATTCGTTGGAATATCTGGATGTCCAATGAGCTTTCAGGATCTACCCTCTGGTAAACATACAAAAAACGAACTGGAAAGATCCACCATTGTGGATGGGTAAATCATGGTAAATCCACTATTTCAATGGCCATTTTCCAGTTCGATTTTTGTATGTTTACCAGGCCGGGTAAAAATATGGGACATTTTATGGGACCCATTGGATACCCGTGGTTTTTCAGCCAGCGGCTGTCCTTCATCTGCTTTTCTCGCATGTGCATTTCTCGCGGCGTCTCAGAGGCTGACCTGAAGATAAACTTGCCATTGCCATGGTGGTTTCATGTGGATGGTATTTTCAACAGTATATAGGGTAGATGATGGTAGATGTCGTTTTTTCAACAGTTTTTGTAGGGTATTTTCAACAGTATTAATAGGGTATTTATAGTATATAGGTAGTTTTATCCTTTCATATGGGACTTGATGTTGATGGTACATGTTGAAACTGAAAGGATCAACATGGATCAATAAGTCAAGCGTTTGGTGGTTAGATCCACATCTTTGTGATTAGATCCAACTTTTTGAGAATCCAGTAAGCCATTAGTTCCAACATCAAATCCCACAGTTTTGGCTAGTAAAAATGGGTGAAACTGGTAAGCAAACCCACCATTTTAACCCCAATCATTGGTGGAAAAAACCCTCCAGCAAATTAACAGTCCGACCCTGCCAGTTGTCGGGGTTGGAAGACTAGTTTCCACATGTTTCCACTATAAATTGGTCATTTTCAGGGTCCAACTGTGAATTTACCAGAGGGTAATATGGGTATGGATCAATACCTATTAATACCATTTTTAGGGGGATGAACATCCATTTACCAGCTATTTTGATGTTCACCAGGGGTACAAGGTTTTGACACACTGCCATATGTTTTAACCTCACCTTTTCCACCCGCCTCATGAGTAGTGCGGCGACTCCTTCGATAATCGCCAAAAGAACGCCGCCTCGAGACATTCTGAACAGTGACCTGTTGGGGATTTCACCAACATGGGGATTTTTGATGTGTCATATATATATATATGATATATTACATACCCTTGTATATGTATATGTATATGTATATTATATATGTATGTATGCAATGCAATGCAATGCAATGCAATGCAATGCAATGCAATGCAATGCAATGCAATGCAATGTAATGTAATGTAATGTATGTATGTAGGGGAATATTGTACATAGATGTACATAGTTGCGAATATTATAAGAAACTGCATGTGTTTTACCAAGTGTTTTTGGTGACTTCACCAACATGGCGATCATGGACCTGAGAAATCTGAGAATACTCAGCCGCTCAGCCAAATGACACAGGGTTTTGAACCACCATGTATTGGGGATTCATGATTGAGTTTGGTGATAAAAGCTGTTTGAATTTTGACTAGTGTATAGCCGTACTATTATCAAAACTCTGTCCCATTTGTTGCAAAAAATACAACGGGCCTCTTGAAACAATAGCGTTTTGACATATATCTGCCAATGATTCCAATGATGCTGGATGTCTGTGAAACATTGACCAATGTACTATGGGATGGTATGAGGCTTTTCACCACTATACTGGGGATAGTTTGGGATATAATTACATGATAGAACATGACATATACCATGACATATACCATGACATATACCATGACATATACCACTATATGTTTGGTATATAACATGACAATTACATGATATAACTAACATGATACGACCACGATATTGGCGAGCCAGTTTCTGGAATCCGGCGGTCGCTGTTAGGCGCACCAATCACAGCGTTGCGCGAAGCGGCTTTCCAACCACCTCTGGCGGCGAGTACCTGAGCTGAAGAAATCAATTGGGTCAACAATGGGTCAACAATGGCTCAGTATATGTGTCCAGCTGTTGAAAATCACCATATTTAATGGTTATATCATATATAAATGACAATTTTCCATAGCAAACTGTTAGTTTACCAGAGGGTAACCCGTTTTTGTTGCAAACTTGGTGTAGCTTTACTATCGATACCTATCGATATCGATACATCAACAGTTCATCGCCAGAAACCATCAGCGCACGCCACCGGTGAGGAAACCTGATGCAATGGCATTCCAGTGGTCATCTTGCCTCGCTGGAGAAATGCCATGGAGATTGGAGACTTTTGGGATATCAACATGGTATCCTTCCATTTTTCAATGGCCATTTCAGGTACCGATTGATTGGAGGTACCTACCATATATAAGGCCTATTGTTCAGGCCTATGTAAGGGAATTTCCCATTGAATTTTGAGATATTGTGAGACCAATATTTTGAGACCAACATGGTTATTTTGTTGCGATGTGAGATTGCTAGAGGTTTAGAGCTCAATTAATTGCTGAAAAATATTGGTCGTTTGTTGATCCATGCCACCATGCTGCAGGGGTGTTAGTGGAGTACATGGTAAACATTGGTCAACCTCATCTCATCCCCGAAAAGGCCTAAAAAAAACACAGCATACGGCTACAATCCATCATAATCCATCTACTTGTGAACACTTGGGGTAGAATAAATACATGTAAAACCCTGTAAAATTGACCAATTTCCTCTCCTTGTGGTTACCGTTGAGCTCCAATGGCTCCACAGTACCGTGCCTCCGGATGTACTGCAGAGAGCAATCAAAACAGGAGAAGGTGCCACCCTGACACGATCAGAGTTGCATGTCTATGCCACGCAGAGATGTAAACCTGGATAGATGGATATACAGTTGGATAAGGTTGGATGATGATGGATTGCCGCCAAACTTAACGTGTTCAGGTGAATGAAAACGGGACCAAATTCACTGTGCACACTGTGCAAGTCCGAAAAATATGGGTCGGATGGCTACGCCGCTGCGTGGACCCCCTAAGGGTCTGGCCCAAACTGCGAAGTTCCCTCCCAAAATAGGAGCCCTGCAGGGAGGCACAACTCAGCAACTCTTCAAATGTGACAATATGTGACAATGTGTATTGGAATCTTTGGGATATGATTTCAACATATTTCAAACCTTGGATTCCTCAAAGGATTCCTCAAACCTTGTATTTCTCACGGTGCTTCAAAGCTACTCAGTGATCGAGATCAATGGCCCAGGTCCATCCCATTGAAGCCATGGCCCATGGCCCATGGCCTGCTTCTTGCGCTGTACAAAGCGCCTTGTAGCCTCAACGAACGGCCCCCTTAGGGTCTCCCACTACTGATCAATTTAAGCCCCCGAAAAAGGTCATGCTGAAGGAAATAGGAGGAAGCCGACTTTTTTCTAGTCGTGGGGAATCCGCTGGTGTTAAGTGTTTCCCATACTTGTCAGGTTGAAAGCTTCATTCCCAAAGTTTGGGCCCCGGTGGTTCCGGGTTCACCCCATGGGTTCAGCAACAGTCCTTCCAAAACCGGATCGAAAAACATCTGTAGCAATGATCTTCACTATCCACTGGCAATGTGAGTCGGCAGATATAACTATGATTATATAATTATTCTCTATATATATATATACGTATATATATACATATATATATATGCTATATGTGATATAACCCAATTTATCAGCAATATCAGCAAGCTACAAATCGTGTACTAACTTCCAGGATCATTAATCACCACCAGATTGATGCTGAACGCTGATCTGTCGTCCCATCCATCCCGCACACCTGTCCCCTTGTGGGGAATTCCGCGCTCCCCTTCCGAAGTGCCACAAAAAGCCTGTCTCAGCAGGGTGAATCGTTCGGTTTCCCTCCTGAAGTTTCAGTGGTCAATTTGAGATCATTGAAGTTTCAGAACGATATTTAATAATATTTAATGGTGATTTCATGGTGATTTATATTAAATACTCTTGATACTTTGCAGGATTTGCAGGTACCAACATCTTCCGAAGATTTTTCAAAGATCAAGTACCATTCCAGCTTCAAATGCCAAAAAAATCTCGCCCTCTCTGCTGGATCTTCTGAATTCCACGTGAATTCCACGACTGGATCATCAGCGTTTTTCTGCGGTATGATCATGTTCTAAGCAGTGTGAACTCTTTGGGGAGGCTGTCCGACTACTCATCATCTTCTATGGTGATAGGGCTCGTTGGGTTGATTGATAGGGCCAGCAATTTCCAACTCCTTATAAGGCGCTGCAAAAAAATGATTCTTAGCTACTCATTTCCCAGTCATCATACCAGCTCCAAGATGGGGTCATGGTTGTCATTAGTAACCATCACCATTAACACCACTAACAATGATAAGCATTTGAGTTTGGTTACCATTTTACCATACCCACATGGTTATTTTTCATGCTTGTCATGAAAATGGGATCTTTGACCAATCACCACTTCCTCCCGTTGACATCATTTTCCAACCCGCCTCCAACCGCGCCCATGCCAAATGCGCCACCCAAGTCCTGATGTTGAGCAAACAATGCTGGAAATGGTGATGATTTCAGTAGCAGTGGAATTATCCAGCAATGGAATCATGGGAAACATCCAGAAATGGGAAGTGAAAGCCGTCATGGGAAGGACTTGGCCAAAAACCCTACAGTATAGGTCTTGTGAGAATTCACCCAGATTGCCAGCTTTTTTGGCCATGGCTGTATATTAATCAACCACTCTCCTCAGTTGGGTTGGATGTACAACATCCAGTCACTTGGGAATAGACATGAAATCACATGAACAATGGTTAAATCATTGTTAAATCCAGTTGTTTTAATCTTTATGGAAATCATGGATGGTTAAATACATGGATGGAAATCATTTAACCAATGTTAAATCAAAAGGTGGTATTCATCCATTCCAATCATTCCACCTTTTTCATGGATCCAAATCTCTATTTTTGTTGGATCAGGATCCCAACAATTTTTGCTGAAGTCCTGATGGTTCATGCTGATTTTTCGCCTATTTATTTTCGCTGTGTCAATTATTCGTATGTTTGCAAAAAATCACCGGGTGCATAAAAAAATTATTGAATTTCAACATGACACACATCATTTTCAGCTTTGATATAAACCATCAACCTGATCTGATATAAATCTAGATTTCAAACATATAAATCAAAATGGCACAAATCAACCATAATTTTTCCAAAATGTTTTTGATTTCACCTTTAAAATCATGAGGTCTAATTTCTACAAAACTCAAGGTATGTGTCCTTCAATGGGTCAGCAATCTGCGAGGTTCCATAAATATGGCTACCCCAAACCATTGGTTTTCCCAGTGATAATACCTGGGATGATTTTGGGGTATCCCTACTTTAAGAATCCCCCCATATAGTTACCCTCTGGTAAACAAACATAGCTATTGAAAATGGCCATTTATAGTTGATTTACCCATTAAAAATGGTGATTTTCCATATTTTTTGTATGTTTACCACAGGGTACCATCTGGTTATTTAACATAGCCATGGAAAATTCCTTATAAATAGAGGTTTTAATGGGAAAATCATCTATTTCTATGGGCCATTTTCCATGGCTATGTCAAATAACCAGAGTGTAGTTCTTAATGGATGATTATGATTATTCCCAATATATGGAAAATAAAACATGTTCCAAACCACCAACCAGTAGTTAGTTCTTAATGGTTCTTCATGGCTATTGATCTGGGTAAATTAATTATTTCACTAACCTGAATTGTTGGGCCATTTGGGGATGATTTCCCTACCATAAACCATGTTTCAGGCTCGGTCGCAGTGAGGTCGTGATCAAATTTACCCAGATATATTATCATTTCCATATATTAACCATATATTAACCATATATTAACCATATATTAACCATATATTAACCAGTGGTTCATTTCTATAATTTACCCAGATTAATGGTTAAAATCCATGGTCAAATCCAAAAAATCGCACCTCGATGATTCGATCAGGGCATGGCTCTCGGGTAGTATCTCGGTCGCCTTATCGAGTACCGTTCGGTTGAACGGAACGGCTTTCCCACCCCGAGTGGAGGGAATCACTTGGAATTCTTCAAATATAATTTACATATATATATACACCATCTGGTAATTTAACAGTTTGCTATTGAAATATAATATAATATCATATCATATCATATGAATATGATATGATATGATATGATATAATATAACATACATACATACATACATTACATTACATTACATTACATTACATTACATTACATTACATACATACATACATACATACATTACATACATACATACATTACATACATAAATTACATTACATTACATTACATTACATTACATTACATTACATTACATTACATACATACATACATTACATTAATACATACATACATACATACATACATACATACATACATACATACATACATTATACATACATACATACATACATACATACATTACATTACATTACATTACATACATTACATTACATACATTACATTACATACATTACATTACATACATACATACATACAAACATAACATAACATAACATAACATAACATTACATTACATTGCATTGCATTGCATTACATTACATTACATACATACATACATACATATAGTATGATGGTAAAATTGCAAAAGTTGGGGATGGTTATGATTTTTGAATCTGAATTCCTTAGAGTTGGTAATTACCTTGTCATGGTCGTTATATGAGTTATATCATCTTATGTCTTATATCTCATGTTTTGTACTATGCCGACAATTACATCCTCATTGTATAGTGTCATTAGCGATTTTTATCTGGATAAAATTATCTGGTTGGTGGTATACCTACCCCTTTGAAAATTTAAAGTCAGTTGGGATGATGACATTCCCAATATACATGTATATATATATATATATGCATATATATACATACATATGAAGAATATGGAAGTCAGTTGGGATGATGACATTCCCGATATATATATATATATATATGTGTATATGTATATATGGAAAGTCATAAAATTAATGTTCCAAACCACCAATCAGTTAGTGTCAGGATGCTAACGCCAAAGATTTGAACAAAACAACCGTGGCCTGTTTCGAAACGACCCATGGCGCGGTCGCCGGCGAAGGGTTTTTTTCCGTCGCCGTGCTCCCGGTTCCCAGTTTGAGCTGTGGCGGTTGGTGGTTGCATCTCACATCATGCCCGATTAATGGTGGTTAATGGTGGTTAATGGTGGTTAATGGTGATTTCAGCAGTCAGCATCCGAGTTTTTTCGGAACATCAAGAAATGATGCAAGTCACTGGAGTTCTCTGAAAAACGTTTTAGGATTGAAACACTGGAAAAGTGCTTAAAACCACCAATGAGTGGGACATGTTTGAGGGTTCAAGCACGAAAAACACTGGAAGCCTGCTCATCTTGCGGGGACTACTTTTGGATATGGCTGATATGGCGGTCCTGCACTTCAAAAAAAATAATCAGAACCATTGATACCTAAACAACATCCGTGATGTTGGAGACAAAATGTGATTAAATCTCTTAAACCAAAGTCTTTCACGCCACTGCCACTCGGGAACAAAATGAACTATGAAACATACTGAGTTTTTCTTGCCAATCCGGTCATACTGGTTGGTTGATAGCTATCCGGTCAATGGGTTGGCTTAGAATTTTCCACCCAATCAACCAGCTAGGGTCCGACAACCCCAAATATTGACCAACATGAAGCAACCAACCAACATTTCTGGATTTTGATGATATATCCTAAGTTGAAACCATGTCATACGAGTCATACCCCATTGTTGATGGTTGAATTCTTTGTTAATTGACATAATCAACAAGGGTAGATATCCACTCCCTCAACCGCCGCCCCCATCTCCAGATCTTTGTCGCGACTGTCTCGGCACGACTCAGTCGTTGTCTTCCACGTCGGCCTGTGGATTCGCCAGGTGCTTCAATGCACGAGTAATTCAGACCTCATACGATCGAAAACGGCCTTCAAATCGGGGATCCCTAACCATTGGTCGAAAAATACTGTCATGGTCTAATGGTTCTAGTTCTAATTGGATGGATGATTCGGGGCTATCCCCATTGAGGGAGCACCAAAGGTCCATTTTTTCCGTGGAGCACCAGTGGATGCACCAGCGCATTGAGCGGCGAAGCTCGAAGCTCCAAGGTGCCCAGATGCTGGTTTCCCGTGATTATCAAATTATATGTACTTATATAGTACAATTATATAATAAATATATATATACATTATACATACATATAGAATCATATATAGATATAGAACATCAATGAATATCATAAAATCATATAGATACTCCTCGACGCGCTATGTATACTTTCCATGAACCGCTTGGTTGTCATTTTGATATCAGAACTGGACCCACAACGTCTCCCTCGACACCTCTCCCTCGACGTCATCCTTGGAGTCCGTCTCCTGAAGCTTCACTCAACCCCGTTTAATGGGCTTCACCGGTATTTTGCCATTTCGAAATGGTGATGATGGTGATGCACTGTCGGACACCCGAAGCCTTCAAAATCCGGAGATTTTTCAGGGCTCCTTATGCTTGCCGAATATTCAGCAAGGCTACACTCACTGTGAATCACCGGTTGAACGTGCCGAACTCCCAATCCCATGGTCCCAAAGTGTCGGCATTGTGGACAATTTCCGCCCGTAAATTTGCCATTGTTTATTGGAATCACAAATACCCGGCCTGGTAAAGATACAAAAAACTATGGAACATCACCATGCTATGGGAAAATCAACTATTTCGATTAGGGCCATGGCTTCCAGTTCGCTGTTAAATTACCAGAGGGTAAGTTTATTGGAATTACAATCCAAAAACAAACCATTATCTTGTCAGTCCCATTCCGGCATGGGCATGAATCTATGGACCGAAGCTTTTCGGTGGATGATCGCAACCAAAATTGAGTCCCCACCAGGATATGAATCTGCAGCGCTCGTGGAGAATATTCCAACCATTCCCAACCTATATCTCTTTGTGTATGCATATATAATATATATATATATATATATGTATAATATATATATAATATAATATATATATATTATATATAAATATATATATAATATATATATAATATATAATATATATAATATATATAATATATATAATATATATAATATATATAATATATATAATATATATAATATATATAATATATATAATATATATAATATATATAATATATATAATATATAATATATATAATATATATAATATATATAATATATATATCTTTCAATTGCCAACATTAACAGTCCCATATCCAGTCCAATATCTGGTGATTCTCCAGGAATCCATCGAGGAATCCAATGAATGTTTACTGCAACAGTCCCCATCTTCACCACCAGTTTCCTTGGCAGCCAACATCTCTTGCACTGTGGGTTGCCCAGCAAGGTCCTGAAAATTTTGCGATCGAATTCAACGCCGAGAAAAAACGATCGAAGTTCAAGGGATAGAAAACTGGCCATTTTCTATAGGAAAAATCATGGTTTCCATAACTGGGGTACCCCGCTGGATGGTCCATGGTACACCGTTGGATTTGGGTGCTCCAAATCCACCCAAATTTGGGACAATGTGACATGGGATGTGATGGAGAAACATGTGAGAACACTAGCCATGCTGCTATTCTACTGGTGTGAAGATGGGAAGATGATATTCACTGAACAAAATACAGGCGATTTGAGGGAATCTTTCAAGAACCTCGATTGGAGGTACTTAACCTAAGTAAGGCCTGTGTCAGGCCTGAATTTCAGGGAATGCCCCTGTCCCTCAGTTTTGGAACATCACTTAAAGACTTAGGCCACTCCACCATGCATGATTTTACACGTGAGTTGGCAATTTAAAAAACATCACCAAAAAAACGACCTGTCAACTTCTAAATTCCGAACTTGCACTGAAACAGACACAGTTGTCATAAATCTTCCTACTGTTCCCTTTTTGTGGTTCAATCAATTCAGCACTTTCCCAGTCTTCATAATCTTTCCCATGTTTCCTGCGGTTAGACCCTCTGGTAAACTAGCACAGCTGTGGAAAACCATCAATTCTAATAGGTAAATCAACTATAAATCGTCATGTTTCTCTCTCGTTTTTTCTATGTTTCCCAAATTTGGGCTTATAAATCCTATAAATTCACCATTTTCCCACGTGTTTTTCATGTTTTTCCATCATTTTCCATCATTTTTCTATCATGTTCCATCATTTATCCCACGTTTTCCCACGGTTTTCCATCATTTTTCCCACGTTTTTTCAGGTTTCCCCAGCCATAAAATCCACATCCCGAGCATCCCTCGTCCTCCAAGAGACTCGCCGCCTCCTGGGGCCGCAGCTGGAGCTCTAAGGCACCCTCCGAGACATTGGCCACCACGGCATAGGGCACCTTTTCCTGTGGCTGATGGACTATGATGATATATATATATATAGACCATATATAGATTGACGTCCTCTCGGGGAACCTCCTCCCCCTGCATATATATGATATATCATATATAGACCATATATAGATCATATTATGGTGAAAATTATGGTTAGTAAATACCAATTAATATGGTTAGTAAATACCCTATCTAATATGATGATATATAGATCATATATAGATCATGATGATATATATATATAGACCATATATAGATATATATATATATCTATGATGATGGTCGGACTATGATGATATTTAATAAGGATCATTTTTGTGAGAATCATTTACTATTGGTTATAGTTACTATGCATATCTTTTCATTATTTCAGAGGGGTAGGTATACCACCAACCAGATAGTTATATAGACCATATATATATATATCATGTTTTTTTAATCATATTAGATAGGGAATATCATATGATATATGAATCTATATGATATATAAATGATATTATATATATATGATATATCATATATAGACCATATATAGATCATATTATGGTGAAAATTATGGTTAGTAAATACCAATTTATATGGTTAGTAAATACCCTATCTAATATGATGATATGGGAATGGGTCAAAATTGAAGACCTGGGGGACCACAGATTTTAGTCTATTCTTAGTATTAACCATCTAACTATGATGATATATAGATCATATATAGATCATTTTACGATATTTCATGAAAAAATGGTCTATATTCCTATATGATTGATTATATGATATTCCCTATCTAATATAATAATATAGATCATATTAGGTAGGGAATAGTGTTTTATGATGATAATAATGATAGTAATAATAGTAATATGATCAATATAGGGAGAAATAGATTGGGAAATATCATAGTAGATAAATAGTAGGGAATATATATCGGGGAAATAGAAAAAATGATACTTTTTCTGGGAATATTTAAAATCATATAACTAATAGTGTTCTACCTGATAGACAAAAGTAGACAGGGAATATCATAGTAGATAGGGAATAGTATTTATAAAATCATATATCATCCTATACTATGATCATAGTAGATAGGGAATGTCATATTTTCGCTTTTCCAATATTAGATATTAGATAGGGAATAGTGTTTAATAATTATAATAGTAATAATATATAGATAATATTCCACCATTCCACCATTCCACCAGTTAGTATACCCGTATCTATAATAAATGCAATGCTAGATAGGGAATACTGTTTGAGTTTTAATGGTAATATATGGCAGTATTCCTATGCATATTTACTGTCAGTATGATGATTGGAAGTACAGTACTTCCATTATCGTTCCATTCCTGTAAGTTTAATGGGAATATCTATGGGAATAGTATGATAGTGATGGACTAGATATTATGGGACTATGAATGCGATGATGAATAATATCTATGGAATAATGATGAATGCAACAATATACATGGGAATATCTATGGGAATTTCCTGCGTTTCCCGAGGTACTGATCAAACTCACCCAAATACATTCACCACATCACAAATGGTTAAATATCCACATTGATACCATCATTATCCCTCACTAATATCCCATGAAATCCTCATGAACTGTGTAGATTGATGCTGCAGGCTGGGAGTTGCGAACTCGCGGCATGTCTCCGCACAGGACTTCTATGTACAAATTGATGTCTTAATATGTCCAAAGCCGGATTGTTGGCGGACCTAGATCATCTAAATGATTTCATGCTTGCGCAATGACTATTTCTGCCACTTTGAACCAATGAAATCTCGTCGTTTCCGATTCAATTGTAGGTAAATTAGGTGAACATCCATCTTAGTCCAGGGTTTTCACACAAAAAAAATGACCGTGTCTGAAAATGGGATATAACCCCCAAATGGTTAGATTACTGGGGAAAAATGGAAAAATGATTATTCACTATTAGGTTCTGGAGTACCTCATTTTCAGACAAAACCATATTTCTGGGAAGATCCATTGTAATAATCCCATTAAAATCCCATCATATCCATTTATCCCATTATAGTTTAGTATATAATTAATATAATCCATTAATCTCCATTATAATAATCCCATCATATCCATTAATCCATTATATAATGTCAATATTAATCATATAATACTACAATATAGTATTAATCCATATATCTATTACAATATTCCTGGGTATCACGTCAAATGTCCATGAATTCCCACTAAATCCCCATCTCCCAGTGAATGTTATGGGACATCCACAACATAAATGAAGGTTTTGTATATATATATATATCGAATATCAATTGCAAATGTTACAAACTCTATGAACTATAGTTATAATTCCCATAAACCCTACTAATCATGTACCCTCTGGTTCTTTAACATAGTTATGGAAAATGACCCATTTATAGATGATTGATGATTTACCTTCAGTAAACTAACTTAGCTATGGAAAATGGCCCATTTATAGTGGATTTACCATGATTTTACCATGTATTCACCCTATATTCATCTATAAATTCACTCATTTATAGTGGATTTACCATAGTGATATACATATATATATATATATGTATATATATATATATAGGATTATATAGTAATATATATCCCAATAACTAGTGGATTTACCTCTTAAAAGTGGTGATTTCCCCCCGTTTTGAGGTGCCAAAAAAACAACGGTGCACCCACCCACATGGCGCCTCGTCAGGACCGCTCCGCAGGGTCAAGGCGATGGAGCCGGGTCTCAAGGCATCGCCATCCAGCAAGGCCTGCTACGCTGTGCTCGGTAAAAACACCAGGATTTTCGCAGAAAAAAAAAAACGGAAATCCCCCAGTGAATCATATTGACCAATGGGGATAATTAATTACCAGCAATATGATTGATGATTGGGGATCAATTGGTAAATTATTGATGGGGATTATTAGTTCAGAAATGATCAGCAATTAATTATGATGAATTATGATGAAAATTGGGGATTTTGATACTCCAGAATTATTCCATATCCCAGTGATACCCTCTGGTAAATTCACAGTTGGACCCTGAAAACAACCAATTTTTAGTGGAAACTAATCTTTCAAGCCCGACAACTGGCAGGGTCTATGTGAAATTACTGGAGAGTAAATTTTGGGGTATCCCTATTGAAAAAGAACCCCCCCCATATAGTTTGTTCTTAATCTGGTTGGTGGTTGAGCCCTACCCCTCTGAAAAATGATGGACTGAAAGTCAGTTGGGATGTTTCTGGAAAAATCAAACTTGTTCCAAACCACTAACCAGAAATTCCTGGGAACATTCGTTAGAAAATGATGGAAAACCCATGGGAAAAACAGCGGGAAAATGATGGAAAATCACAGGGGAAATCTTGGGGAAATCATGCAAAAAATGATGGAAAACCCGCGTTTAAGGGGAAAAAAGACTGGAAACTGACATAGATATCCTATTTATGTATGTAATGAAAATCATCACCCACTTAGTGGATAGGTATTTCCAATGTGGGTTTGCCACAATCATAAACCGTCATAAACCATCCTCCCAGTCATCACCATAAATATCATCAATACGTAGTATCTTTACCATTCCCAGTCATAGGTGGTAAAAATGACATTGTTTTACCCACATGATATTCTCATATCATCCATCGGCAACCATTAGCAACCATCAGCTTATTGGATGAGATAATCATAGATCATCCATGACAAAAAAAAGTGGATCATTCCACTAGCTTCCAAAACACTTCAATCCCAGTATATTCCACATTATATATATTGTGGTTTTTGATTGTTTTACCCAAATGATATTAGAATTCTTATCATGAGGAAAAGGATTACCCGCTTATGATATTAGAATTCTTTTTCCCCTACGGTTTTAACCATAACTGGTTGGTGGTTTCAACCCCTCTGAAAAATGATGGACTTCGTCAGTTGGGATGATTATTCCATTCCCAACCGTTTCTGGAAAGTCACAAAAATGTTCCAAACCAATGACCAGATAAAGAAATTGGTTTTCTTAGAATTGCTTTTAGAATTGCTTTTCTTCTTTTTCTATGGTTAAAAAGCCATAGTTTTAACCATAAAGAGGTGGTATAAAATGGTATAAACCATGAAATTCTCCCCTTTTTTCCCTGGTTTTTTCCATCTGATGGCACCTCCAGGCCGTTCACCTCTCCCTCCGCCGCCGCAGAGCGCACCTGCGTTTGACGCGAAGGCGTTGAACGATTTGGGATTTTATCCATTTCAGAAATGGAGGATAAAATATCCATTAGCTTGGAACAATAATGTGGAAAACCTGGCTGAAATTGATTTTAAAAAAAATGTCAGACATACAAAAAGATGTGGAAAACCTGGCTGGTTTCTCCTCCAGAAAATGATCTTCAAATGGTGGCCACAGGAGGGTAACTCAGCAAGCCACTAAATCTGTAATAGCCAAGAGCCAATACAAAGAGAGATCTAGATGAACTAAGGACATTTTAATGAGCTGCCACCAAGAAATAAAAACATACACGCATGTGGATATGAGGTGCAATCAAGCAAATGAAAGTCTGAACAACGACAACGGAGACGTTTGACCAATCGATAGATAAATATGGACCACAAGTTTGTAGCTAATCGATGTTTTCAGAAATCTTTTCTCTAAGATATAGATCCATATCATACTAGTAAAATATATCCTATCATATCCCCATGATACCACCATTGTTAATTTCAAAATGGTTGGTTTCTATCCAGGTCACCGTGGCACCTCTGGGATTGTCAGTTCCTTCTCAGCCAGCAACTTCCGCAGGAAAGATCTCAGGCGAGGGGGGGATCTCCAGCACAGGCTTTTAAGTGCCCGGGTTTACCTGGAAAAAAAGGGGTTATCTAGGAAAAAACAATGGTTTTCCACATCTTTTAAAGTATGTTTATTTTTAAAAAAAACATCGTTTTATATCTAGGAATCGACCGGGTCATGGATATAAATGATTGTAAATTGTGGATTATTTGGTATTCAATTGGACATGGATAATGGACCTAGTAAAAGGATGTAAAAGGTGGGCCCTGCCATAGCAAGCAAACTCACCTGCCCTGGTCTCCCATGATTTCTTGTCAATTCTATTGATTACAGTAATTCCTAGCTTATATACTTGTATATTACTTGTATATATATATAATCATATATATATAATCATATATATAATCATATATATATACAATCATATATATATGTATATATCATTATATATAATCATATATATACATAATATATAATCAATTGTCCATGTTGGGCAGTTGAATTCACAGTTCTCCTGTTTCAATGTGTTTCAGTGAGTCCGGTGTAATTATCTCCCAAAGGCATCCAAAGGCTACATTGAATCCACTTGTCTTACTGCGTTGTCAATTACCTACCATTGACGGTTACATAGATCACTTTTTATTTTCTCCAGTCATATCCTGGTTGGTGGTTGACCTACCCCTCCAAAAAATATGCTCGTGCTCATTGGGATTATGACATTCCCAACTGTTTCTGGAAAGTCATAAAATTCCATGGTTCCAAACCACCAACCAGTATCCATCAGTATCCCATATCGAATTCTTGCTAGCCAATACGCCAGCAAACATCTTGGTAAATCCCGTGTGTTGTGATTTATACACACATCCGAAATGTGGGGTACATCCGAAATTTGGGTGTTAGCATGCAACAAACCCAATTGCATTGGTCAATATCCAAACTTCTAACATCGTTTCACATCCAAACTTCTAGAGAACCACAACATAAATAGATGCTGATAAAATCACTTTTGGGATAAAACCATACTAAATTCACATTTGTTGAGTTTATTGGTGTTCATCCAAAAATTGATGTTATCAGCATCTATTTATGTTAGAACCTCTAGAAGCTTCAGCCACCAATCTTTATGGCCAAGATCACCCGCGCCTGCTGCATGTCAGCTGTCGTTTCAGCGCCTGACTGAGCTGGGCGGCACCTTCCTGAGCCTCAGAATGTTCGCATCGATTCTGAGCTCCGATTCTGAGCACCGATTCTGTTTATGGTTAAAGATGGATAAAAGATGGATAAAAGATGGATAATGATGGATAATGATTAGTTAATGACAATTATATATATATATATAGTGACTATATATATATAGTGACTATATATATATGACCATATTGTGGGTGCTAATATTATGGTTAACCGGATTCATATCATTGATATTCTTCGATTATTATACCCCTTAATGATGGTTTATTACTATTTTTTGGCTAGCTCAATATGGGAACAACAATCTTTTCATGATGATTGACGGAATGATTAATAACCAATTGATGATCAATATCCCGTAGAATAGCCAAATCATGTAATCGCCAACCATGACTGGTTGGTGGTGCAATAACCATCTTGAAAAATGATGGAGTTCGTCAATGGGTTTCGGATGACATCCCATATATCTGGGTAAATTATAATAATTCACTAACCTGAATTAAGGCCATTTGGGGATGATTCCTCTTATTAACCATGATTCCAGTGAGGTCGCAGTGAGGTCGTTATAATTTACCCAGATATATGAAATGGAAAGAAAAAAAAAACATGTTCCAAAGCACCAACCAGATGAATGTTGTGATGTGCATTCTGAAGAGACCCTGCTGTTTTTTTCGATGTTTTTTTTCGATTCGCTGGATGTTGAGTATCAGAGTATCAAAGGTTGAACCTTTGAACACCGCAAAAAAAAATGTGTAATGCTTACGACATGTTTAACCATAATTGTGTTGTATTCCAACCAGTGTAGAATTTGTATTTTTTTTGATTATGATTACAAGCTCCGAATTACAAGTGTTCCAATTGGGTATAGTACTATCATTGCAGTTTCAATATTGTGATGTTTAAATTTCAAAGGATCCTTGCAAAGGGTCCAGTTCTACCGATGATGCATTTGTAGAATCTGTGAGACAAAGACAAGCGGATGCAGGTCTATATATCATACGCAATGTCTTCTTGATGATAAACGGGTTCTACAACAGCAATAGCCTCATCGAACAAAACCCCAGCGAAAGTTAGCACTGAACCTCGAACATTTGGTATAAAACATTCTACAAACATTAAAATAGAATAATCTGTCCGGCAACTCACAACAAGATACAGGACCCCCAAAAAGTAAGCCGCTTTCACTGGTTTCAAGGCTTTTGACACTATGAAAGCACCTTCTGACCCAGGGTGCACACCAATTGCCAAGGGCAAGCACGTTCATGGTGCGCCCCTGTCCTGCCGAGTCGATATTCATCGTTTCGTCATGGAACTGAGTGGTACCCTCTGGTAATGACTATGTTACAATGGTTAATGATGGTTAATGGGGATATCAATGGTTAATGATGGTTACCCTCTGGTAATTTGTTACAGTTTGCGAACTGGAAAATGGCCATTGAAATTGTGGATTTACCCATTGAAAATGGTGGATCGTTCCATCGTTTTTTGTATGTTTACCAGAGGGTACATATTGATACATGGAAAGTCCAAATCTTAGTCGAAACTTTGAAGCGTTTCCACGAATCACTCGGACACTAGGATTCGGCATTTCGCCACTGGAAAATAGCTATGAACATATCACTTAGATGCCCAAATTGAAAACAGCGATCAAACTCAAAAACTTCCAAAAACAATTCTCATCCCTAGATGGAACAGTAAATCATCATAATCATCCCTTTTTTTGGATGATGAAATCTGAATCCCAACATCAAAACTTTTCCGAATTTCCACCGGTTTCAAGGCGTCCCCTTTGATTTCCATCGCCGCACTTCGTTCTCCTCTGAAAGGCTGCAACGCCACACATCACCTGACGGCGAAGAATGTTTGGGTTCCGCGGAGTTTTTTGTGGTACCAATAGCTGGATTTTTTTTTCTAATTGATATTGATACCACAATAATGATGGGTTAATGATCAAAATCTATTGTGATACCCATCAAATCTATCAAAATGGGTTTTGATGGGTTAATGATGGGGTACCTATCAAAATATGGTTTGATGGGATCAATTAGAAAAATCTATTTAATTAACCACCATTCCACAACCTGATGGGTTAAATATCTATGGTTAATGATGGTTAATGATTGTTAATGATGGTTAATTTCATGATCAATATTATATACACAATAATTATGGGGGTTTACATAAATGGGGGATACCCCAAAATGGTTGGTTTATAATGGAAAAACCCATCAATAAATGAATGATGACTGGGGGTAGCCCTATTTCAGGAAACCTCCATATTATCATGGAATGTATAGCCAACTATAATCAAAAAACTGAAACTTGTCCATTTATGTTTTTTTTTACATATCGGAAAATATGGGATGTTAACGGGATGCATTTTCATCGGATGTATAGCCAACTACAATCGAAAGTTGGAGTATTTAACGGGATAATCTATGGGGATATGATGGATTATCTATAGATTTAATATTGTCCATTATAAAGTATTTAATGGATATCTATAAATTCAATGGGACATTGCCGGGACATTTCTGAAACTATGAATTTATAGAAAAAAATCACGTCGGGGCTGCCGGGATGGGTGATATGGCTGACTTATCCATCTCTGGCTACCTTGAAAGGTTCCAGCAGCTTGGTAGAGATTGGTAGAGCGGTGACCTTTGTACAGATTCGGCAAAGGATTTTTCCACCATATCACTTTAGTAAACTAACATAACTATGGAAAATCACCATTTTTAATAGGTAAACCATCTATAAATGGGCCATTTTCCATGGCTATGTTAAATTACCAGAGGGTAAACTGCCCTTCGATAATCAAACATGGCTGGACAATCTTCCATTGCGATTCAGCCAATATGGTGATGATTCCGGATCCATCGATATTTCGACAGGGTGCCATGATCGATATCCACAAGCGTTGGATGAAAAACACCTTTGAACTCCCCTTGGATCCAAAAATTGCCACCGCACCATGCGAGTGGGCAACTTCACTTCCTGGCGTAGGAGCTCCGCCACCGCCTGCACCAATAGCTGGATGGTTTTTTTTTGAAAAATCCCAAAGAAAAATGGGTTTATGGCTGGTTTATGTTTGAAAATCCCATTATTTAATGGATGATAACTGGGGCTGGATGAGAACTGCGGACTCGGGGTACCCCTCGGGGTTTCTATCTATTTCTTACCTCTCGGATGGTTCTGGCTGTGGTAAATGGGGTCATTCATCAGCCATAACCCTTCAAGTACTTGGTTGGTTATAGATGGTAGAAAATGGTTATAGATGGCTACATAGTATATAATAACCATTTATCTTGTATATATATATATTATCTGGTTGGTGGTATACCTATACTTACCCCTCTGAAAAATGATGGACTTCGTCAGTTGGGATGATGACATTCCCAACTGAATGGAAAGTCATAAGACATGTTCCAAACCACCAACCAGAAAAGGATGTGACCAATTTTTGATCCCAAAATGGTAGGTTTACATCTGAAGCAAAGAAGTAGTGACTTTGCATCTGCCTCTTGTGGGTCCTTGTCCTCTCCATTTACTCCCTTGTTTACCATCGAGTGCAACCCTGTGCACAAATCATATATTCTGACCAAGAAAAAACCAGGCCAACATGAAGCGCTGATGCTTAAGTCACCTCGGCATCTGACAGGCGAAAACATGTACGCACGAAACAATAAGATAATCAATATATATATAGATATAGTTCTAAAAAAATACGAGGCAGTTACATCGCCGTCAATACCATCATAGCTAGAAAGTTGCACTATGCAAGCAGACAGAAATTATACTATAAATATATATATGAAGATGTCTCAGTGGGGTCTCTAAAAAATAATGATAAAATACATTAGATGTGTGTCAGTGGGGTCTCTAAAAAATAATGATAAAAGTTAATGAAATAACTTAGATGTGCATACACGTGTGTATAGAACAATAATAGCGATGATAACAGGAGTTTGAGAATAGTAACAATGTAAACGAAAGATCCAATACATTATATGCATGTGTACACTGTATATGTATATATATATATGTATATATATAAATGACAATAAAACACACAGTAATAATGATAAGTATCTATAATTATCTATATGTATTTATCTACATGTTCAGAATGGATCAGGTGGATTGTAACGATTAAATGCACATCCAATTAAGAAGAACATGTCGTTAAAACCGCTATCTGAAGGCTGGGTTAGACTTGTTTATCTGTTCACAAATCACTGTGGATCCAAAATTGTTTGACATTATTATTAATAGACAAATCATCACTAGCAAATTAACTTCATCACCATTTCTACTAGTAAAACACACTATTTCTAGTAAAAGCACCACTTGTATCAGTAAAGTCACCATTGAATCCCATTAAAAATCCCGATTCAATCCCATTAAAGTCAGCATACTGTGGATGGGCCAACAAAATCATGGGATTTTTACCATGGAACCATCCAAGGTGGAGCCAAAAATCGCCTCTGAGATAAAGAAGATGCTCTTGTCACCTGGCGGTCATGGCCTTGGTCATTTGGTCATTTCATGGTGGATTCATGGTGATCTAATGGTAATTTCATGGTGATTTAATGGGACTTAATAGTGTTTCAATAGGGAAAATCACCACTTTTTACCTTTTGATACTAGGGAAAATGGTGGTTGAATAGTGATTTCATGGTGATTTAATGGGATGTCCTGGTGATGTAAATAATCTGTGTCAATGGCCTTACATGGCACAATACCTCCATTTTAGAGTCCTGGAAATCCCGGCATGTATATATATATATATACACATTATCCTGAAATATGTAAATAGTATATGGATATATTCATCCATATGTATTTCTTATAATAGTTCATTTATTAATAAATATTGGATATCTCAATGACCTATCAATGGATGATCGTGGATGGTATATGATGCGTCAACATATATTGTTGCTATAATTGTTGTCAACATTTATCAACCCATATGTTTAGACAGCGATCGTTCTTCTTGAAAGTGCCTCCAGTGATGTTTGTTGGTTTAAAAACCCATGAACTAGTTCGTTATATCCCCATAATCAACCCAACAGTTTACCAAGTGATGTGCAAGGCAATTTAGCTATCTCAATCCCATTTTTCATCACCATTAACTCGCATTAAACCACCATTTTCGTCGCATTCAACCACCATTTTTTTTTAAAAAAAAAAACACCATTAAACCATCGCTGATTCGCTGCCACGCCTTCAGCTCTCATGACGAAGCGATGGGAAAGAGAAGCATCCTGGCCCCGCCAAGCGGAGAGCCGGTTACTATCAATGGATAGATCAATGAAAACTGTTTCATGATGATATCATCACTGAAAAATGAGGTTTTAACATGTTTTAACTATTGATGATAATTGATTGTTAGTTGATGGTACTGGATTTAAATTAACTATCATCAATGAAAACTGTTCAATGATATCATTAATGAGGCTTAGCCCCTATTACTATTTGGAATGTCTATTAAATAAATAGTGACCACCATCCCCCATCCATGGTTGATCGTTGCCAGGTCTGTCGCCACCATTTTTTGGGGAGGCCCAGCCCAGGACGACGAACGACTAACCCCCCAGATGGAAGTCGTATTGGTGGATTAGGATAGTAACCATATAAAAACAGGATATCCCATATTGATATATTGGTTACATATGGCTAGTAACCATCAATATAATCCCAATATAATCCCTAATGTATAATATTATTATATACACGGGATATCCCACATTGATATATCTGGTTGGTGGTGCTATCTTTCCATCTTGAAAAATATGAGTCAATGGGTTTCGGATGACATCCCATATATGGAAGTCATAAACTTCATGTTTTTTTCACCACCATGTAAGTCTAAGTGTCAATTTTCCAGGATATATTTCCAGGATATCTAAGGATAGCCATTGAAAAATTCGAGGCAAAATTCTGCAAAATTGGTCATCAACGGAAAATCCACAAGCCTTTTTCGGAACGGCCATCGAGGGCAGCAACGTCATTAGCGAAACAGGAATCACTCGGTCATTGGCCGAGCAATTCGAATGCGACACCAGGCGCTCTCGTTGGAAAGGGAGACAGACTGGTGACGTTTTTAAGATCTCGTTTGGTGTCCACACTGATGACGAAGAAAAAAGATATGCAAATAATTTTGTCATTATCTTTATGGTCAGGTTTTGGCCCAATATCCAATTGATTTCATTGTGGTTTCATTGTGATTTACTATCTGGTTATGACTAAGCCATTGAAAGACCCACCATGCTATTAGGTTCGGTAAATCATCTATTTCGATTATGGTAACCGACAGAATTATGGGAAAAAAAAACGTTCAACTTAGACAGGCGGCGCCTGCGTCCGATTTTTCCATAATTGGGTTTTTCCCCATAAGGGTTCAAAATATCCCGGAAGTGATCCGAACCTTTTTTTTTCCATAATTCTTGGAGGTGGCCATTATTTCCATAATTGATTTTTCCTGTAAAATCAGGGGGCTAGGGCAGATTGACCGGTTTTTCCATAATTATTTTTTCCATAATTATTTTTTCCATAATTATTTTTTCCATAATTAATGTTTGGGGCTCCACCTGTTGGACATGTCATGGATCCACAATTCAAACCCCTTTTTTTGGGGGGTTATGGAAATATGTATGCAAATGCAAGTATGTAGTATCAACCCAATTGGTGGCTTGGCAAAAGGATACATCCCGCATATGTATGTACGTACAACAATGAGTTTTGGTGGTGCAATTGTTTTTCCTTTGTTGGTACCACTATGGTCCATGGGTAATAGCCCTCATATACCAGATCTTTAGACACATATTTTCTATAATTCAATATTCCCCCTTAAAATGCATTCAAATTGCGAACATCACATGATATTATGTATATCAATGGCAGGCTTTAGGGGCATATACCAGATCTTTAGATCAAATTGCGAACATCACATGATATTATATATCAATGGCAGGCTTTAGGGGCATATACCAGATCTTTAGACACATATTTTCTATAATTCAATATTCCCCCTTAAAATGCATTCAAATTGCGAACATCACATGATATTATGTATATCAATGGAAGACTTAGGGGCATATACCAGATCTTTAGACACATATTTTCTATAATTCAATATTCCCCCTTAAAATGCATTCAAATTGCGAATCGATGGACATACAGTCACCGACAGAATTATGGAAAAAAAATAATTATGGAAAAAGTAATTATGGAAAAAAAAAGGTTCGTAACTTTTCTATCATAGACAGGCGGCGCCTGTAAATTGAAACGTTTTTTTTTCCATAATTCTGTCGGGTGTTGTAGGGCCATGGCTTGACCATGGCGAACTGTTAGTCATAACCACAGGGTAAGATGATTTAAGCCACCAAAGCTCGAGCGCTCGCTCACCATCAGACGGCGGCGTCACGGAGCCTGCCGACATGAAAAATCCAATCATAGGAATCCCATGGGATTTTTGACACCAATATGTACCCTCTGGTAAACGTTTACATAGCGAACTGGAAAATCACCACTTTTTTTTGGGGGGAAAATCAACTATTTCTATGGTCATGTTCAATAGCTATGTTAAATTACCAGAGGGTATATCATACATTCCGATGGATAAATATCATACATGAATCACTCCATCCTCTGTACATCAATTCATATCATAAATGAAAAAAACTGGCTGGTGGTGCTATTTTTCCATCTTGAAAAATGATGGACTTCGTCAATGGGTTTCGGATGATCTATCCCATATATGGAAGTCATCCAAAATTCCTGTTTTTTCACCACCAACCAGGATAATTATATGGATTATAACCACCATATATGATATATATATATATATATGGGTTATAACCCCTAATAAATCCTAATAATATGGATCCCTAATAATATATGGATTATATATGGGATATATGGGATACTATTGAGAAATCCCTATAACCGCCTGGCTGATGCGTGGTGCCGGCCGGGAATCTCCAGTCGTCATGTGTCATGGGTGGCCTGGAAGATGGACGCCGCTATGGGATGGCACAACCTCGCGAGAGCTGGGCTGTCACTGATGGCACAACATATTCTGTATATATGTATTACAGTAGAGAATATCATATTCTTACTAGTTATTATTGCTACTTGTTATTTATTATCATTGGATATTATTAGTCATTAGAATATTACCCACAGACGCCGTGTGTTGCCCAGACATTAACATTGAGAATGTCGTGTTGTCGAATATGTGATAGGAGAGATTGCAGAAAAAATTCTGCGTATACGCAGTGTTTTCCAGATTAGGATTCAAAGTTTTCAGAGCCTAGGTTTTAGGGTTTAGGCTTTTAGGGGTTGGGATTTAAGGGTTTGGGGCTTTAGGGTTTAGGATGGTTTAGGGTTTTAGGGTTTAGGGTTCGTCGTCTGGGAAATCTCAAAACACTGGCCCTGCGCAGGCGTTTGAGCATGTTGAAGGATAATGTTTATATAAACATGTTTAAACGCCATTTGAACCTCCGGGCAACACACAGCGCCTGGCCGTAATATTATGGTATAAATATATAAGAAACAACCATCCAGACGAGATTTGGGTGGTTTAAAGTCCCATAAAATTGCTGAGTGCTGATATAAAAGCCAACAGGTTTACCCCCTGGTTATTTAACATAGCCATGGGAAATGACCCATTTACAGATGGTATACCTATTAAAAATTGTGATTTTCCATGGCTATGCTAAATAACCAGCTGGTATATTGTAAATGTATACATGTATTAAATATACAAGAAACAAACAGTCCATCTTCCATCTACTCCGGGATAACTATGTATATATATATTATATACATATATAATTGTATATTATATATATTATATAAGTACGTATATATATATATAATAAATATATATATGCATACACATGATGCATTTGAACAAGAGCCGGATTGGAATGGTGAAGTCTTGGCTTTGGAACCACCATTGCTCAATAAGTCCGCTGTCACAAATATCAATCCGTTGACCAACTATACTGCTGAGTCCCTTATAGTTGTATATTGCGTTGTACAATACATAACGATTGTTTAGATGTTATACATAACTTAACTACTTAACTGTATATCCTGTATATCCCCATTGTTTTCGTTAGTTTTCTCCACACGTCGTCCTTCACAAAAACAAAAAAAATATGCAAATAGCCGGTTTTTCAAAAAAAAAAAGGCAACAGAAAATCTACCAAGAAGATTTTCCCAGCTATAGACCTAGCATTTTCCCAGCAAAAAACCGGGGATATCCCTTGAGTTCCCGGCGTTTGGCCGCTTGCTGCAACTGCCATTCTGCACGCGCCCGTTGGGGTGAACCCACCTCCTGAAGCGGATTTTTTGGGGGAGATCTCTGTCAATTTATAGAGGTTGGTGGTTGAAAAACATTCCCAACTGAATGGAAAGTCATAAAATTCATGTTCCAAAACCACCAACCAGTATATATGTAGATATAAAATAATGTGCTAATATTAAAGATAGTAGCTGTTGTTATGATAATATATAATTAATATCTCTCTTTTTGTGAAGTTTTCAGATTTACATCAAATCTCGCTTGTGCTTGGTTTCTATAAACATCTACGAAAGTCAACCATCAGATGGCCATCTTGTTCGAGACAATCATAAGGACCGGAGATCCTTTTTTGGAATATCAAACTTTCAGACAATACTGAAAATAACCATTTGGAAAAAAAAGTTTGATATCAATCCTACTCATTAATCAAATCACCATTATGAATGGGAAAATCACCATTTTTTCCATAGGGGAAAACTCCAAATCCATCCAACTTGGCCAAAAAATCCTGCAAAAATCCGAGAAATGTGGTGCCTCATCTGATGGGGATGAGGAAGGGGCTGCCTTGGCGAAGACTTCCAGAGCTGAATTGGATCCTGGAGTTACCCTAGGGTAAACTTAAACTTATGTGGTTTTCCCCACCATGTGTAGATTATTTTCACAGGAAACCATGGGTTTTCCAGATCTAGGTTAGTTTGCCCTAGGGTATATAACGGTGTGTGTGTATATATATATAGAGAGAGAGAGAGACAAAGAGAAAGAGAGAAAGAGAGGTCGATAGATAGATTAGAGTAGAATAGTTTTGATTTGGATTGATTTGATTTGGATAGATGTATAGATAGGTAGATAGATAGACCAACATGTGTCTACCAATCTTATTCCGTCCTTTAGTATCCCATCATTTTCCATCTCATCTAGCTATCTACCTGTCTAATTACCTATGTGTACATACACATACAGCACATGCCAGACATGCCACTTGCCAAACTGTTTCCGGAAGATCTACAGGAACACCCTCATTTGGTCGAAACTCCGCTGATTGCAGGCAAGGAATGCCCAATCCCGATTTGTCACCACTGAATAATTTAGTGTAAGCCCAAAAAAATCCGGTGTAAGTCCACATGTTGGTGAATATCCCCTGTCTTTACAGCTGGATTTCTACCCAGCGTCAAAGCGCATTGAATGGCAATATGACTAAACATCTTAACGCTGGAATAATCCCTATTAACCCAATATAATCCCACAAGAATCCCACAGAAAACCATCATGTCTTCTCATTTCTGGGCTTACCCTCTGGTAATCAAACATGGCAATGGAAAATCCACCATTTGTAGATGATGTTCCCAGCGAACGAAAAAACATCCGTTTCCTTCGGGGATTTCCTGAGGATGGAACGTCTACCCTTTCTTCGCTCACTCTTTCGATGGGGCCCTACCAGCTTGGCGAACGGAGACAGAAGGGGAAAACACACTTTGGGAGGTGACAAAAAACACGATACGAAACACAACAAAAAATGGGGATTGAAACGAACAACGTGGAAGATACACAGCACCACGGTTCGTCCCTCAGATAGTGTGCCAATAGCCATGAGAGATAGCGAAAAGCACAAGCATTGCAGTCTGCTTTCCATTCTCGGTGCTCTGGAAAGTTGTCACCCGATGAAGATATCTGATGCTTCATTGTAGTTTGTGTTTGTTGTTGGTTCTTGTCAAGCGGTTTACGGGTGACATAGCCATGTTTGGAGGGTCACACCCCAAAAGAACATGAAACATCACCATCAGAACATATGTGAGAATGGGCCAGAAGTACATATACATACAATTATATACAATTATAGGAACCTCCAAAAAGATAGAACAGTATCCCAGCATATCTCAGCGATTTCTTCGTTGAACCTGTTCGAGAACTTGATTTGTACCCTCCGGCGAAGGCGCAGGGATGGTTTCTGTCGACGTCTCCTTGCCAGAGAAAGTCACAGAATGTATCGATTGGTCATTGGGATGTCGGGAAAACCTGGGAAAACCCTAAATCTTATGGTTGATCATGGCTTTTCCCAACTCAAATGGTGATTTTATGTGATTTTCATATCAGCTGCGACCCTTCACAAGAAATAGCCATGCTACCCCTACATTCATCATGTATGCTGTCTCCCAGTCCTGCAGCACGTGTGGTACAGGCGCTTGCACTGACCTTTGCTTCAACGCTGCAACCTGCAACGCAGCTCGAACAAAGTGCCTCCTGAGGCAGCCCTTGATGAAAACCTGGTGAAAACCTGGTGAACACGTGGTAACGATGTGTTTGATGTGTTTTCTGTGTTCTATCACAATGTTTTCAGCTTGCACCATCATTTTTCTGAGGCTGTCGGCCAGGTTGCCAGAATTTATGGATTTCAAACGACTTCAAGATATGTCAAGTCAAATACCACCATGTACATAGGTTATATTTTATTGTTGTTGAGCAAATACGGCATTCAACAACAAATACGATAATTTATGATCATATGTCGTTCAGCACCTTATTCAACGTCCCATTCGTTGGCTAATTCCCCCTGAAACAACTGCAGTTTTTTTGTTGCTGACACTCCCAGCCCTTGTTAGTGAAAATCGCCCATTAACTTGGTTCAACATTCGTTCTGGCGTATTCTTGAAGTTGAATCCCCACAGAAAAACAATGATTAGCCTGCTAAATCGCAATGTTTACGATGATTTCACCAGCATTTGAATTGTCAAGTGAGCTGGAAATAGCCAATCCCATCTCATCAAAATCTCATAAAATCAACTCGTTGGTTCTTGTTTTTGTTTCCCTACCGTAGATAGGTTAGTTTCATAATCCCAGACCATCCACTAACCATCACTAACCCAAATTTCGTATCATTCCCTTCAACATCCTTCAACTACTGTAACCCAGCCACCTCACTTCTGAGCATTTGGAGGTCATGGTCGTGACTGATGACCTGTCTCTCTGTCGGGAAATCGAGGTCAGTTGGTGCCGTTTTTTTTAATTTTACCATGGAAAAATAGTGCTTAACATTGGAATATTCACCAATAATGTGGTTAATATACTGTTAATAATGGTTAATATGATGGTTATTATATGGTTAATGATGGTTAATAATCATGACTGCTTGGTGGTTTTTCGCCACCTACCCCTCTGAAAAATGATGGACTGAGTGAGTAACAGTTGGGATGATGATTCCATTCCCAACTGAATGGAAAGTCATAAAATTCCATGGTTCCAAACCACCAACCAGATAAAAAATCGTGATATAACCGTGAAAAGATGGTGCTTAAAGCATGAAACATCGCGACTTAAGCATGACAAATTATCTTTTTTGGACCATCAAAATGGTGATTCATATTGGGAATCCTGATGTTGGCCATGATAAATCCCTGTTTATGAAGGTACAACCATAACCATCCTCGAATAGTGGCCATATAAATCCAACTTTCGACTATGGCTATGTGTTTTATCATAGTGGTTCATAACTAGCCATCAGTTTCGAATTTTTGTATCAGTTATTTCAAGACTAATCTGACTCTAATGGTATTCAACCAGCAAAAATCTGGCTGAAATATCTTCACTCTCCTTGGAGCTGAAACGGCCAGCGGGATGATGATTTCCCGAAACCAATTTCTGGTCCATTCCAGTGACATCACGACGGTCATGAAGGAAATCTGCTTGGTGGTTGAGCCCTACCCATCTGAAAAATGATGGACTGAGTGAGTAACAGTTGGGATGATGATTCCATTCCCAACTGAATGGAAAGTCATAAAATTCCATGGTTCCAAACCACCAACCAGTTGTGCAGATTATACCATTAAATTCCGTTATATCTATCCCTCCAAATGATTTTTTCCCATGAAAGACCTCATAAAAAGATCTCCATGAAGATTCTATAAAAACAAATAACTTAGGATGTTTATTGTTCATAAGTATCCAATTCAGAATTTTCATGATAATCCACAAAAAGTGGATACCATTTTATCCATGACTAGTCAGTCTTCATAAATCATAAAATAATTCCATGACTCGCCCAGCATTTCCAAACCGGACCCCCAGCATCCCCCAGCCTTGGGAGTAATCTCTTTGAGTCGCTCCACCAGGGCACTCATGTGGGGCGTCAGCGACTGCGCTGAAGCGAAACGCGTTTCGCCGAAACGCCAATTTTACATGGGGGGAATTAATGATGATTAACCAAAGTGGATGTGGGCTTTGTCATATTTGGATTAATGATTTGGTATACCAAATATTAACCTATATATATTATTGGATATGGTATACCTGTAGCAACCTTTTTTTGGGGGCTTGTCAAAAATGCGGTTTGTCCTCTAAGAGGGGCTTCTTGATGCGGATCTTTGAAGCGGATCTGGGTTAATTTTCGTGCCCATCTTTTTGCCGCTGAAGATCAATTCGTATTTTCGAATATGTTCACCCCCTTGTTTTAAGCTTAAGCCCGTTCTAAAAATCGAATATGATTGAGTCCAAAAAAACAAAAATCTTAAAAAATAAAAATAAAAACAAGCATTGAATTAGCCACTTTGGATCAGCGTCCAAAGATGGTTGAGACGGAAGCATGGCAATGGACCCCAAAAAAAGTCAAATCCGTTCAACAATTCCAACAGGCTTAGCTATACTGCTATACCCACAAAATAAAATTTGATTTTGAAACCAACAACCCGCCATTTCCCAGTGATTCGGATATGGATATAACTATAGTTTTACCATATATATATATTATAGATATTATATATCATATACATATATAATAATATAATATATATATAATCTCTATAATATATATATATATATGTATTATAATATATATATATATGTATTATAATATGTATATATATATATATATACATATTTACCACATATTTACCATATATTTACCATATATGTAGCATTTGCACCACAGACATCTTCCCCATACATGACATTGGCCCATGCGTGTCGTCAACTTCTTCGCACCTGTGACTCCAAGGCCTGGCCGGGACAGCCCTGGCCCAGCCCGCCCCCCCGGCCCTCAGGATTCACATTTTTCACCAAAAATGGGGATGAATAAGGAAAAATACCAATGGTTAATGGGGATATCAATGGTTAATGATGGTTAATGATGGTTAATGATGGTTAATGATGGTTAATGATGGTTAATGATGGTTAATGATGGTTAATGATGGTTAATGATGGTTCATGGGATATCATCATTCATCTGGGATGTACCAACGGTTAATCCCATGATCAATGGATTTAATCAACTATCAATGGGGAAAATGGCCATAGAAATAGTGGATCTACCATAACGGATACCGTTACGACCGATACCTCAAGCGGCTACCCGGCCTGGTAATGACGGTAACCAATGGTTTTTTTGATGGTTAATGCTATCCATATGGGATATCCATGGTTAATGATGGTTAATGGGGATATCAATGGTTAATGATGGTTACCATCTGGTAATTTGTTGCAGTTTGCTATTGAAAATGGCCCAGTCGAAATAGTGGATTTACTCAGCTAGAAAATGGTGATTTTACCAGAGGGTATCCCTATTGAACATGAATAGGAACATGAAAAAATATCATAAACAAACTAAAATAAACTATTCATAAACCATAATAAACTACTCATCCTGGTGAAAAATATCGCTATTGAATATTGAACAATGGGGATGAATATCCCTATGATAAACCATGATGAATGTTCTATCATCTTCTTCAATCTTCCCTATTCTTTGATAAAATTTCACCATTGATGAAGATTTGGGAAGAATAGATGAATCACTAAATATGGGGGTATATATATATATATGGATAAACCATCAAGAATATTATGGATAAACCATATGTCTATTGTAGACATAGATCATTAAAAAAAACAGGGATGAATAGAGTTGTACATCTTTACATCAATGGTGGTATACATCTATACATCAATGAACACTTCAGGAAAAATGGGGATAAGGGAAACATCCCATTGATGATTGATGTTCATTGATGTATAGATGAATATAGTGGGATTGAAACATTTCAATGAGGATTTAACTAATATAGTAGAATATACATATATATATATATCTTAGAACATGTTTGTTTAATTGACTGTAACCATTTCTACTGAAGAGTGGCTCTTGATCCTGTTTGATTCACAGAAATAGCATTGATGTTAAAAGTAGAATAGATTGTTGGAGAAAAAACAACTATCAAAACCGGGCTGATTAGACCAACTAGAATGGGATAGCATCTGATTCATAGAAAAAACCTTGGGGACATCATCGATGTTCACAGATGATCATAGATGTTCACTAACTTGTTGGGATATAGATTCGAATCATTGATGATATGTCCCCCTGAAAATTCGATAAACATGATATTGGTTAATTCAATGATGGAAAACTGCTTCGATGATGAATGTCATGGGATTTGACCATTGAATTTTCCATAAGAATCCCACGATATCCGCATGAAAAATAGCCAAAGAAACGGCTTGATGTTTTTCTTAATGGGGATATCCTCGGATGTAGTGGGATATAGTACAATATCGTAGGGGGGGGTCCAATGTTATCGCAGAAAACGTAAAAACTAAGCATAGTTTTCAATAAAACTCTGCTTGTATCCCATCTTGAGGGTGCACTAACTGTACAAGTTAGATTTCGTTCTGTCTTTGACTTGATTGCAGGGAAATCTGGCGGTTTTGGGTAACAGCTATGCCATGTGTAAAGTCAACAAGGCAAGGGGCATCGGGGGTATCATCGAATCAAGAAATCATGTCAGCAACAATTCCGCAGTGTTTGAAACTCTGCCAAAAATCGACAAGATATTGATATATGTCCACGCCGAATACAAAAAAAACACTTTTCCCCTGTGTTTCAATAGACTTTCGGCATGTCAGAATCATGTGTTCATCATTTTCCCATCATTTTCCGACCATTTCCCATGATTTTCCATGATTTTTCCCAAGATTTCCAGCCAAAACCCATCCAGATCCTCCCCAGATCCGCCACGCCTGGACCCTCTGCGAGACTCGCGACAGCTGATCTTCCAACTTCTCCAGGCGATGGAGGCCACGGGAAGGGGTCACCTCTGGAATGTCAGGAAGTGGGTAATTCTACAATGTGCCCCCCCCCAGTTATAAGTTGGTTTATAAGCCCCAGTAACTATAGTTATAAGTACCATAAACCATAGTTATTGGAGTTATAAACCAACTTAGCTAATAGTAATATTAATGGAATACCAATGGCATATTATATGTAAACAATAGAATAATGGAATATTAATCATGGGATATTAATAATAGTAATTTTATCACAATAAAATAATGGAATTAACAATGGAATATTGCTAATAATGGAATTATCAATACACTAATGATCACTACATATAACAATGGTCATAATGATCATGAAGTTATCATAATAACAATGGAAGTGGGTAATTACAATAGATCAATGGGAATTTCAGGATCCTAAAATGGAGGTACTGTACCATATAAGGCCATATTTTCTGGGGATATTCCCTTAATTATATATCCATATATATATTATAATGATATTATAGCATAATGACATGATAATCTATCTATCAGAACTATGTGATTATAGTAATAGATAGAATCATAATAACAATGGAATACACTATAGTTTTACAATATTTTCATTATCAGTGTATAGCATTTATTACAATAATACAATATATTAACATTTATTGCAATAATACAATTGACGAAACAATGATCGGAACATCAATAATAATATCATTAAAATTATAGAATTGATGATACCCAATAGATATTGATAATTAAACACATGGAACATCAATGATAATGATATTATACAATGATATCTGATAGCTGTCATCCATCAATTGAAATATTATCCATGATATGGATATCACCCTCTGGTAATCAAACATGGCATTTGAAAAGCACCTAAAAATAGAGATTTTCATGGGAAAATCAACTATAAATGGTGAATTTCCATTGCCATGTTTGATTGTCCGAAGGTACAGCAGATGGAACATCAATGATAATATCATAATTGTAATATCCCAATAACAACAGAGCATAATTACAGATCACAATATCATATTTTTGATAATCACAACAGATCATTTCATGGAAATGATAATATCATTGAAACGATGATAGTAATCATTGAGAATACCCCAATGTAATAATGGGTAATTCCATGTAATTTGAATAGATTCCAATGATATTGATAATTTAATGGAATTGATAAGACCATTGAAATGATGATAGTTGCCATGGTCAATCATATTGGTAATATCCCAATTGAATATTATCCCATAGTTGGTAATATCCCATATGAATAATTCATAATTCAATTGGGATATTACCATGACATATGGGATATTACAGCTATGGGATATTACCAGGACAACTATGGGATAATTTGGTCAATAATGAATGACCATAGTTGTCATGATTGGGATATTCCGGTTATTCCAGGACAGATTGATAAACTGGCTGTGGGTAAAACAGTGCCCAGTCATCACCACCCCCAAGTGATCACCATTTTTATAGGTGGGACTGAAATAATAATTACAATTTGTGGGGGTTCCACATGGAATATCAATTAACCATGGAATATTGCTAACAATGGAAGTGCCATTTTTATAGTGGGGATTCCCAGTCATTTTTGTGGTTTGTGGCATTGTTTTACCCACATGATTTATTATAATTACAACTATAATTATCAATCTGTCATGAACATATCACCAACTATAATTATGGAATATCAATGGAATAATGGAAACTATATAACCTTTAACTATCATGGAAAAACACATATATATATTGTTAATGGGGATAGTAATGGAAACAGAACCAAATACAACGGAATAGAATGGAATATGGATATTAATGATATGAGATATTTAATGATATTAGTGGAATTATATTTATATGTCACATCATATGCTGGACATGGGATGTTTAATGGAAATATGGGGATAAATGGTGATAATATGGGATTGATATTGTCGAAATATCAAGGATCATTATGAACCACTCAATGATATCTAGATATAGTCATAGTTTGTTACATTTCTATAGATCAGTTCGTTTTAGTTGGTGATATGATATAATATGGGATGTTTTGTGGAAACATAACCAACTATCATGGACACAAACAATAATAACCCATATGGGATATTGAATGGTATATAAACGGGCATATAGAAACAAACTACAAATCTGGAATATTATAATAAAGAAGTAACTATATCTATCATTTTGACAATGGGGCAAAAAATGGTTGAATTCTCCACTTTTGTTTTGAATCTGGTCTGTTCTATCTTTGGGGGGTTGGCTGGGAAATCGCACATGGAGGTTTCTAGTTGAACATCGAACCACGTTTGATTGCCGGATGTACCGAGAAAGCAGACCCCAATTAAGATAGAATTTGGAAGAACTAAATCCTAAAATTGGAATGATCAATTGAAGCCATTATGAATCTTTTTAGGGGTTACTATAGATGTCTTTCCCATCAGCCCCTCATTTAAACAAGGGATTTCCCCACTTAATTCTAGATGGCTATTCTACCTTCTGGTAATTTAACAGTTTGCTATGAAAGCCACTAAAAAAAACTTCGATGATCTACCTAATATAAATATATATATCTCTCTCTCTCTCGGACATGTTCCGTAGCAAACTGTTAGTTATTAGTAGAGGCTATCCACTAAAATCTTCGTTGATGTGGGATTTTCCCAAATTTGATGAAACCAGCCATCCCACCGCACCAATGCCTGTGGCTCCTCCAAAGATTGATGCCTCCAATGGAAAGAATGTCGGAAATGATCGTACTCAAGTCATCAAGATAATATGGTGCATACATACATATATATATATAATGAATATATAATTATATGTGTATATATATATATGTATATAATGAATAATTATATAACTATATATATACATACATAGATGATCTATATATCTGAATTTATGGTGGGACATCTTTGGAAATCATCAAAATCAACGATTCTTTTGTTCTCAGAGGGAAACTCAGTGGGCCTTGGACTTGGCAGTCGGCTCAGGTGCTGAACATCTTGTTCTTGCCTGGACCGTCCGACCGTTGCAGCGGCGATATGCCGCGATGAAGCGCAATGACGATGCTTAACAAATCTTAGTTTACATACAATTATGTATGTCTATGTATGTCTATGTATATCTATGTATAATATAATATATATATATGTATATTTGAAATGACGATCTGTCCAAATCTGCTTTCTGGTTCGGTTCAACTGAGAAACTGGTTGATGTGTTTCTGCTTCCGGTGAATCCAACACCACCACACCTTAAAACAAAATGTTTGCCCAAAACAGGGTAATATCCCCATATGTGGCAAATTTAGAAACGAACATGAGGTTCAAGATGCTAAACCATGCACTAGCATTGTGGTTGCAGGATGTTGCAATATGTTGCAGGCAGAATTCAAGATTTAACCAACAACCAACTCGAATGCTGCATTTCAACACCACCTCATGTAAATCTTACGGGCAAACAATGCTTGAAACCATCAGAAACCCATCATCAAACAGATATAAACACAACATAAAGTCAGTATAAACAGTGAATAAACCCAACATCAACCCTGTTTTTGAACCCCAAAAATCACTTTCACCCACCCAACAACAGCATTTCGGTTCCCCAAAAAAAGGGCCTGTCCAGGCTGTGCTGTATGAGTTGCAGTTGTTCAGTGTGACCGGTGCCGGTCGACTCCAGCTCCTCAACATGACGACGTAAAAAATGGGAAAGTTTTGGAGGGAACATCAATGGCTATATATATATATGTGGTATATACTACAGTATATACACCACCAACCAGATAGTTACATATGTATATATATATATTTCAATGGGAGATCTCCAGGATCCTAAAATGGAGGCACGTAAACGCACCATATTTTGGGCCATATTTTGGAGGGATATCCCCTGAAATTTAGGCCTGAAAAATAGGCCTTTTGTTTATGGTAGGTACCTCCATTTTAGGATCCTGGAATTCCCATTGATAACAGATTGGAGCAATCAACTGGCTGGAAATATCGAATGAAATGACCTAACATCTGTTTTCATATGTTTGCCTGATTTTTTTGGACATATCCAATCAACTATACCAACTATACGGTATATGTAGGAAAGATATAGCTGATATAGTGGTAAATTAACTCATGATGGTTGTAATTAGCTATCATAACTGATGGGAAATATAGAGGTAACTGATGGGAAATGATCAACTTACCAAATAATGGGGGAGTGATCCATAATAATTAAATTAATCAAATCATCATCTCATTCCCCCATTCCCTACGTTTATAACCGGTGAGTAGTAGCAACAAAAATAATAGCAATAACTAAACCTGTTATCAAATAACTGTAATAACTATTAATAATCCCCATCGATATTTCATAGTTATCACAAAAGAACTGTATTGACAATAATCAAAATAACAATAATCAAAATATAGCAATAATAATAGTAATATCGCTATTCCCCATCAATATAAAAGCATATTTTGCAATAGCAATCATCAATTTATGTCATTGTCTCTTCTGACAGTCATGGGATCATCTTATGGGAATTCTGAGAAATCACAGAAATTTGAAACATCCTCGGAAATAGGCTGGTATATATATATATGATAGAGTTATAATGGGATATACATTATATATATATACACGTACATATATGTACATATATGTACGTATGTAAATATATATATATATTATGTACATATGTATATATATACTGGTTGGTGGTATACCTACCCCTTTGAAAAATATGAGTTCGTCAGTTGGGATTGACATTCCCCTTTTTTGGAAAATCAAATTCATGTTCCAAACCACCAACCGGCTATAATAACAAGTTGGTGTATGATTATAGTTATAAACCAACATTATTGCACTATGGGGTTAAAAACCAACATTGTATCATAACTGGTGATGAACACTATACAATATCAAATTATATAATCATATATAATGATGATTAGTATTATGACATCCCTATATTAATATGTATTATCATATTACACTATGTACACTAATTATTAAAATACATATAGTGTATACCCAGGATATTAACCATATATATACATATATATATATACATACAATAATATTACCCATATGTATCACAGTGGTTTCCCCATAATATTACACAATATAATGGGTTTACTACACTGATGGGATGGAATGGGATGCATCTCACACTTCAGCATGTAGCAGGTGGCGCAGGAAGCTTTCCTGACTCGCTGTTGTACGGACTTGAGTCGCCCTTCCAAATTCTCCTGGCACAACTCGAAACTCCAACATGCGGAACAGTTGGTAAAAGCCATCTATAAACAGCATTCAATGGCTATAAACAGTGGGTTTCTACCCAAAATTGGGTGTAGCAACCAACATTTTTTTGGGGGGGAATTTTGGGCAATTTTGTATCATGACTATGTTTGATGGGACAACTTGGAAAATCAACCGTAAATGGTTGGAAATGCCTGGTGCGAAGCAACAATAAATGGATTGAACCAACTTTATCATGAACAATGGACAATGGGGAGTTTTTATATTTTAACTAATAGGGTGCTAACCGAAACATTAGGGGTGTGAAACCAACAATAATGGAGATACAATGGGGATAGAGCGGGTCTATCTTGGGACAATATCATCAATATGATATGTTTTTTTCCGAAGAAGGGTTGGACTTTCTCAGAAGTTGTGGCGGCCAAATCATGGGAAGGATGATGAACCACTTTTACGATTCCATAAGAACAGGGCACTTCAAGGGATGTCTTTGCAGAAATTCCGGTGTGACTGTTTTCCAGGAAGATGTTTCGTAGTTTTAATTGAAGGGTCTTCCAGAAACATTTTTTGGTTTGCTTTACCTCAGACAACCGGTTGTGACATTCGTGGCTTTGTCGGATACCCATGGATACCCCAAATTCCAAGGCTCACCCCAAAAGTGTCAACCTCAACAAAGATTGCCATGTCCAAATTTCGGAAAGAATAAACTTCCCAAAACGCCAGTCAGCCAGTCATAAATTCTCCAGATGATTATATCCAACCAATGGGATATTGGGATATTATATGATTTATATATATATATCCAACTATGATATAATATGATAATATGTGAAATATATTGGGGCATTATGGATATTATGATATATGGTAAGATGATTATATCCAACCATCTTTCCATAATTTTACCCATATATCATGATTCAAATATTACCATAGATCAACAATATTATGAAATACATTGGGATATTATCTGGTTGGTGGTTTGAACCCTGAAAAGTATGACTTCGTCAGTTGGGATTATGACATTCCCAACTGAATGGAAGGTCATAAAATTCCTGTTCCAAAGCACCAACCAGTTATGATATATGACTCATATCACATATTACCATAGATCAACAGCATTATGAAATATATTGGGATATTTTGATGGATGACTCATATTACATATTACTATTACCCACCATTTTTCCTTCAGTTTCCTCCACTGAGTTCCCACCCGTTCCACACGGTCGATTAAGGATCGCAGCTGCTCATCTTTGGTGTCCTACCAGATGGCAGGACACCAACCTTTTTCATGCCGCAAAACAAGGGAAAACACATGGAAAATCTGCTTTTGTCTAGCTGATTAGGTTGATTATGGTTGATATATCCCAGATGATATCCCCATGACCCCATGTATAGAATGAAACCATGTGGTTCTTTTAGCTGATATATGATATATCGTTATTTCATGCAAATATCTCACATGAATTTGCTCAAAAAACCATCCAAGGTTTAACGAAGTACCAATAATTTGGGGGTAGGGGAGATCAGTGGTGATAGCTTTGGATCAGCCCATTGATAGGCCAACAATCATGACTTTGGCGATGTTTGTGGGCAAGTTAATCTAATCCTCAAAGCAGAGTCATGTTATGTCATGTTGGCCATTGGGATCGGGAAGAACATGTCACACTGGGGGAACCCCACATGTTGATATGCCAGACCTGCAAGTCATGCAAGGTTTTAATACAGCTGTGGTTTTCTTTCTAATTTCTAGCACAAATCATCACCAAATTTTGGGGATATTAGATTTCAGATTTCAGTTTTTTTTTGGTGGCCCTATATATATATATATATATCGATATGTGTATATATATATATATAGGTATATAGATATACTGGTTGGTGGTTTTAACCATCTTGAAAAATATGAGTTCGTCAATGGGTTTCGGATGACATCCCATATATGGAAATGTGAACAAATGAATCCTTGTTCTGGATGTAGTCGAATGGTAGTACCTTGTGTGCTAGTTATTACCGAACCTCACTCAGGCATTGCAGTCAGCGCGCAGCCGTTTTCCTCTTGCGGGCGCTTGAGCCATGATGGCCGTAACATTGTTCATTGTTACATGTGCTACCGCTGTGTTCCCTTTGACACCCCCCATGCCCGTGGTATTCTTCGAACCACGGACACGAGAGAGGGAACTTTGAATTAGATTGGTTTCTGCTACTTGAATTACGCCTTTGTACATAAAACGTGCCATTCGGCTCCCCCTTCCCCACATACCCGTCGGGAATAATGGTTCAGGGTTCGCCTACTCTCTGGCTGTCGATGCTTCGGCGCGTCATCAAGCTGTACAACGCGAATTATTGCTAGCTAACATCTACTTTTCTACGTTGGCTAGGCATACCACTCACCCGTCGGGAGAAATGGATCGCTTCGCTACTAAAGATTTACAATGCTAACTAACGAATTCACGTGCACAGTGCAGAATTCGTGCAGATTGGGAATATCAAAAATCTTGAACCTAAGCGAATTAGTCTACTGCCTCGCTCAGAGTCCACTCAGTTGATCCTTTCCTGATCATCTGTTCACAAAGACGATACACATCTCATATTCCAGTGATCATTTTTACGGATCAAAGTAATTGGTTTACTGCTCACGGCGGACTTTCTTCCATTGAGGTGCTGTTGGAGTTCTCTCCCATCCTGCCGCACGTTTCGGAGCAGCTTTCGGCGATGAAGGCTTTGCAGGCGGTGCCTTTGATGGTTCATGGGATTTCGGCATAGCCTTGCCCTTTGGTGCACTAGCCGATGAGGATGATGCTGAACCAGTGCCTTCAGGTGTCTGTGAAGGTTGCGCAGTTGGTTTAGCAAACTTAGAAGCTGCAGTATGTCCAACCGCTTTGAATACTTCACTCACCACTTCGTCGCCAAGGGTTGGAGCCATCTTCGCTTTCATTTCGGTCTTTCCCCTCTGCGCCTCGGCCTCGGCCAGCTGAATAGCATAAGCCATCTTGCTGACAAAGTTTTGAGGTAAAGGAATGCCACATTGTTGGGCTGCAAAGAGCAGCTCTACTCTCTGTTCTTTCTCCCTCAGGCTCAGATATACCGAGAAGGCTGGGAGTTCGATGCAGTTGGGGAAGCCGTGGCTCCCGGAGCGAAAGAAGGTGTATGACTCGTGCTCCGGAAAGGTTCCTTTGAGCAGTCGTCGAAGGAAATTGCTGATGGTTATTCGCATCTCCTGTTTCCCTTGGGCATCAGCCTGCATTCGGTTCATTGGCATGAGAAAGCCTAATGACTCAGGAGTGTACCCAGCGCGTACCAGAAATTCCATCATCTTTCATAGATCTCTAAAGTCTTGATGACAGGCATCATCATGTTTCTTGGTCGCCCTGAGTATAACTTCTCTCCTTCTGACCATGAATTCCTCTTCCCTTTCTGCTGAAAGAGTTCATCCAATTCCAGCTCCGTCGGTCGCTTGAGGTTGCCATCCTGGTCTTCTCCTGTATAAGGACAGAAGTCGTCCAGGTCCAGCCGGACTCGCTTGGTTTCCGTCATCATCTCATAGTACTCCTCTGGGGTCAGAGTGACTCTCTGTTTGTAGTAGAGCCTGAACATTGTGATGACCTTTGACATGACAGCATTGTCATACAAGTGAGCCGCGGCCTCGGAGACATCATTGTTGATAAGTCCGTCTTCTGGCATACCCTTGCTGCCGCTCTCGAGGTTCTTGGTCCATGCTGGAAGTTTGGAAGAGGATTCATCTTCAGGTTCGACTTCCATTTCATCTTCGTCTTCTTCAACGATTTCGTCGTCTTCCTGTTGGGCTTCCTCCTCCTGATCCATTTCTTCATCATCGCCTTCGTTGTAGTCGACCTCGTCGGGATTGAAGCCATAGTCGTTGGATTCGGATACGTTTTCTTGTGCTTGATGGACCGTATCCTTGAACAACGATTCTTCTTGTCGACGAACTTCTTCATCGATCTCTTTCTTCGTGGCCTCATCTTCATCGTCTTCAGGAGCTTGTAGCCGATAGGGACGGATTCCACAACTTTCCAGTTCCGTCCAGCAAACTAGACACACTGCTAGTTTTGTCGGCGTCTCATTGAGACAGTGAGGACAATGGCGGCAACCTGATGTTTGCACCCTTTTGCGTTCGACTATGTAGTCAATCAGCTTGATGCGGGCCAGGTATTGTTCTTGTCCGCCAGGCTTGATGAGGTCGTTCTTGAATTGGTTGACGATGTTCATGGCATCCATGGCGGTTTCGTCAAACGGTTGATCTTCGGCGTCGATGCATTGACTTGCAACCCTCAAGATGGACTCCTTGGTGGCTACCGTTCTTGATTTGACAGTTCCAGACCGGACTACCTGGTCGTCGCCCGACGGGACGAACAACCGGAGCCATGTCTTATTGTTTTGGTCTTTTGGGTCCTGAATCCATCCTCCTTTGATTGCCGAGAACGGGATGATCTTTGGTGAGACGATCTGTCCCGAGTCAGTCAGTCGACCGCCATATTCCACCATCAAGGTCTCGGTCGGGATGAACAAGCAAATGTAGTCCCCCTTTCGCGTATCAACGCTCTTCGTGATAGTCCATGATCTGTGATCCCATGGCACGTACGGGTTGAAGAACGTGAACATCCGATGACCTTCTCCAAGACCTCCTGGAATTAATCCCTGCCTCCAAATGCTTCGAAGGTTGGTCTTCTTGGTGATGTGGAAACAAACCGGTAACGACAAAATGGTGTTGGGCGCGATTGGATGTGAAAGTAATGAGGACAGCAATGAGACGTCGTCCCTCGAAGATCCTTCCTTGTGCCCCGTAGGAGCACGGACCGCCACAGGGTAGAGCAGTAGACCTTCATCAGGAATGTTCGTGTTCGCATCGACTTTGTTGTCAATGCACGTCAGGCTGGTGCGCTCGATGTCCTTGTTGATACCAAATGCCAACACTTGTTCACGAACACGACGTCCATACCGGGCACAGTGGAACATAATCTTGAAGAGCAACGTCATGCGGTAGTTTGCCTCATCGACATTCCATGCACTCTGATCATTTGCTCTTCCTTTTGGAGCAAGGAATACATGTGGCCAGCGTGCGTACTCGTGCCTCCAGATGGACTCACATTTGAGCACCTCCTCGATGGGCACCCAGCCGGCGTCATCACATGACAAACTCTGTTGTTCTGATACCTTCCCCACGATGTGCCGCAGGATCCTGTTTAGTGATGTACTCACCTTGTCCTCGTAGGTATTGAGTCGGTTGCCAGTCTCGAATCGGTAGTTGGCCGCATATTCTACACCGCCAAAGTAAGAGCAGTTGAAGAAATGGACCCCCGTGGTCGGGATGATTTTCAAGAAACCATCTTGCGGCGCCTCGACTCTCTTGTAGAAGGGCTTCCTGATGTTGTTATCAGAGTAGCTTGCCATGAAGTCTGGCACTGACCAAGAGTCACCTCCTCCTCTGACAATAGCGTCTCTGACCACTTCGTTGAGGTCAACAATGTTCTGTGGTCCTAGCTTTGTCACATCACGTCCTTCTATGCAGAATCTGCCATACTCATCGAGGTCACCAACTTCAGACATAGTTCTGATGCTGTCGTACCATTGGTGTTCACCAAACCTCGATTTTGTGGGTTCATCCGTTTGCCCCGACCCATCAGTAGCACCTGAACCGTCCTTCTTGTGCTCAGGAGGCTCCATATCGACGTCATCAGATGTTGGACTATCAGCCTCGAGCGACGCTCGGACGGCCTTTAGCACTTTTCTGACTTCATCTCTCTTCTCATGTTCACATTCAAGATGGCCATGTTGGGTGCTACCACAATACAAGCACACGTTGACATCCTCAGAGACGGTGAATAGTTTTCCCAACGCATCCAAAAGTTGTTGTTTCCCGGAATTCTCTGAGTCCCTGACCACATCGGTGGGGTCGTTCGCTGGCTCATCAGCTTCCTCCTCCCCAGGGTGAGCCGACGACTCGTCACCTGGCTTGGCATCGGCATCAGTGCCCATGCTGGCGTCACCCCCTGTGATGTTGTTCTTCCTGCGATAATGAGAGAATACCTGATCCTTCTCCCAGTCCGTGAGGCAGCAGAAATTGGCCAGCGAATCATATCCGGGGATTGCGTGGATGAGCTTCATGACCCTTTCGGCTTCTGCAGTTTGCAGTGTGCAGTCGAAGGATCCCCGTCTCTTGTCATTGATGGTGCTCGAGGTTCGGGAGGTCGATGTAAATTGAGCCAGTGCCTTTTCCAATCCATTGAGATACTCAGCTGGATCAACACTAGCATTGAAAACATCTACGACTCCCTTGGCCATATTGGCCACGTCCAAGACACCAAGCCAGAACTCGATGATATCTCCAGTTTTCTCGGCAGATGCACGGGAGAATCCAAAAATCTCGTTCCTCTCCTTCACCTCGGGAACGGCAACCTTCTCGAAGAAGTCTTTGTATGCGACATTTCCGCAATCCTTTGTGACTCTATAGATCAAAAGCCACTTCTTTGCAACATCATCGAAAACTCTTTCTCGATATATGCTGAATTGCTTGCCGCGTCCGTTCCGGAAAATTTCCAGAGCTTGCCTCTTCGAAATTCTGACTCCTCCCATGTGAGATAGAGATTTCATCAAGTGCTCCCCATACGCCAACGATGCATTTGAAATCAACGAAGACGCAGTAAATGTGAGCCATGTTTGGAATCCTTGATTGATGTCAACAATGTCAACACCAAGATCCTCGAATGCAACCTTCAACCTAGCTGCAAGGAGTAGTACGGACTTCCTGGCCTCCAATGTGGGGATGAACGCTTGTAATGGTCCTGGGTGTTGGCGGAGCAATTAATGCAATGGGTTGGTCTCGACTGGCACGTCTCGACCTCATCCATCGTCTCTGCGCCTCTACAGCTTCCGCACAGGATGTCTTCATTCTCCTTGTCAATGGTGAACCACATGCACCGATCGGAAACCACTGGTTCCAGCTCATGGGTGCCGACCACCGGTTCGACCCAACTGGTCTTGAACCTTTTGTCTTTGGTGAATCTGTTCACGGCGGTTCCAGGGCCTCGCTGGAAGATTGTGGTGTCGTCATTTGCATAGTCACCAGGGGTCATTTCGCCACCTGCGATCTTGAACGCCTCAGTTGGTCCGGTCATATCCTCCAGAACTTTGGCGATGATGCCCGATTCGTCAGGTTTGAACGCTCCCTCATTGAGAACTGATACATGTTCCCTATTCGTGGCACACATGAGGAAGACCCTTTGGCGAAATAGATTCTTCTCGATGACAGACCAAATTGCCGTCTTTCCCAAAGTCCCCTTCTTGGTTGTACTCAAAATCGAATACTGTTTTCCGAATTGCGAGTACATTGACCGCCACATCCTCTGATCCGATGTTACCAAGATCCCTTGGAGCCTCATCTTCTCAATCAGCTCCTCTGCGATCCTGGACGTAACAGAGTCCACTCCGTTGAACATGGAGTCATTGTTGATGGCGACCATCAGGGGTCTGGACGTAACTTGATCAAGATCGAGCACCCCCTTGACAAACTGATTCTTGAAGTCGTTTTCAAGCATGACACAATGAGGTGGTTTTTGTGCATGTAGGAACTGCAATGACAACCAAAGGTGCACAGTTATCAAACCATCGTCGACGGTATCCGTGCTGAGGTACTGCTTGACCTTGTCAAGGGTGTCGAGGAATTGCTGAAGGGGTCGTTCTGCTTCAGAATCATGGATCTTGAACACCTCGACACTTTCCCATCCCATGTCAGCTAATCCCATTTGGATGCCATGCGTCCCACTTTGGGTCCCCACGCGGAACATCAGGTCGGTGATGAGGATGGTTGTTCCAGCCCTGAAATCACCTGCCAACATGTCATGATCTCTTGGACCGCTTGGTGCATCGATGATCCTGCAAGCAAGTGGGTTGGTGATCATCTTCTTGATGCGGCCAAGGTCAGATTGGTTGGCAACGTTCACGTCGTGATGCCCTAGCATCATGAGCATTCCTGCAGTCGACAGATAGCACCCTGTCCGCGTCAGCATGTACTTGCGGACAACGTGGCTGTAGCACCTCAACCAGTCTTTCTCAGAGATGGTAGACGCGGTGTCCTCCGTCACGACTGCCGGGTTGCAGATTCCGAAGACCATGCAAGCATATGCGGTCACTCTCCTCAAGTATTGTGCCCAAGGTGCTGAACCTGAAGTGCTGGCAGCTTGAGCTGCTGGGCCTTGGACGATTGATAGAAGAAAGTGATTATGCTCGTCCATCCATGCTGAGGTGATGAACTCGGAGTTCCTTTGATCGGGCATTGATGAAGTTCTGAAAAGATATCCATTCGGTACCCGAGGAATCACCCAGTCCTTTCTTGCAGGAGGTGTAGATGGCCTTGCCTTCGATGGTGGAGCTTTTGGTGGTGGTGCACTCCCAGCTGCAGAGCTGTAACCATCGTGTCCACCGGCGGTGGAACTACTAGGCCCAGTCTGTTGTTGTTGCTGTTGTGCCCGCTGTGCATCGGCTTCCCTCTGTTGCTTGTCATTCATCATTCTGATAGGTGAAGGATCCCAACCTGGATGATCCGGTTGACTTGGAGGGTTTCTGCCGTCTCTCGGCATCAGCGGGATGTCCCAGCCATCAATGTGGGAGACCTCTGTGGCTCCTTGGCCCATCTGTGTGGTGGCAGTGGTCGTCACATAGTCGCGGATACAGGAAAATGTCCTGTTCCGTTTCTCCACCTCCTCAAACATGCCCTGGTCGGCCCTCTCAATGTTGTAGCCCCCCAACTCCCATAGGTCGTCGCGGAGGTCAATGGCCTGTTTCATTCTGACCAGATCAGCCTTGATGATCCCGCTCAGGTGTGACATTGATCTGAAGTTTTCCAATTTTGTCATCCACTCATGTAGCATTTTGGAGATCATGAGAATGGTTTGCAAATGGACAACAGCTGCCGTCCGTTCCAAGCTGAGATCATAACTCATTGACATCCAGTCTTCCAGGACATTCTGAACGATGATGGTTTTACCCTGGCTGCTGGTCGCTCTGGCATTGTGACGTCGGAGTGCATAGCCGAGGCTGTAGCTCTCCTCGTACATGATGTTGACCAGATATTGGATGCGGTTTTCAACTTCAGATGGTTCAGGTTCTTCTCTCCGCATCACTTCAAACGACCACTTTTCCCATTTTCGACGTGCGATTTCCTCGAAGTTTGTCCTCTTTCGGATTTGGTAGCAAGGACTCCCATACGGAGGATACGTCTGGTTCAATGATCCGAGGTTTGCTGGGCTAGTATTTGCGATCTTGTCGCGCAAATCTCTGACTGTGATCTCCTTGTTGATCATACTATTTTGCCCAGTATAGTGGTCTTTGAGGGTATCCCATAGTTCATCTATTCTGATTGCACACTCGAAGGTGCACAACATCTGCATGATGCTTTTCTCATCTGGATTTCTAGCGGCTCCTTCCACCAATTTCGATAGTCGGGCCCCTTTGTCAATGAAGCTGATGGCAGACATCTTCAACTCATTCTCATTGGTCACTTTTGATAACATTTTCATGAGCAACCTGATTGCATGAGTCACGAACGCCCTGCCACTTCTATCCATGACAAAAGCTAAGGCCACAACGACAGGAGGAGAAATCTTCACTCGATCCAACCATTCGTCGAGGTCCTTGTCCTTGTAACCCCTGAAGTTTGCCTCCTCATAGGTTGAGAATGGAGCAGGAAGGTTGTGCTCTTGTTTCTTCTCCTGGATGAGGGACAAAGTTGATTTCAGCAAACTAATGCCTTTGGCCGCTGAAGGGATCACAAGGTCAGTCCCAGCCATTGCGAAGACCGAAGTGAGGTATGCGGAATCCGGATCCGTCAAGGCGCACCAACGACGCAGGTAACAGCCCGACTTCACCTTCAATCCACCTCTAACGGGATCCGGATCCGCTAATATTGATCCACGACGTGGATACAACCTCAGCTTCACCTTCACACCGCCTCGTTGGGTGATGAAGTTAATGAATAGTTGTTCATTGATGGTCTTCACGTTGGTGTTGCATTCATAGTCATTTATGATGACACATGCACACGACTTCGACTTATAGTAATCTTCCTCTTCCATAACCTTTGGTCGAAATCTCTTCCCATAAACGTTGTTAATCAACATTTGATTGGTGACACCTCGAAGGATAGCTCTGACAATCTTCTCGGTATATAATTGTGTTGCACGTGTTTCTCTGCCCGCACATTGACCGTGAGTGTGTGAGCCATCACATTTCACATGCAAGTCAAAGAACTCAACCCCCCATGATACGATCCTCCACGGTTTCTTGATTGCGGTCCCAACGTCTTTGAATTGTGACTTCAAACCATACATGCATCCATCAAAGTCATGCACAGTCGATTGGGTCCCATTGATCAGAAACTTCATTCTCTCATCATTCCAATAGTCGCATCCCCGAGGTAGTTCCAACAATGCCATTGCATGCAAAACATGTACACGTTGCAGACACAATGTGAACTCTTCCCATAGCTCCCAATATAGAAGTGCTTTCATTCTGATGTTGTGCGCTGTGACCTCACTCACATTTTTGTTTAACCGATTCCACGGTGAACCACCGGTGCAAGGTCCCGCAAAGAACACGCAGTCACTAGGACCCCTGATGCAACGTCTCCATTTTGCCCTTCCGTAGTTGGACATGAGGTTGTCATCTTCGGTAATCGTGACCACATGCATCATCTTAAACCGACTCTGTTTGTGAATCTTTGTAATGATGCTTTGCGTTTCAGCACACATGAGGAGCAAGCATGGGATATCATCCTTCATCTCATAGACGTTGAGAGATATGGTAACGTCATTGAGTATTTTCCCGAGAAAATCAGCATAGGACTGCTTGAAGTGATACGTCAGAATCTTCCCATTCTTTCGATGTAGATTCATCTGAATATCCCAATCATTTTGTTTTCTGGTCTCATGCTTCAACTTGTAATGATGGGCTATAAACATGTCATCCAACGGAATGATTTTCATGTTCCCATCAAGGATACAGGTGACCACAGTGTCCTGGCACGATGCCCTGTCCTCCACGTCAGACCCGCTGTCCATCACATCTTTGATGTCTGCATTGGATATGATCTTGAAGGTAGTGGTCCCTGTCCAAAATTCATTTCTCTTATTGGTCTTCTCGATGTTATTCCCCACCAATCTCCATGAATCGTGGATCAATCTTCCACTTGACTGAAACACTTGGTTGGTTTCCCGTTCATCTCTAAACCGTCTCAGCTTACATGGCAGAAAGTCAGCCTCTTTGGGGGTAAACATCTTTCTTCTTGGTATTTTGTGCACTCTCATCAATGTTGTTTCATCCTTCCATATCCATTCATCTTGATCACGTTCATTTTTGGATATTTTCTTTCCCTTTCTTGATGATGTTGATGGGTTATAGGCTTTGTCTTTTGACACCCTACCAGCAATCACATCACCACCAGCGAATACAATTCGTTGTCGATTGGGATCTTTGTTTTCTGTGGGATATGGATCATCATCGGGGTCCCCCGTCGGAGGAAATCCCATTGGAAGACTACCCCATCCAGAACTCCCCCCATGAACAACTCGAAGGAGCGTGTTGATCACCCGAGCAGTACCACACGGAGCTGCATGAATGGTTGTGGGTTCATTTCCATGGGATTGATGACAAAATAGTTGACCTACTCCCACAGTTAACTGAGGATACTTCAGGACGTGAGTCTGACGAGTCGGCACCGCAGCAGCATGGAGCCCTTGTCGTGCTGTTGACGCCAGGTGTCCCGGTGAGACAACACCAGCTGATTGCCTAGTAATCACCGACGGTGATATACTAAATTGACACGGATGGTATTGGAAACAAGCTCGTTCTACCCATTGATCAAAACGGTCTTGTTGTTGAACGGGTGGAACTCGATCCTCAACCTTGATCCATTTGCCATGAGATAGTATCCAGGTACTTCTCAAACAATCATGAGGCAATGATACACCAGATGGTCGCTTTCTAAAGAAAGTTGGCGTCTTAACAACCAATATGGGATCCATACCAGGTAGTTGTTGTACTTGTTCTTTACCAGAAAGACCCTTCTGATACACCTCAGGTGGTAGAATAGGTATTTCGGTATACGGAAAATTTGGAACATCTTGAGTTTTGGTTTGAAACACTTGTCGGACAGTGGTATCAACATCCGTGGTAGGTGAGACCATATCGAGCAGATCTTTCGTACCGATGTCACCAGGGTCCAACAGGTTGATGAGCATACATGCTCTTTTCCATGCTAACGGATTCTTGAAACCTTTGGTGTGAATGTCAGCGGCCATTTTCGAGGTCACCTCGTACATGAGTACGTAGTTTTCCCGAGTAAAATGTTCATGGAGGGAAGTGATGGCTATGCCATGGGTCCTCTCAAGATGCCGCATAGTGGGGTTACGACCCGACCTGACTACACCGATCATGCCCTGATTGTCATCATGAAACAATAATTTGGGCGACTTTCCCGTCAGCGTTTCCCAGATGCTCATTGCGGGCAAGCCCATAGTACGGAGGGTGACATCGGCTGCAACGATTTCGGCCTCAGGCGTCGAATGGCTTACGCATCCTTGCCGTTTGCTGCCCCCGGACAAAGGAAACCGAGTGTGGTTACCCTGGATATGCATATGAGACCCTGAAGTTGATCTCAAAGACTGGGCACACCCTGCAAAATCAGCATCAGCAAATAAAGACAATGTCAATTCATTGAAGTTGTCCCCAACCCATCCGGTCATTCTTTTAGATAGGCTGGAATTCACGTAGCACATTAAGTGATACAACTTTGCATCGTCATCAATGGTCCACTTTGTTACATTCCTGGCCAGGGAATTGATGGAACGAAGCAGATCAAAACGAGCAATCCTCGCCGCGTACAGCAGCTTCATCAACACGCTAGCAGCGTGTGGCGCTAATGCACCTCTCTCAGACTCCCCAGGCGAGACGTCTTCCCCTTGGGTTCCTTGTTCATAAAACAATGGAGCGTCCGGATCAAATTCATGAGTACACCATGGACATACCTTCTTGTTCTTGGGGTTCCCGGGACATGGTGCTCTAGACTTGTGTTTCTTTGTTTCTTCAGGTAGACTTGGAGTAGATACTTGTTTCAACTTCGTATCTTTTCCAACAATGTCCAAGTACTTCTCAACTGACAGCTTCAACAATCCTTCCATGTCGTAGGTCATAGTTGAAACCGGGGTTCCATCATGAAGTTTGGTAGATCCCTTTCTCAAAATACAACCAAGGTAGAGTCCTAAGTCAGTCTCGGGCTCGATGTTGAGTTTTGATCGAAGCATCTCCCAACCCTTAGTCAGGTTCTCTTCCGGTCCTGCCAGCTTTAAGTCGTCTACATAGATGACAAGAAGTAACTTCAGTTTCTTGTGAAAATACATTGAGGGCCATTCTTCTCCAACAGGAACGAAGTCGAGTTCACGAACTTTCTGATCACAGTGTTGTTCCCACATTGTTCCCGAATCGGGGTGACCATACAAAGCTTTAACCAATCTTACAACTGGTCTACGGAACTTTCGAATATCGACATCGTCTGGCCATGCATCTTCAGGTAGCTCAACCCAACATGGTGGTCCGGTTAGTTTTGCTTGAATGTATGCCTGAATGGCGTCGGCAAGTTTTACATTGTGGCCTGGAAGACACCCATAGAAATCAGCCCATCTCGATGCCTCAAAAGTAGCTGGAGAATTGCCCAAGTCCTGGAAGAAGGCAGCCTCCCAGAATTGGTTCTTCACCTGGTTACCAAGCAAGACACCTCGGCCTTTGAATTTTCTACTGGGACTTCCTGCAGGCAACTGATAGTTTTTCTCAACACAGATACCATGTACTCTGGCCATGTGAACCTCTGTCTTGTTTGCCTTTGCTTCACGAACAACGTCATCATATTCTCTAACGACACTGAAATCATAGACTCCAGCAGCATGTTGACCCAACCATTCCTTCCTCATAGCTTTACGTGCATCATCGTTTTCCATCATTTCCTTACGACCAACAGGCCTTGCCACTGCAGTGTTGAACATCTTATTGATATTGATTCCATCACCATTTGAAGTCAGCTTTTCTCGATGATCATCACAATGATTAATGCATGGCATGCATGGAAATGGAAGGAAAACATCACTGAGGCCACGAGCGTCTTGGGGTACTTCGTTGGTGTTGTGCAATGTCGCAGCAGCCACCACCTTCCCCTGGTTGAAGTCATACACTTTGTCGTTGTTCCAAGTGGCTTTCGGTCCCTTGCCCTTCTCGATCTCAGACCATTCATCCCACTCCATCAAGAAGTCATCATCATCCGGTACGTCAGTATCCGACAGGTCTGAATAACATGGAGCAGAGGCAGAGACCCCTCTCCCGACGGGAGAAACGGACCCTTTTCCATATTGAAAAACCTTGCCTCTTCGGATGTAGTCTTGGGACATGGCCACTCCTGAGACGTGATCGTCTTTGTCGTCTTTCTTGGAGGATTTGGCTTTCTTTACTTCTTTCTCTTTCTTCTTTTCTTCTTTTCTCTTTGCTCGCTCCTCACTTTCCTTGATTTTCGCATCACTCTTCTTCTTCTCCTTTCTGCTTCAAGCTTCTTCTCTTCGGCCTTGGCAATCCCTTTTCTGACAGTCGGTGACATCTTTCTCCACTCGTCAGGGGTATACTTTGAAGGCCTTGGAGTAGTTGATATTCTGCGAAAACCACGTTCATCAATACGATATGGATGGCCGCGAGCATTGAGTTTCACCCATTCACCATCGTCATTCAGGTATACGACCCCATCTCCACCCTTTCCAACGGAGTAATGTTCAGGTCCTCCTTCAGGGATATGAAGATCTGGATGTGCTGGCTTATCGATACCTGGTGGTCCCAATCTTTCCGATATTGCATCAAAGTGCCTTTCAGCTTCCAACTCTCCATCAGTTGGTTCCCGTGGGACCTTCGACGAAGGTACACCACCACCACCATGACCATCGTCATCATCTCCACCATCATCATCATCATCCGGTGGAGGTGGCGGTAGAATTTCTGGGTTTCCTTCAAGACGATCTTTCACTTTCAATCCTTCAATGGAAACATTGATCCTTTCATACTCTAACTTGCATGGGAATTCAAGGGGTTCCTTTAGCTCGACCCTTTCGGTATAGTGTGGAGTCCTCAGCTTTGCAATGGGCTTCTCCGCATCATAAGCCAAGTTCTGCTTGCTCCAATCACATAGTGCCCATACCCTGTACTTCCTCGACCAATGAAGCCCGGGGCCAATGGAGTATCCGGCGAACACTCCAGGGATTCCCATAGGGTCAAACTTGTGTTGTTGTTCTCGTTCACGTGAACCACTGGGCTTGAAGTACACGAGGGCACCGAAGGGTATCATCTTCCCTTTGAATTCTTCTCCATGAAGTTTGCACCAAGAACTTACCTCATCGTCGTTGGGCTCGATGTTGAGCAAATGGCTCACGCATCTGATGGCATACATCCAAAAGCATGGTGGAATTCCTGCCTCAAGTAGACAGGTTGTTGTTGCCACGAGGACGAATTGGTTAGTTCTCTCTGCGAGCGAGTTGTGCTTGGTCTTTCCGGCCAAAGAAGTATCCATTGGGATCTTTAGGATCTTCATTGCCTTGTCGAACTGTGGGGCATCATCGGAATATGCTTCTCGAATCTTACGACGGCCCATGAACTGTTTGACCGCCCGTATAACGGCGTCTGTGTCCTTTCTGGCAGAAGGATAAGACTGAAGCATTCCTGTATATCTATCCCTGATGACAAAGATGGTTTTGTCGTCGCCATAGTCCTGTTCAGCAATACGACGGTTGTCAACGTAGTCGAATGTGATCAGGTCCCCAAACTTCGTGAGCTTACGCTGAAATGCACCTCTGAACGTTTTCCTGTGCTTCATCTTGGCACGCACGCAAGACTCACAGTAAGGGTTCTTATAGCGATGAGTTAGAAGGTGAACCTTCGATCGTGCTTCATTCTTCAAAGTTCCCCTCTTACTCAATCGGACTCCTCCATCTTCCTCATCAACATCAATGACATCATCGTCGTCTTCACCTCCTCCATCTTCAGGAATTTCTTCAACTTCAATTGGATGATCTTCATGGATGTCATCAGGTGCGATGCTGGGATCGTATCCGTCGTCCTCAAACTCGGCATACTCGTCAGCATAGCATGACATTTCCTCAGCATCACCTGCATCACTTCCAACAGCCACTTCATGTTGATCATCTCTTACCTTAGCTTTCTTACGTTTCTTCATTGATCTCTTGGGTGATTTAACATTGGATCGTCCAACGGAGTCGGAAAGATCTTCAAGTTCATCCCCACTTTCTCCATCAATGACCAAAGACCTTCACCTTCCGATGTTGAGCATCCATCATCAAGAATTGCCATGATCTTCTCTACACAAGATGATTTCAACTTGAACTTTTCTTGATCGACGCTCACATAGGGAATATAGTCTTTAACAGTCATCTCGATGAAGTTGCCATTTGGATCCAACATGAATGGAGTTCTTCCGGTCGGCCATACAAAAGAATAACCAAGATCAACGCATCGCTTTCCCATGGAGAGCACGGAGGGTGTGTCCTCCAAGATGTGAGCTTCTGCTGGTTCGCTAAATGCCTCGAACTTGATGCTTGAACGTTTGGTCGAACACGTTACCCCATTTGCTGTATGGAAGTTGACGACCTTGTCATCGTATGTTGGGAGATCCATTCTACTTATCCGTGTGGATGAAATGAGATCATGGCCACTTCCAGAATCCAATATGAATCTCTTATCTCTCTCTTCAACAGGAACAGTGATACACATTGTGTTGCCCCTTTTACCATATCGACCTTCAATATGCTGAACATAGTTTTCCACAAATACTTCCCTGGACACCTCACCGTCCTCGACGTCGAGTCTGATCAGGATGTCCATGCTAGGGCCGACTATGATTAGGACTTCATCAATGTCACTGTGTTCACCCTTCTCATCGATCAGAATAGCCATTGCTTTCCCTCGGCTCGAAGCTAACCTGCATGAATAAGACCATTGCTCATCTTTCCTTATCTGATCAGTGGGCTTGCCAACTTTACCATGACCTTTGGGGATGGTTTGGGATTTCCGGCTGCACTTCACGAAGTCCTTCTTCACGTAAGTTTGAACTTGAGTTTTAGACTCATCAAATCTGATCTTCTTCTTGATCACGTTTGATGCAACCTTATGGAACGTCCCTTCATCATCACTCCAATCATGGATAAGTGCAGGAGTAGCCTTTGAGCTTGGTGCTTCAGTGTTTGGAGCAGTGTTGAATAGATGAGGATCGTGGCGTTTGTTGCATTTGTCTCCATACCGACACTTGCCCTTAGCCCAATGCCAGCATGGTTCATCAATCTTCTTGGTCTTGTTTGCCGGAGACTGACTTCTTGGAGTTCCTGGCTTCCGACCGTTGCCTTTTGCATTCTTGTTCGCATCAAATACCTTTTGGTCGTGACTGTATTCACAATCCTTGCCTTTTCTGCATGCTTTCTTGATGAAATGGAAATGGCATGGGATCTTCTTCTTGGATCTGGGGCTGGTACTTCGGCCGTTTGATCGGTCCTTCCCTTTCCCTTGACCTTTTCCTTTTCCTTTTGCATGCTGTTTAGGCTGAGGTGATGGTAGAACTGGAGCTGCATCGGCCTTGGCCTTCGCCTTGGGCGCTGCCTTCTCCTTGGGAGTAGCTTTAGGCTTCGCTTTTGGATTTGCATCCGGTGCAGCAGCAGTTGGGTTCGGAGCAGGAGCTGAAGGTTTGCCGCCGCCTGCAAAGTCTCTCGCATACTTCTCTCTGGCTGCCACATGCTTGTCCTCTCTGATTCTGGAGATGTGCCTTTCGATGACATCCAACAGGTAGCGATAATTTCGTCTTTGGTCTCCTTCCATCCATGACTCGTACTGCTTGATGTCAAACATCATAAGACTCGAATTTCGAATCTTCTTGTATAGAGCGTCACGAAGCCAATCATCAGGAGGTACGTCATCCGGCATCATGTTTGATACCATCTCCATCCATTTCTCGTAGAACACTTCTAGGTTCGAGTCACCGAGATACTTCATCGATACGATGTGCTCCATGGTGAAGGATGTTTCTCGTTGACCTGGGGTTCTGAAGTGCTCCAGAATCAAAGCCAAGATTTCCCGTCCCATGACGTAGGTTCCTCTTCGGCTATGACTTTGTGTTCTCAATCTCAATTTGATCGCTACATGACGAGCAACATCACCGGCTTGGGCTATCACGTTTGACAATGCGATTGACAACTTGGCGTCGATGGACTGATACCGTTGCCCCCCACTGTCATTCAACAGCTCGATGTCAGGATTAGGTCGAATAGCCGGCTGTAGCCATGCCTCCCATGCGGCTTTATCCCCGTCATTTGCCGAAAGGACAACACTCTTGATGAGATCTGATTGCCAAACCCCAAGATTCTGTTGCTTTGGCCATGGACTAACATAGACTTTGTCAGCCTCTCGTCTTGACATTCTTGGTACTTCTTCCGCAGTGTAAGCCGCTGTGGAGACATCATCTGCTGAATCGCGTTGTGATCCTCGAACCGAAGGCAAACCAGGAGGTTCAGGAGGTGGTCCTGGACCATTAGGCCCGAAAGGGTCCGGAGGTCCATCAGGGTCAGGCGGACCGCCCCATCCACTCGGTGGCTTGTAGTATTCCCTCTCAGTTCCGCCAGCGATCTTGTTGTCAACCTCTTTCAGTAGATCAGCGATTCTTTTGCTTGATTGAGAATGCTGTGGTTGTTGAGGAGGTAAAGCATGCCCACGATAGGAATGAGCTACATTTGTCTCATAAGTCAACTCCTTGTCGATCTGCGAGACCCAAGATTTCAGAATAGCGTTTTCACAGTTAGCCTCACTCACGTCATTCTCCAGTTTGTCGATGACCAGTCTGGATGCGAGATCGGAGTTGGGAATGCCTGCCGAATAGGGAAGTGTGTCAGGATTGATCCTAGCCATAGATGTTTCAGAATCCTTGAGACTCTTTCTCAGTTCATCTAAGTGACGTTTCATGTCGACAATCTCAGAATTCTTGATGCCAATCTTTTCATCCCTATCCTGGATTTCCCCCATGAACATGCATGATCTCTCATATTGTTGAACACCACTCGCCAATTTTAATTTTCGCTCACTCTCTAGTTCAGATCTTAGAGTTCGGACCTCAGCATTGGTGAGGGACGACGCCCCTACATCCGCAACTTCAGCCAACCTTTCTTTTAACAACAAGTTCTCTTGTAAGCATTCATGAACTTCATGATCTAGATCTTGAACCCTGATTTGAGCGATCTTAGCTTGATTACGTAGATCTTCAACAAGCATCTCTTCGGGGCCACGACCGTCGGTCGTAGAACCCTGAGTCAATGATCTTCGTAACTTCGTGTTTTGCAACTTGATCTCATCCTTCAATTCGCAGTTCATCTTCTGCTCGTTGGCATAGAGCTCTTCATAGTGCTCTGCCCTTGCGATCAAGTTTGCACTAGCCTGTGATTCAAGCCTCAGGTGAGATATTGCTTCGGCCTCTTGGTTCCTGTATGATGCAATTCTTTTGACGGTATCATGTTCAGTGTTTCGATGCTTCAGATCACTTTCCAATTTGGCCTGATTTGCCTCGAACACCTTCTTCCTAGACTCTCTAGTGATCTCATCAATACTGCTCTCATACAGCTCGGCCTGTTTACGAGATTGAACCAAGGCTTCACTCAATAGCTGATTTCGCTCAGATAATTCATGAACTGCAATTGATTGTTGCTGGCTAATCACTTCAAGTTGATTACTAGAGGAGGATGCCATTTCAGATCGATTACGATATTCCATGATTGAGTTCTGGAAATCATTTTGCATTTCTTGACCTTCATTGTATAGTCGATTGGCAATATCGGTGGTTAAGACATTGGTTTGATGAAGTTGTTGTAGTCTTGCCTCCGTATTACCCAGTAGTCCTTGAAGGTGATGTACTTCATCCTTGTACTCCTCCTGGATCTCCATACCACGTTGATGGATCCGTCGTGCACCATGTTCCATTAGGGCACCTCGGCGTTCAAGGTCTTGGATGCGTATTGTTGCACCTTCATCTTCCTGAGATGCTACCATTAGTTCTGCTTGATATTCTGCAACCTCATTTGCGGAACATGACAATCTATGATTGAGTGCATTGACCTCATCAAATACATTCTGATTGTGTTCCCGAAGATACTCAGTGAACCTGATCTCGATGTCATGAATCAGTTGATCCCTGGATGCAGCGTATGCTTCCATGTTGTTCAGCTGATTACGTAGGGATTGACATTGTGCCCGTAGTTCTTCTATCATGGCAATAGGTTCACTAGCCACAGAAGTATCCGTTGATCTCCTCTTAACACGACTATCCCCGGTCCTCTCACCAATTCGGTCGGTCACGGCCCTGGTGGATCTGTCCCTTGGAGTAGTACGTCCTCGAGATGGTCGATGCCCTTGGCGGACAACATCACTCCGAGCACTGTTTCGAGAAGATCTAGGTGTACTTTGGGTGGATATTCTTCGTCTGTTTGATGTGACTTGCCATCCGGACTGTGTAGTTCGGGTAGAGCGTATCCCGCCACTGTCTGCCGTGTCGCCAGGGGAAGATTGATTGACCTCCTCGACCGGCATAGCAGCGTTCTCATTGAAGGTAAACTGCGTGGTGCGCGAATCTCCGCTGCCGCCTTGCATCTTTGCGATGATGAGCTGATTGGTCCTTTGCGTCCTCAATCAATTGCTCAGACGGCCCGGCTACCAGCACGCAGGTACCACTCTCCCGGCGGGAGAAGTGAGCCCTACGGCTGATAACCTGTGAACAAATTGATCCTTGTTCTGGATTATCCCTTTTGATTGTAGTACCGGTTGTGCTGGTAGTGCAGGGCAACGTCACTGCATGGCGTTCGGAGAACGGTCTTTTTCCTCGCGCATGACTTGAGCCAAGTGATTGGCAGTCCATGCATCACTGACTACATGCTCAGCATGTGAAATGATTGTATTACCTAGTTCCCTTTCGCAATATATATATATATACGTATATAGTATATAACATACTGATCATAGGATATCAGCAAATCCATGATTCTCCGCAACATGGAATGTAAAGTAAATGGTAAATTCCACATAATTATCCCCGTTATAAACCCATCATATCCCCATGATATCGTCCCAGGATCTGCAAATCCTCTGAGATCGCGCCTCCAGGGTGGCCTTGGACGTCTCCAAGATCTGATCCTTGCTGCGATTGGCCTCGAGAGAAAACTCCAATCGCAGCAAGGAATTTTGCTGCTCAGAATATGTTACAGTATGTATGATATGTATAATGTCTACTACTATATTACTATGTATGATTATGTACATAATTTTCTGGCGGTATTTACACATTGGAAAACCAGCTGGTTGCTGGTTCACTCTACCCCCTAAAAAATACCACAGTCATTTGGGGATCGTCAAAACCACTGATCTGCCAGCAATGTTTGGGTATAAGACAAGCCATGTCAAGCCGTGTAGCTCATAAACCCACACCAAGTACTCCAAGCAATCCGTTGGGACAATTCGACTCTGAAAATCATCTCTTGGGGTGTGTCGAATCAATGGCAAACCATGTCTACATAATGCAGCATATTTGCAATAACAATGCATATATATAAATATAAACCATATCTATATATACATATTTATTTAAATACATATAATATATATATACATATATATACATATATATATATATATGTAAACACAAATATATACACAAAATATATATATATATGCATATATCCATATATACATAAAAACAAATATTATACGTATATAAAAATAGACATGTATACATTTATACACATATACATGTATACATATTAGCATAGATACATAAATACATATATATATATATAAATACATATATATATATAATTATACATATATTAATCCATATATTTACATATATATATATATAGACATTATGTGATCCAAGTTTTTTCTTGCAATGTACTATAACATGGCGGCGGGGCAAAATCCCCAGCCTAAACAAGAAAGTCATCTACACTCTACATATTGGACACCATGTTAGATTGCTGGAGGGTTTGTTCAAGATGACTGGGAACACATGAAAGTGAAGCAGTAGGATTTCCGACAGGCAATGACATCAAATCTAGTGATCTGATCATCTGAGGGTAGGCCAGAAATGGTCAGAAATGGTCAGAAATAATCAGAAATGCGAAATAGGATAACCAGAAATAATCAGAAATTTGCATATATATACATATATATGATATAGTTATCCAAACTATCCAAAAGTTCACCACAATCCAATGGTCTGATCCCAGACATTCTTTCTGGTCCGTCTCTGGGAGCTCCCGGCTGCTGTCTCTGCATCAAGTTTATCCTCCCGCCGAAGCACAAAGCTGGTCATCAATCATCAAGTTGACCTGATCCTTGCCAAAAGTGAGTTTTATCTTTTCCTCAATTCTACGAGTATTTGTTGAAATTGGATGATCAAAGGTTCTGTCCTTCTTATAATTAGATCCCAAGCTGTTTGGGTATCATCTTCCTCACAACACATGAGCAGTGTTTTTTCTAAATCATTGAAACTTATTCCACCTTTGCTCGGATAATCCTGGTGACTAGTGCAAGAAGTGGGCTCGAAAATTGTCTCGTTTATCACTCAAACCAATATTTCGGGTGTTATCATGTTTTATGCATACTGCTTCTTGATGTGTCTTGATTGTTGCAAAATGACATTTGCCCTATGTTCCATCTATGGCATAGGATTTCTTGACACATTCCCAAACAAATGACCTAAATGCAAGTAACTCATACCACACCCAAAGCATATGGCATACCTGGGTCATTGACCGAATGTCGTCAAAATTGTATGCCCAACACGAGTCGTCCTTCAGTTCGCAGGCTCGGCCGCGTTCCTGGAGGAATTCACTGAGCGTTTCTGCGGATTTTCCATGGACTTTAATGGATGATTTAAATCCGCAGATTTAGTGAAAACCCCCCAGGATTTATGATGAAAACTTAATCCCAATGATTATAATGGATAATCCCCCACATCAAATTTAGTGGATGGTTACAATGAAAATCCATGAAAATTCATGGATCTATGATTTTATGGATAATCATCCATGATTGAATGAAATTTAGTGGATGATTATAACAGATGAATTTGGCGAAACGGACATAGATGTGACATTAACCCATGGTTTCTGTAAGATATATCTATATTGTGACCATGTGCATATAAATCACAACAAACCAATATAAACCACAAAGGGTGCTTTCGAACATGTATTGCTAGATAGATCAAATGTGATAGAACTAAATAGTTGTATCGGAATGTGGAGGTCTCCTAAAATAGGGGTATCACCAAATCATCCAAAAGTTCACTGTTTTAGCATTGAAACCTATGGTGACTTGAGGATCTAACATTTTATGGGTCAAAATTGTATTGGATGGTCCATACTGTACTAAAAACATACTTAACTCATCTTAACTCTGGGGTTTGACAGGTCTCTAATCTTGACCCATACCCAAATGGATTAAAGTAACAGGAAGGAAGGTTAACTTGAGGATTTCAGATATTCAAGTCAAGCAACAGAAAGGAAGACTTAACAACTATCTTTTGACTTGTGACCAAGAAAAATGCTGCTTTGACTAGTTTAACCTACCACTATTGTGAGGGGATTTACATGTGAGCCGGTCAAAATCAATTGTTTACGCCTGGTACAAAAATATGGGTTATCGCCTATATTTTTTTGGGGGGCCTATCGCTTTACAGTGTTTTGTTCAAATCAACACTAAATCATGCAAGAATGCAGCGGAATAGGACAAATCAAACAAAAAGGAAATAACCTTAAATATAAATGTAATTCAGAATTGGCTTCAACATCAATTTTGATTTACTTCAGAATTTGATTGCATTTAGTTTCAAAAGGAAGACAAAAGAAAAAAGGAAGGAAAGAAAAAGAAAAGGAAACAAAGGAAAACAAAATTCGAATTAAATTGAAGCACATAAAACGGAATTCAGAATTAGATTGAAGACATTTTTTATTTGATTCAGAATTCGGTTGCATTTAATTGAATTCAATTCCAGTGCTTTGGGACCTGGGAGAACAAAATAAACTGCCTGCAGAAAGCAACGGTTCGATTGCCTTGGATAACAAATGATATGGCAACTGCACAAAACGTGGGCACTGCAGGTTGAATTTTCTTCATCAGTTTTGCCCATCGCGTGAAGGCACACAGCAAAATTTGCTGGGTTTACACCAAGTTTAATGCACTCTCATATGGTTACAAGTTATCTTTTTTTGAGGGGCCCTATCGCTTTGCATGGTTTGGTGCAGTTTCTCAACACAGCTGGACCCTCCGTTACTAAAGTAGTCTACGATTATTTTGACCGTATCTCATGTATTGACCTACTAGCAACACATAAATCCAATCTGGCAATGAAAAAGAGCAAAATCATCTTTAAATGGGGCGATGGTTCCATGCTTCTTAGTAACATCCTAGAAATTTGACGTTGAACCCCAACATGGACAACAATTAAAGGAATTATTCAACATCGTCATCTCCAAGTATAGCGCAATGTCTTCCCAACCTTTTTTCTGTTGGCTGCCATGGTTCAAACACGTTGAAACCCCTCAATCTTTATCAAAAAGTCAGAATAGAATAGAATAGATAAAGGCCTGCCCTGGGTGTGCTCGCCTGCCCCATTCAGGGGAATATTTAAAATTTGGTGTTGAAACATCAATCTATTTCCATCAGCTGTCACGTGCTATCACGAGTCTTGTCCGTGCTATATGAGCTATAGGTGCGGCCCCATGAGCTAGGCCCACCCAGCCGGAACCAATGCTAGATTTCGATTTTGTATTGACTAGATCAGGTTGTATCATATCAAATCAGACCAGTAGGTCCATATGAATTAGATATATAGCTGGATAAACGAATAGAAAATACCAATCTTCCCGCAGCCATTTGGGGTGAACAAAGTCACATCAGAAAAGGCCTCATCGAGCTGCTTCCTCCAATCTCTCCGTTCCTGATCCTGCCTGGACAGCTGGGAGGGTCGTGAAATCACAACATGTAAATCATCTGTACAAATCACATCGTAATTGACATGGAATCACATGTAAGTGAAGGGCATAAAAACATGATCATTAAATAAAATGACATGAGAAAACAGCAAACAAATACAAGCGTTCGGCGGCTGAATCCACTCATGACGACTCTCATGGTCAGCAGTTTTTCATGACCAAGTCACGCACACGAGGTCGGTTCATGCCGTTCCATCATGTCCGCAACAGAGAGGAAACCCATTGGTTTTGAGTTTTGAGTTCACAAATTTTGGACATGCTGAAGCTTGGTAAGACATCATACACAGGTCTATAAGGTCTTGTTGGTTAAACAAGTAACATCCTTATCTCACCATATCTCCCAATTAGCTCTTTCTGTCGCATCGGCTCCAAGATCCCAGATCTCGCAGCCGCGACCTTGAGCTCATGTTCAACACTTCATCTTTCAAGTTTTTGCACTGAGATTCCTGAGACCAGGCACAGCAGGGATCGACTGGCCCACCAGGTTCCGTTGATCCTGATGCAAATCTTCAAAAGGTTCAAGAGTTGAACCCCACTTGGATAGATATGATTTGTCGTATCTTATATCATTTAAAAGCGTGTTTCTGCTTTGGGGCAACCAAATCCACCGTTCTTTTCCCAAAAAATGGTTTGTGATTTCCCGCCATCAGCTCCAGCCGGCGCCAAGGTGCGTAGCTGCTAAGCTTTTGGGAGTATTCTTGCACCAGCCGTGCCTGGCTAAAGTTAGCCTTTGGTAGTGGGAAATCCCTGAACTACTATGGAGGTGGAGGTTTATAGCTGGGAAAATCATCGAACTATTGCTGATGGATTTTCCAGCAAACCATGTGATGATTGCCGGAGGGTAGCTGGGGCCAGAGAGATTTCCCAAATGGTGGAATGACCCATGGAAAAAATATTTGAACAATCACCTGCAGCAAATGCAACTATAGTTTTCGGAAGGAATGCGAATTGGCGGTCTTAAATTGCCAAACCCATTCTCAACAATACGTATGTTTATTCATTTCTATTCCTCTTTGGTTTGGGAAGTCTCGGCCCACTATTGTTGGTTGTACTCTTCATTGCATTGCGCAAAAGAAATGGAACATAATCTAAATATATCTAAATAACTGATGAAAGACCGACGGTTGCTGACATGCACAAGATATGTACAAGTACCCTCCGGTAATCAAACATTGCAATGGAACATCCCCCACTGTACATAGATTTCATAAATTGAACGTGTTCATCAACACGTTTATTCCACATTTTGGATATGTATGGACATGTTGGCTTTGCGCCCAAACATCCGTCAGATTTCAGACCCTCGTACGAACTGGGACCCTTTTTCGATGGTAAACGGTTCAATGATGTTCAATTTTTAGAGATTGTTGTGTTTCAAAATTGGGTATTGTGGTCTATCTGACCATCATATATGGTTTGGAATGTCAGAATTTTTCCATTTTCGAACGGCCATTGATAGAGGAAAAAAAATGTACCCTCCGGTAATAACATGGTTTGCAAACTTGCCCATTTATAGAATTCTATACTGTACATGATTTCCCCGTATTTCCTTATTAAATCCTCCATTTGGTTCGTGGATTTCGCAGCTAGCCATGTTGGATTACCCTCCGGGTGAATTCTTCAACGCTCATCGTTCACCTCATTCTCTTGAAGCTGCTTCTCCGCGCGCAGGCTCTCCTGAAATTCAACACGGCGGGATTTGGCTGGCAAAGGTTAGGCCTTTAGAAAATGCGTAATGAAAAACCGATAGCCTCGGGGGATTTGACATGGTTATGGAAAATGGACCTTAAAACTATATTATTATGAGTATTGATCAATGCAAAAATATGCAAAAATGGATATATAAGTATGATGTTCCCATCATTAAATTAGTTTGGAACCATGAATTAATTGAAGAGTGGAATCTAATCGTCTGGATGATTTTTTCTCAGTTCAACAACCTGATAAGTTCAGCTTGTCCGTTGAAAATTTGGCAAAAAGTGTCCCTATGAATTGTGGGGGGAGGTTATAGTCACCATCACCCCCTCCCTCCGACCACAAGAGCCTACCAGCCCCACCACCACACCCCCCGAACGACCTCCGCCGCTTACCTCAGTATGGCCTCCACCACCCCCCCTCCCTCCATACCTGTCCCCCCTTCCACACCTGAGGGCTGTCTCCTCCAACAAGCGGAAGGCCCCTGTTCCCCTTCCATACCTGATGGATCCTGAAGGCCTTCCGGTCCCTCCAACAAGCTGAAGGGACGAGGCCTAGCTCCTCTCACGTGAGCACTGGGTCTAAGGGTTGCCCATCGTCTAGAAGAGCGACAGCACATGGTGGATGGTGCAAAATACAGGATAACACTCTTCGTGCTTTGCGAACAAAGGTCATGCAGCAATTCACTTACGACGACATTTTGCAGATCACTTGCGGCGAAAAGTCTTGTGAAGCTCTCCAAATTACGTGTTAATTGCGTGCATGGAGGTACATCGACGAGAGAAACGCCAATCTTGCAATCCGGTGGGGTGGGTTTCGGGTTTAGCAAGGTTTCTAATCATGCGGCAACCTGACAATGCCAATGGTTCTACCTGGGATGGGTTGGGGTAGTTGGGGCGGGGGGGGGGGTTGAGGGGGTAGTACTGTTTCTAATCATCTGCCAAACTACTTTTGAAGGTTTTGGGGTGGGTGAGGTGGGTGGAAGAGGGTTTTGGCTTGATAGTTGGGGCTCTAATCCCCTGGCAGACCCCTTAGCGCAGAGAGTTCTACCTTTTGAGGTTATGGGGTGGGGATTTAGGGTTTAGTAAAGCTTCTTATCATCTGGCAAACTTGACAGTGCCATTGGTTCATTCAGTATGTTGTGCATGGTTTCTCTGATTCATTGGCATCTCAAACACCATTTGCACATTCGTTGAACTTGAAGCACCTCACAACTTCAACACTTCAGTGCTTGTGCGTAAACTCTCCTTTGTCCTTTGTCCATGAAATATAACCTGTTAGACCGACCTCCGACCTCCACACTGCCGTGCCTGCCAAAATGGCTTTACGCAGAAGATACACGACGTCACAGGCGACGAGGAAATCGACGTCACCAGCGAAGCGATTTGCGACGTCACAAGCAAACGCGTCAGCGCGAACGCCGCCACCAAACTCAACTAGACGACGGATGGCCCGAGAGCGTAGAGGAGCATAGTGAGAGGTGTAAGTATGAAGATCTTATAGCATGAAACATAAGTATAGAAATATACGATGATACCTAAAATGAAGCGACATGGTGCAGACATGTTGTGAAAAGTAGGTACATATGAAGAAATTCAAGGAGGAATAAAGGAAAGATGATACGAAGGAGACACACGAAGAAGACTTGAGACGGACATTTTTACATACAAGCATGCTCATACATACAAACATGCCTTACACACAAATGTGCTCTTACACAAAGGCTGTATCACACACATACGCTTTCACATACAGACGTAATACTCAAACACTTTTACGCACACACACAGATGCTTTTACAAACAATTTCGCACACAATCCCTTTTACACGCCGATGCTTTTACACACAGACTGACACTTTTGCACACACTACGCTTTCACACGCAAACGCTTTAACGCACATACCCTTTTACGCACCGCACAAGCACTTTCACACAAACACTTTTACACAGAGACCCTTTTACATACACACACACGCACCCCATTCACACACAAACACGTTTACTTAGCAATGCTTCCTAAGGAATGCCACTTCGAACCTTTGTTTGACTTGGTAATGCTACTTCAACCCTTAAAAAAAAAAAAACATTGCGGATTCTGCATGCGGAGAAGCAATCAGCGTTTTTTTGGCTACTGGACAATGCTACTTGAAAATGCTACTGACCAAGCCTACTTAGAAATGCAAGTTACCAATGCTACGTGGGAATGCTTCTTAGAAATGCTACTGCTGCTCCTGAGACATGCTACTGAGAAATGCTCCTCATCTTCATCTTCTTTATCATCATCATCTTCTTCATCACCATCATCATCAACATCATCATCATCCTCATCCTCATTCTCATCATCCTCATCCACATCATCATCCTAATCATCGTCATCGCCATCACCATCATTATTGTCATCACCATCGTCATCGTCATCGTCATCATCATCATCATCATCATCATCCTCATCCTCATCCTCGTCCTCATCATCCTCATCCACATCATCATCCTCATCATCGTCATCGCCATCATCATCGTTATTGCCATCATCATCATCATCATCATCATCATCATCATCATCATCATCATCATCATCATCATCATCATCATCATCATCATCCTCATCCTCATCATCATCATCATCATCATCGTTATTGTCGTCATCATCGTCATCATCATCATCATCATCATCCTCATCATCATCATCATCATCATCGTTATTGTCGTCATCATCGTCATCGTCATCATCATCATCATCATCATCATCATCGTTATTGTCGTCATCATCATCATCATCATCATGATCACCACCATCTTTGCCATCATAACCATGTTTGTCACGTTACTCACCTGTCAAACATACCACAACCGTCACTTCCAGCAAGGACGGGAGTCTGTTGTAAACATCCCAAAGATTATCCCTGCAGCCAAGAAAACACAAACGCGTTTACACAGAAACTCTTCTACACACAAAGACGTTTACACACAAACACGTTTACACGCATACGCTTTTACACACATACTCTTTTACACACAACCCTTTTACACACAAACACTTTTACCCACAAACACTTTTACACACAAACAGCTTTTACACACAGGCCCTTTCGCACACAACCACTTCTTCTACTTCTCATGTTTTTTTAAGGCTACAATGTCAGGCCCAAATACAACTCAGTACGCTGCGCTCAGAAAGCAGCTTTCCTTCCGTGATTACTGCTCAGTCCATACTGCAGCATATATAATATCCCGTACCAGTCAGATAAGCAAAGATCAAAACTTCACTTGCATATTGAAATTTTCAAAAGGGACATATTTTATATGTTTAATATCTTAATATTGATCTTAAAAATAATATCATATAAACTTAAACATACTAAACTATTGTGTATATATATATTATATTAACTTTTAATTCTCCCGCGATCCTAGGTTTTCACTTTTGGACTTTGAGCCGGATCTGGACTACTTAATTAAAATTGAATATTTTACCAGGGAAAGTGCGTACGACACATTTTACATATGTTTCCCTCATACACAACCCCCCTTCCATACCTGAAGGCCTACCTGTCCCACCACACGCCACCACCCTTCCATACCTGAAGGCCTACCCCACCACCCACCCCTTCCATACCTGTCCCAACAGGGGGGAGGGTTGTGTTAACCCAACCCCTTGGGTGGTTGACGACCCCCCTAAAAGCTGTAGGGAGAACTATCCGTTTTGGGAAGATTCACCTTCACAGCAAAATAGCCAGTACTTACTGTAAGCTGTAGAAGAAAACTCATCTGATACCAATCTGATTAGCAATTATTCCCCCTCTTTACAACATTCCCAGATGCTCCATGTATTGTATGGAAGACTTGCCAACATTTACCCAAACAAAACAAACGAACAATGTGGCTATATTTACCATAATATACATTAAACGCAGCGTATGGTATTACCCTTCGGGCAAAATAAAACGTGACGGCTGGGAAAATCTCCGATTTATACCCTCTGGTAATAAACATCGATATCAAGGATTTATAATCTCAATATAGTTATGTTAGTTTACCGAAGATTTTACCCAGCTATAAACATCCATTTCATCCGTTGAGTTCGTGGATTTCCCACGCCTCATGGCGCAATTCTTGGAGCTGTTGATTCTCGCGCCGTGTGGCTTGCTCATCACTAACCTGGGCAAAAACTGGGCTGAAAAAAACTGGCCAGAGAAGCCCAGCAAAATGGAGAACTCTATGATTATGATTTGTCACTGTTTCAGATTTGTCTTAATAGGATCTGTTCTTTTCTATCTTTTTGGGGGGTTCTGATAAGAAGAACATGCGACTTAGAACCTTGGAAAATGTTTCGTAGAGTACGGTCAGCACACAGTTGGAAACGGAATGACGTCTGCCCCGGTTGAGGGACTTACTGACCAAGCAGTTCAGGGGTTTGAAGCTGCGGTGCTAGTTCATCGGTCAAACCCTTCTTGATTGGTGGTTCCATCCATGTTTTGGCTGCAAAAATATGAAAGCCAGGAACATAATCGCAGGTGGAGATGGACTTTTAACTGAAACCTGTTTACACTAATTCGGTTCCTAGCCAATCCGAAAAGCACCTTCCGATCCAACTCCTGCTTCCACACCAGCTGTTCTTGTTGACTTTGCAGTTCCCTCGCCTACGCGTCAAGGGCTGCAAAACAAAACAGAATATATATATATACATGTATGAACACTGGCAAAATATTTCATACCCTATTATGCGCATTTCTGAACTTGGCGACAAAACACACATGCCCTTACATGATCTTACATGATCTTACATGAATATATATGATGTCAAAATCCCCCCCCGGCAAAATCAAACGGTTCAACATGTTTCATATGGTTTAATGTGTTTGAATTCCTCACATAGCAAATATTGTGGGGCCATTCCGTTGGTGCTTAACTGACCCATACAGAAAAACCCGTGCCACCTGGAGCTGCTCGCGCAAGCCCCGCATGCGGGTTTCCTGATCTTCCAACCTATCTGCCGTTCCCCATGGAGGCTCGTTTGCCACGTATCATTTTTTTGGAGAGTTGTAAGTACCCTCTGGTTATGACTAACATAGCTATTGAAAATCACCATTTTTAATGGGAAAATCCACTATTAATGGTCATTTTCAATAGCTATGTTAAATTACCAGAGGGTAAATGTAATGCGTCTACCACAAAAATATCCAAGAATTACTCTAGGTCTTATGCTTCTGCCGATTTCCATTGCACAAATTCCAGAATGTGGCTGGTTTCAACCCCATGGGAAAAATGTGAAAGCTGTTCATGCGTGAGGATCGCCATCATCCCATTTTTGGCGTGGCTGCAACATATGCAAAAAAATTGAAGCCACCAGGCAGCCTGAAAGAACCGGGGCTAAGCTGATGCCTAGCGAATTTCACCAGGAAAAAATTGGAAACTCCACGCCAGAACGGTTTTTTCCATGTTTTTCCTGGGTTGTTCCTGTATGTCCCTATCAAAAAAAAAAAGTTCCCAAATTTTGGACATACCACATACCCATGGGCCACTGGGTTCAGGTGCTGTTGTTCCAACCGTGAGACCTGGTGCGGACGGCACTGCGTCTAGTCAGTTGGCTCTATTCAATAATCAGGGCTGGAAACCGAGAAGGAACTTAACAGCCAAAAACAGTCCGTGCATTGTGGATAAACCAATTCAGGAAAGTAAAAAAAAAGTTGGTGACATGTAATCAACATAATGACAGTTGAATTCTTGTTTTTTTCCAAACAAAAAATCAAGCAACGCAACATATTTTTGTCTAGGATATACTATAAACATGGTCTCCACAAACAAGTTTCTTTTCTGGTTGGTGTAAGCAAACTATTGAGACTTTATCGGTGGGGCACAAGCAGCATATTCCAACATAGTCGGTTTTTTATATCTCTGTCGTTTCCTCCCATGGACTTGATGGTATCATCTCATCATGTCTTCATCCTTGCCCATGCTCAAAATCATCACTAAAACTATCATCATTTCATGGCCATGTTCAAAACTATCAGCGCATGCCTGTCCCCTATCGTGAAAAGACCAAAATCGATTCGACATAATCGCCTCTATAGTGGATGAACATGGATGTGTCTTACCAGAGGTAGTCTGCAAGTGGCTATGTTCAGTGGTGTGGCTGGGTTTAAACAAATAACTGCAAAAATTGCCGTAATTAAATTACTATTTAAAAGTAGTAAAATAATGAAGAATACATTTCAATACATTTCAGTAATTTTGGACAATACCAAAATCCCCCCAAACTCCGCGCCTCCACTTGCAGGTCCTCTGCCTTGCGTCGTTCAGCCTGGCAGGGTCATTCTGGACATTACATAATATGAACTATTGCTTTAATGGTCAACTAGGGATTCGGGCGTTCTTCTGTGTTGATTATGGGATTTACATGGATTTACCCTCTGGTAATCAAATTTGGCTAGTTGGAAAAACCCCTGCAAAAGGAAGTTTATAGCTGGGAAATCATCTATAAATAATTATAAATAGTGGATTTTCATCACCAGATGGTGTTTTTATGTATGTCAAAGGTATCCACTCTTTTTGGAGGGTGTAAAAAATTGAGCCATTGCGATTCTGGCTTTGAAAATGGAAACATCACAAACATGAATGGGCACATGAACTACGAGTGGCTAGTTCAGTAACACTAATCATTGGTAAACAAGACCATAATAGTAAATCGGACATCTCAATCGTTTGTAATTATATAGCAACCCCCAAATAAATAGAAAACATGGAAACCTGGAAATAAGAAGTAAATATCATCTACATTCATATAACACCCTTTTGTAACACCTTTCGGCAATTTTTCCGGGGTTACTCAGTCACTCACAAGATTATTTTTGCAGGTAAACTTTACAAACCTTCAACCTGCACAACCCAAAAAAAAGGTGATGGATGCGAGAGACTGGATACCACTGGTATTTGGCGGTCACAAACCGGAGTCGCATTGTGGATAGTTGCTGTTTAAGACATTTATGGGGACGATAAATCATGGACCAAAAGAAATGCAGACTAAATGTGAACTCAATTGATGTACGTACAATGAGTAAACATGATGGCACACATTCATATACATTCCACCACATAGTCCATCAATAGCGTGGTGAGTGTGTTTTTTTTCTCGACGTCTCTCTTCAACAAAGACTTGGAACAAAAAGTACACAATGCACAAAAAAGTGAAATCAAGCGATTTGGGGATGATTGCCCGAGTCCCAGTGACATCACGATGTGATGTCATTATAATTCCTCCAGAATTATGGTTCCTATAAAATTCGAACCATATAAATGGGTATAACCAGGGTTATAACCACCTCTGTCCAATTTTCTATCCTCCTCAGTCAAAGGAGGGCCCATGTCGATTTTGCGTGAGTAGTAAAAGTACGATCAACTCCCACATTTGCCCCGCTTCTGGAAGAGTTCGACGGTAGCATTGTCATCATCATTATCATCATCAACATCATCAGCATCATCGGCATTACCATCACCATCATCATCATCCCTCATCATCATCATCAACAACAACAACAGCAACATCACTGGTATGATCATCGTCTTCTTCTAACAGAATCCTTGAAATTTGGTTCAAAATGCACAGTTCCAGCAGTTTTGGTTGCACTAACAGTTCAAACAGAATGCTAATAAACCGTTACAATGAGGGATGCCTTAAGGGGATGCCCCCGTCAACATACCTCAGAATAATTATAATATTATTCCGGCACCCGTTGAGTTCAAAAAAATAAATTATTCTAAGAACTCATGAGTTCATATGGAAAAATGGAATAATTTCCATCAAAATGATACCGGTATAGTCTATTTCTAGCCAAACGCAAGTGATCGTAAGCAGCTGCGCGCAAACGGCCGAGAACGGTTTCCCTTCTTGCAGAGCTGGGGCACAAATTTAAACAATTTTCAACATACTCAGATAGGATCAAGAAGAGTCACAATAGTATCTTTAAACAAATTTCCTCTCAGCAACCCACTGGCTGAACATGGTTTTAGTTTGTTTTGGGTGTTTGAAACTGGGCTAGTTTGGTGGTTCTGGCCTTAGTGGGAATGAGTGGGAAAAGCAAAATATTTGGTTGTCACTGGTTAATTTTTTTGCAAATTTCTGGATTTGTTTTGTGATTGTAGCAGCTGCCCCCTTTTGTTTTTCAGGGGTGCCAGGCATCTCCAATACCTCCAGAATAATTTCTCCCCTGGGGAAAGCCCGGAGAAAAAAAAACAACTTGGCTCTCTTCTAGAGGTTTTCCCAACTTTGCGTCCGCGCCCCTATTTCTTCCATATTCCCTTCATTTCCTTCCAAAAAACTCCCGTTGGCCATAGTGGGAATGGGTGGGAAATGTGTGGGGTTTCATTTGTTTTTTTGGCAATTCTTGCCAATTTCTGGGCTAATTTTGTGATTAGCTGTCCGCTTTCGTTTTTGAGGGGTACCAGGCATCTCCAATACCCCTAGAATAATTTCCCCCCTGGGGAAAGCCCACACAATGGCACTCAACCTGGCCTTTTCCTAGGTATTTTCCTAACATTCCCCATTCATTGCCACCCAAAGAGCTCTCGAGAGAAAGTACCGTGAGAGAAAGGTGGTCCGGTCGACACTAGTTGTGCGTGCAAGTATGCTGCAAAAAAAGGTTGGCAGCAATTGCCCAAACTGCATGATGCCTTAAATAACTGCAATTGGCATTTCCAGCAAAAAGTTTTCAGGCAAACACCGCCAAGCTAGGAATGGCTTTTGGAAAGGCCAGGCCAAACCTAGGAAGTATAGGCTGCTTCAAGATGTTTTAAGTTACCAAAAATTATTCCAAAACCTAATTATTCCGGGGTATCTTGACGGGCTGGATCATGATTTTCAAATGCCAACATGCATAATCGTATACCTACCCCCCTCAAAAATTATTCCTTGAAAATTATTCCAAAAGAAATTATTCCATAACCTAGTTGATAGCCTGGAATAATTTCTTAAGGCATGGGTCATCCGTTACAAAATGCACAGTTCCAGCAATCTTGTTAGAACGAACAGCTCTAACAGAATCCTAGCAAAATTGCTGCAAAACCCCATAATTAGATCATCTTGGGCGCAGCATCAAAGTCTTGCGCAAGGTCGGCTGAGCGTTATCATCGCCCCATCCCACCCCACCCCACTGATGCAGCCTCAAAGTCTTTGTGCAAAGTCGGGTGAACGTTCGCACCCCCCCACCCCACCCCACCCCACCCCACCCCACCCCATGTGAGCGTAGCATCAACATCGTGTGAAGGGTCGAGGGAACGTAGTCGAAGGAACGTTAACATCCCACCCCACCCCACCCCATGCGAGCATAGCAGCAGCATCTTGCGAAAGGTCGAGGGAATGTGGCCGAAGGAACGTTATAACATCCCTACCCCACCCCATGTGATCGTAGCATCAACATCTTACGCAAGGTCGACGGAAGTGGTCGAAGGAACGTTAACATCCCCACCCCACCCCGCCCCACCCCATGTGAGCGTAGCATCAGCATCTTGTGAAGGGTCGAGGGAACGCAGTCGAAGGAACGTTCACATCCACCCCCACCCCACCCCATGTGAGCGTAGTATCAACATCTTGTGCAAGGTCGAGGGAACGTGGCCGAAGGAACATTAACATTCCCACCCCACCCCACCCCATGTGAGCGTAGCATCAACATCTTGTGCATGGTCGTGGGAACATGGCCAAGGGAACATTGACATCCCCACCCCACTCCATTCCACCCCACCCCATCCTACCCCATGTAAACTGTGGGGCAAATGGTGGGCGGTGCGTCTAAAAGTAGTACCGTCCAACCCGGACGTACGTTGCTCCACACTTACAATCATCATCATCATCATCACCACCATCATCATCATCAACATCACCATCATCATCATCATCATCACCATCATCATGATCTCACCACCATCATCATCATAATGATGATGATGATCATCATCACCTGTGGAATGGGGTAGCAGCATCAACTTATAGGTCTTATATTCAAAAGGGATCAAAAATTTGCCGCCTCTATGACAAATATGTTGAATGGTGTAATCACATCAACTTATTTTCAAAAAGGATCACAAATCCACCAACGCCTCTGCCAAATATGTTGAATGGAATTGAATGGTGTAATCACATCAACTTATCTTCAAAAAGGATCAAACATCCACCACCCCGTCTGAATAACATTTTGCATGGGGTAATCACATCAACTCATCTTCAAAAGGGATCAACAAATCCACCACCCCCTTTGACAAATTTGTTAAATGGGGTAGTCACACCCACTTATTTTCATAAGAGATCAACATCCGCCACCCCCTCTGACAAATGTGTTGAATAAGGAATAGCACCAACTTCTCTTCATAACGGGTCAACAAATCCACCACCACCTCTGACAAATATGCTGAACTTGATATTAGCATCAACATATCTTCATAAGGGATCAAAAATTCCGCCACCCCCATGGCAAAGATGTTGAATCTGATAATAGCATAATTTTATCTTCATAAGGGGTGATGATGATGATGACGATGATGATGATGATGATGATCATCATCATCATCATTGATCACATATACATCTACATATCGAAAGTCCACCGACATGGCATTTCAAAAATACGCAGCCCTTCCACAATTCCGCCACGGAGCAGCGTCAGGGTTGCAGCGAAGTACTAAAAGTAGTAAAAGTAGTGTAAAAGTAGTGAGGGTAGTAAAAGAAGAAGTAGTAGTAGTAGTAAACGTAGTAAACGTAGTAAACGTAGTAAACGTAGTAAACGTAGTAAACGTAGTAAACGTAGTAAACGTAGTAAACGTAGTAAACGTAGTAAACGTAGTAAACGTAGTAAACGTAGTAAACGTAGTAAACGTAGTAAACGTAGCAAACGTAGCAAACGTAGCAAACGTAGAAAACGTAGCAAACGTAGCAAACGTAGCAAACGTAGCAAACGTAGAAAACGTGCAAACGTAGCAAACGTAGCAAACGTAGCAAACGTAGCAAACGTAGCAAACGTAGCAAACGTAGCAAACGCAGCAAACGTAGTAAACGTAGTAAACGTAGTAAACGTAGTAAACGTAGTAAACGTAGTAAACGTAGTAAAGGTAGGAAACGTAGTAAAGGTAGTAAACGTAGTAAACGTAAACGCAGTAAACGTAGTAAGCGTACTAAGCGTACTAAACGTAGGAAACGTAGTAAGCGTAGTAAACGTAGTAAACGTAGTAAACGTAGTAAACGTAGTCAACGTAGTAAAATTAGTTAAGTAGTAAAAGAAGCAAAAGAAGCAAAAGTAGTAAGAGTAGCAAAAGTAGTACAAGTAGTAGAAATAGCAAAAGTAGCATAAATTGGAAAAGGATAAGATACAGCCCCTCTAACAATGGTCATATGCCCAGTTATATTCTATAAACTTACAAATTTGCTTCAGGAACCCCAAAAACATGTCTAAAACAGTCCCTTTCGAGATTCCCCAAGTAGTGGATTTCCAATTGGAAAAATAGAGTAATATATACATAGATCCCATCAATGCTCCCACCAAATTAAACCGTCATTATTGCAGTTCCATTGTCATTCTTCTGCAAAGCTTATGAACCGATTATCTCGATATTCTGCTAATACGATGAATGGGAACTGGTTCCTTCTATAATGGGGATGTATATTTGTCAAACAGTACAACGGGATAAGAATGTGATTAAATTTTACCCATCATCATGGTTATCCCAATTTAAACAGAATCATTTTCCCGTTGGATAAGGAATATCATTGTATCATTACTGGTTGGTGGTTTCAACCCCTCTGAAAAATATGAGTTCGTCAATGGGAAGGAATATTCCATCCCATATATGAAATGGAAATATATGTGTTCGCCATGTTCCAAAGCACCAAGCAGTATAGATATGTATAGATCATCATATTCCCATTGTTGGTTTATAGCCTATTAACCGCTATTAACCACTATTAACCACTAATTATTAACCATCCATATCCCATGCATTATCTGTCGGATCAAATCCTTCGGGATCATCGGATCGCGTCGGATCGCGCCTCCATGGTGGCCTTGGACCTCTCCAAGATCTGATCCTTGCTGCGACTGGCCTTGGATGAATGGAGGCATGGATGCCATAGCTGTGGCTATGGTATATGCATGTTAAATGCCATAGTTATCTATTTTCTATTATTTTCTACTGCTATGTTACTATGTACAAAGAAAAATAATATACATAATATATAATCTATATATAATTTTAGTGCGGTATTTGCACATGGGGAAGTCAGCTGGTTGAGGTTACTTCAGTCCACCCCTAAGAAGCATACCACAGTTGTGATCATCATCATTCAGTTTTGGGGACGAAATGCAAATCACAAAAGCTTGCCAGCAACATTTGGGTATAGGGCAAGCCGTGTCAAGCCGTGTATCTCATAAACCCACGCTAAGTACTCCAAGCAACCGTCTGGAACAATGAGACTCTGAAATCATCTCTTGGGCATTTTTGGGCCAGGTCGAATAAATGGCAAACCATGTTCACATAATGCAACCTGTTTCCAATAACTATATCATATATATATATATGCTTGTGTCTGATCTGAGATTTTCTAGCATAGCGGCAGGGCAAAATCCCCAGCCTCAACAAGACAACAAAAAAGTCATCTACACTCTACACATCGAAATCTTTCAGACTCCATGTTAGATTGCTAAGGGTATTGTTCAATTTTTTGATAAACACATGGGCAGCAGGAGCTCCGACAGGCAATGACATCAACCCTAGCTATCTGGTGATTTTAGTGCAGGATGTGCAGGTCAGAAATCGTCAGAAATAATTAGAAAAACGAATTTGCTAGTCATTCTGAAACTAAACCATCCAAAAGTTAACAAAGATCCAATGGTCTGATCCCAATCAGACATTCGCTGGTCCGTCTCTGGGAGCTCCCGGCTGTTGTCTCCACATCAAGTTTATCCTCGCGAAGCACAAAGCTGGTCATCATTTATCAAGTTGACCTTATGTTTTCCAAAAAAGTGACCATGTTTTATATCTCTTCTTCAATTCTATTTTTCGAAATTTGACGATCAAAGATTCTGTCCGTCTTATAGATTCCAAGCTGTTTGAGGAGCATCATCCTCCTCACTACAAACATGTTTCCCACCTTCACTGGGATCCCAGTGAAGTGGGCTCGAAGATTGTCCTGTTTACCGTTGAAACCAATATGGTTGTGTCTAAAAATGGTGCACTACGCCAAATACCCGTTTTAACAGTGAAAACAATGATAAGCCAATGGATTTTGGGACACCGCATACCCCATTTTCAGACAACTCAATATTTTCAATGTTGTCATATGTTTATCCGTATTCCTTCTTGATGTGTCTCGATTGTTGCGTAATTCGTTGACATTTACCCGCAGGTTCCATGTATGGTATGGGACTTCTCGACACATTCCCCAACAAATGGCCTGAATGCAAGTAACTCTACCACACCCAAAGCATCCAAATTTTGACTGTGGTTGGTGTTGATTGAAAATCAAGGTCCCCACAAACAGTGATTTCAATTAAATTGACCCATTTTGACCCGATTAACTCCTTCCATTAACCCTCCATTAAACCCCCTCCATCATCAACCCCTCCACGAACCCTCCAATTAGTATTCGTACAAGTACCATTACCGGTGAGTTTTCACCATTAATTATTACCATGGATGACCCTGGAACTATCGATGATATACCGAATCTTGATAGATGTCCACAAATATAAGTATCAATTTAGTAATATATAGTGACTTTGAATTAATGCTGAACAAACAAAGTATAAATAAGTACTATACTATACTATAATATGAACTATCCACATGTCCACATGGCAATATCAATCGACTATAATTAACCATTGTTGGTATTTGTTGGTAATGTAGATCAACTATTGCTAAGTGAGCATTGAGCATTGCCAATAAGTACCGATAATGGTAGTTGATACATATTTGATTAAGATTAGTTGGTTGGAAATAGTTGGTTAAAATAGTTGGTGAATTAGTTGCTTTAATTGTTTCGTTAATATTAGTTGATCAAAACTATTTATTTCATATTAGTTGGTGAATTATCGTTGGTGAACATTAGTTGGTGAACAAAAGTTGATGCGTAATGGTTGATGAATAGAAGCTCATGACTAATAGTTGATGAGTAATAGCTAATTAATAAATAACTGTTCGTTAAAAACCGTTGACGAAACATAGTTTATGAACCATATGTGGCGACTAATTGTTGGTTAATAAGTTTACGAATAATAGTTGATGACTAACAGTTGGTGAACAGTAGTTGCTGACGAATAGATGGTGAAAAATAGTTTTTGAATAATAGTTCGTGAATCACAGTTGCTGAAAAAAGTGGATGAATAATAGTTGATATCAAAAAATGTTGGCGAATACTAGTTGATGAAAAACAGTTGGTGAATAATAGTTGATGAAAATTGGGTTGATGAATAATAGTTGGTGAATAACAGTTGATGAATCGTAGTTGTTGAACAAAAGTTGATTTGTAAGAGTCAATGAACACTAGTGGATAGATAGCAGTTGCTGATGAAAAATAATTGGTTAATAATAGTTGATGAATAATAGTTGATGAAAACATATTGATAACGGTTGATGGAAAATGGTTGATCCACAATCGTTGATGAATAATAGTTGGTGAATAGCAGTTGATCAGTAATGGTTGATGAAAAACAGTTGGCGAATAGTTGGTGAATAATAGTTGATGAATATAGTTAATGAATAATAGTTGCCCAAACAACGCTGATGAATAATAGTTGGTCAATTCTAGTTGAAGAAAAGTAGTTGATGAAAAAATTGGCAAATAACAGTTGATGCAAAATAGTTGATGAATAATAGTTGTTGAATAATAGCTGACGAATAGAAGTTGATCAGTAATAGTTGATGAAAAACAGTGGATGATTAGTAGTTGATGAAAAATACTTGGCGAATAATAGTGGATGAATCATAGTTGATTCGATATTGGTAAAACATAATTCATGTGGTCCCCCCTGCCGGGCTGACCGCCTCCCCTGCGCCGTGCTGTCCTTGAGTTCGACCTCCACGACGCGGGCTCTGCCGCGCTCCTGGAAGACTCATGGATGATGATGATTTAGTGAGTTTCATGGGCTTTGGATGTATGGAAATAAATTCACTGGGGATTTTTGAAACTATAGAAATTTCTATTTCTGCTGGAATCGTAGATTTTTGGAGCTAGCAGCTGCCATTTCGATGGTGCCCACAGCAGTTTGGCTTTTGGGGTTGGTTCAGGTAGAAACTTTGTTGGGGCTGGTGCTATTGAATGTTGGTTTAGTTTAGTAACTGAATGCTGTTATTTAGTTATACTCGGCTTAGTTCTAGGGTTGGTTCAAATAAAATTTTGTCAGGGCTGCTGTAGGGTTTGTTTCTGCATGGTTGAAGGTATTTGGATTGCTTGTTGTTAATTTACAATTTGTTTAGGGTTGGTTTTCGGTTGGTGTAAAGTTTTATTTAGGCTTGGTTGAGGGTTGTATTTTACAGTTGATTTGGGGTTTGGTTTAGCGTTAGTTTTAGCGTTAGCTTAAGGTTTTCTTCGGATTGGTTTAATGTTGGTGTAGAATTTGTTGTACATTTATTGTGGGTTTTGTTTGATACACGTTTAGAGTTTGAAATAAAATCGTTTAAACCTGTTTTTTCGGGATGGTTTAGGGTTGATTCAAGGTTGGGTCAATGTCTTATTGCTGGTTGGTCTCAGATTGGTGCAAGGTTTTATTGAAAATTGGTTTGGAGTTTTATTTGGGGTTGATGTTTGTCGAAAATATATTTATGGTTTTGTAGGTTTGGGTTTGGCCTTCTTTAGGGTTGGTTTAAATTTTAAAGGTTATTTGGCATTGGTGAAATTTCAGGTTTTGTTGAAAGTTGGTTGAACATCTAAGGTTGATTTGGGGTTTGTTTACAGTTTCACCTCTTTGACCCTTCGAACAATAGAGGTTGGTAGTCAAACTCCTAAAGCATAGAACACAACAAAAAAAACTTAAACGAATAATCCACAGCCCATGGTGAAACCCAATGAAAAGCACGGAGGCCAAGGCAAATCATGATTTTTTCTTTTAAAAAAAAAACTCCACGGCAGAAGGCCAAGGCCAATGAAAAGCCAAGTGCCCAAGACTAAGTCCAATAAAAAGTTCAAAGCCCAATGCAGCACGCAATGGAACATTAAGACCAAGGAAAGGCCTCACGAAAAATCCAAGCCAAAGAAACAGCAAATGACAAATTCAAAGCAAAAGACAAGGTACAATGACGGGTAACTTGCTCAAAGCGCAACGAATGGAAAGTCAGTTGGACTTTGCTTTGGCCTTTGATGCGCATTTTTTGGTCCCGGGCCCGGGACTTTGCATTGCGCCCTTGCTACCCGGGCAAATATTGATGTTGACGCTGATGTTGGAACAATTTGAAAAAGACACGCCGCCGATTTAAATATTGAAAAAACAATTTGTGCTTCAGTTCTCGTCCTTGCTTTATTGCGCCGTAAATCGATTCAACTCTTGACCCATCTTTTGGCCAGGTTTTTTTTGCCAAGTTTTTGATCGGACTTTGTCCTGGCATTTGAGCGTCTTTTGAAACTTTGGGCTTTTCGTTTTATTTTCTCTCCTTTTGTATCTTCGAGAAAATGCAAGAGTATCGGCATAACCAATAGCAAAAGTTTTTGGCTTCTTTGGCCTGCCTTCAAGATTGCCCACCTTAGCCATTCTTCTTGACTGAACTTCGCAAAATCAGAAAAGAAATTGCATCTCATTTCAGACAGTGTTCTTCCTGTCAAACGCTGTGAAGGAGCACCCCTGAAAACACAGTTCACAAGGCCACTTGCGAAGAATATTCTGAAACGAAGTATCAATGTCTTCTTTATTGTTTCGCTTTGTAACGAACGACAACTGGACCAAAGTACAACCGAGTCTTTGTGGAACACGTTTCTTGAGGCCCTTACTCCCTTACTCGTCTCTTTTCTTTTGCAAAATTTCATAACCCTTGTCTTGAACTTGGTGTGGTTCTTTTTGGGATCCCTTGCGGGCGAAAAACAAGTTACCAAGAGAAAAGAAAAAAGAACTTCGGGAACAAAACCCTTTGACCCCTTTAACCTCTTTTAACCCTTGCACCCCTTCGACCCCTTGGACCCCCTGGACCGCTTGGACCTCTTGGACCCCTTGGAAGTTTGAAACTTATGTCAGAGGACTGTTCTCTCTTAGTACGTTAAAGTTGAAAGAAACGTAACCGAAAAACACGTTTAATTTGAAACTTTGTTAACGAACAATCCGTCGACATATAACTTCCAATCTCCTGTGTTACTACACTTTTGAAACTAGAACCAACTAACCTAAGCTCTCACTTCTCAAGCATTTCTGGAACCCCTTTGGTAAAACTACCCGCTCTCTACCCACTTGTTTGTGAGTGGAAAAGTTCAACCAATTAAAACTAAAACGTACTAAAACCATGTAGTCACCGTTTTTCGTGGAACACGGACTCAGAAAAAACAAAACTTTTGTCCTTAATCGGTGTTCTAAAGTTGTTGCTCGTTAAACTTACAAGTTAGAACACATGTGAACCATTAACACCTGTCCCCTTCCCGTCCTAAACCCGCGACTCTTCGCACCAGAGCTCTGTTTTTCAAGGGTGGCGGACGCCGAGCGTCGGAAAAAAGCCCCGCTTATGGAGGGGGGGTTGTTCCATCGGCAGCGTGTGTTCCAGTCGACTCAGTAACATCGAGCATTGATAATTTGAATTCCTGAGATTGAGATGAAAGTTTCTACTGCACTTCCACTTGTTTCTGAATTTGATTGAGTTTGGCGCGCCCTGCATCTCGTTGCCCGGCTCGGTGGTGCGCAGTGATATGGCACTGCGGGGCCAGTCGTGACATCACCTTAGCATATATATATATATGTATATGTGTGTGTGTCATGTATGTCACGTATGTGTCCTAAGGTTTGTGCAACGTTGAGCAGTGTATAGCCAGCACCAGTCGTGAAGGCGCACATGCCCGTTTCCATTCGGAATTTTCCTCACTCTCATGCCCTCACAACTCTCAAAATCCCTTACGCCAGGCATCGGTGAACATATACAAAGCTGCCAAGTTGTCGTTGGAGCAGGTCTTTTGTCAGCTCCGCTGGCACGTTCGAAACGTACCAAATTGGCAAAGACATGGCGCAGAGAGTCTAAAGGGTCTTGTGAAACTCCTATCTATACTAGCTCCTTAGCTCCTCATTTAGTAGGGGATTTGGATACCTATAGTTCCTTGGCTCCCTTCCTAGCAGTGGCTAGCTTATCGGTTCATTTTCAATGATGACATTAGTTCCATGGGGTACCCGCGGGAGGATGTGATTTGATTGTGTCTCAGAGCTTCCGTTGTCCAGTCCTTCTCACGAGCATGTCCTCCTTGTTCTGACCGCATCTGGCGCTTGCTGAGCCTGTTGTCGTCCTCTGTGAGCTCGGATGCAGCGGTCCGCTTCTTAGCAGATTTTGAGAGGCCACTTCTGTCTCGGTGCTGCCACGCAGCGACCGGCAAATCACCACCTGCGCTTGGAATATCGACACTGGCAGGTGCTGTGAACGCAGATTCAGTTGCTATTATTTCTCTTGCAGCGGCACCAAGGCGCACGCCTGTGCCACCATGCGCAGCATGGTGCGCACGCTGTGCTACAGCAATTCCTGACAAGGCGACCAGAGTCAGCGGACTCACGCCATAAGCTGCACACAAATTGCCGCGACGAGAGTATCAAAGTACGCTGATAATTTTCAGCTGCAGAGTCGGCGGACTCAAGAAACCAAACTGCTAAAAGCATTGCGCATGAAGACATGCATGTTTTCCAGTTTCTGCCTGTCCTTTCGAAATATCTCCTGAGCCAGAATCAGATGGACCAAAGGAGTCAGCGGACTCCAATTTCTCCAAATGCAAATGCACATATGGATGTTTTTTGTTGGTGAATTTGCAGACATTTGGAGCTGCTTGGGATTTGGTTCCGCAGCGCCGCTGCTTTTGACACACAACGAAACATCAAATCGTTGAAAGCTGGCTGGTCTCCGCTTCGGCTCTGGCCATGTTTCCACCCCCGGTCATGCAAGCTATAAAGTATATTTTGCTTGAACATACCCAAGGAGGATCTATAAACAAAAGATCAAAATGATAGAAATGGAACATAGGTTCGGTGCCGTTCTATTTGAGCAATGCATTTGATCCAACAGCGCAAATCAAGAGAGATACATTAAAGATGTGACAGAATCTCTACAAGCCAAACCGCATCTTGCCGTGAGCGTTTAACATTTGATTTTAAAGCGGCTCTGGCATACGATTGAGGCACCAACCGTCTGGCAATCACAATACAGCCAACTTTGTTTTGGCGACCTTTGGGATTTGCACACCGCTCACTCACGCATCATAGGTCTCGGCGCAGCAGAATGAATAGTGAGTGTGCGAGGCTGAAGTGCTTCTCGACCAGCTTTCTTCTTTCCCTTGATGAATATATGTCATCAAGGCGCGTCGAACAAAAAAATGCTCCCAAGGTCCTAAAAGAGGCGAAGAGGCAATGTGAGGAAACACAGCACTAGAAGGGGGCTTAGCTCAACCAAGTCACGTGTGAATGATAATTCTGAATGTCATCCAAAGCAACGCCCTGGCGCTAAACAGATTCTGGCACACGGGATTGCATCCAAATTGACAAAGCGAATTCTGTTCGAGACTTCACATGATTGAAATTTCTCTGAATGGCTGAGGCCCCCCCAGCGATAAAGTCACATATCAGCCGCGGCGGTGGGCACTGCAGTTATGTTGATTTGACTGTTGTTACTGTTACTGTTGCTGTTACTGTTGCTGTTACTGTCACGGTTACTGTTGGTGTTGTTGTTGTTGTTGCTGTTGCTGTTGCTGTTGCTGTTGTTGTTGTTGTTGTTCCTCCCTTTGCATGTGACCACCAGGGTACCTATGACATGAGCTTCCTATTCAGCCAGCTTCGACCAGCTTTGAAACTGCTGAGCCCACTCCACGGAGATCAAATTCAAAACACTGTCTCTCCCTACCAAACCGACCCTCGATACCAACAGGGTTGATTTAGTGCTGGTTCAATGTTTTATTTAAAGTTTGTTTACGGTTCCGTTTAAGGTTGGTTTCGGCTTTTATTTGTTGCTGGTTTAAGACCACTTTAGGGCTGATTTTCGGTTTACGTATATATATATATTACATATATATATATATACAGAATATACATATTTAGGTATTGTTTAGGCTTTATAGAAGGTTTGCATAAGGGTTATTTGATGTTGGTTTAAGAGTGTATTATTCAGGGTCGGTTCATGTTTTTTATTGAGGGCTGGTTAAGGGTTTCTTTGGGGTTGGTTTGAAATTTAATTGTTGTTTGATTTAACGTTCATCAAAAATTCGATTTTGTTTTAAAATTTGTTTTTTTGGGTTGGTTTGCGATTGGCTAAAGGAATTTACAGGTTAAAGTCAAAGTTGGTTTAGGGTTTACGTAAGGTTGGATTTGGATTACAATTGGTTTAGATCTTTAAATGTATTTAAAGTTGGTTTAGGGTTGGTTTAGGGTTGGTTTAGGGTTTTATTTAAGGTTGGTGCATAGTTTTCCAGAGGATTGTGCAAAGTGGGTATAACCCTGGGAAGAGCGCTTTCTGGCTGGCCTGCCTGCCTGCTGAGTGGGTACAAACTGGTCTGGGAAAAAAACGTAGAAGGAAACAATTTCCCCGCAAAAAAAATAGTTACCTTGACTGGACTGGATCAAGACTGAGATTTAGATTCAGATTTCGAGTAGACTTAGACTTTGATGACTTTGTATTGACTAGATCGGATTTCATCAGAGCAGTAGATCCATAGATCAACTAGATAGCTGGATTCGCTGGATAAACGAATAGAACATACCAATCATCCTGGTGCGGCCATTTGGGGTGAAACCCCAAAAGTTGGCTCTGCCCCATATCCATTTTGGAGTGTCCCAAATACCTGCAAAACAACTCCTCCATCTGAGTGGCTGCCTGAAAATCGGGTGCCCAGTTCCATCAAACGGTTTGAGATAATCGGACTTTGCCTACAAGAACAAAATGACACCATGAATTGGGTCTACCCCATGTTTCAAAATCCTAGGACTAACCCAACTATGGAACTTCTTCATCCTGGCAACCACAAGCTGCAGTTTGTCCACAGGCACAACGTCCTGCTCTAAGACGCGCTCCATGTTTCTGGCTTGGCCTGGCCCAGAAGAATAAGAACAAATGAAAAGCAAAAAGTAGGACAAGTCACATCTCTGTGCTCGCACTAAATTCTAATTCTAGAATAGTTCACTATATTTCACAATGAAAACAGAACACAGGATAACTCAGCACGATCATCAGTGGAATGACAAATCATAAATTCAATTCGTGAGTACTTTCAAGAACTGTGGCAAGGTCTGAAAGGTCCGAAATGGTCCGAAGAATGATTTCTCTGTTGGCAAAATCACAATCCACGAAACAACATAAGGGCTGTGTCTTAAAATGGGCCACCATGTGTTTTTTGCCGGTGAATGTGGAAAATGATGAAAAAAAAACAACATAGAAATTAGGCCCCAATTTGCAGATGCTGGTCCGACCACAAGAGTTTTTGGGGGGTCCAGCTTTGCAGCCTTGTGCTTCAGCAATTTGGCCTGCAGAAATCGCAGCCGTCACGTCGTCACGTCGTCAACACCGCTACAATATTCCGATGGATCCATTCGATGGAGGTCTGAACTAATATCTGCTCTTTTCGTTTCAGTCACTAAAATAAAAACACATGAAAACCAACAAATCACAATAAAAAACATATGAAAACCAACCAAAAACAATAAAACCCACAATAAAAGCCATATAAAAACATAGGTATCTCTGGCTTGTTCATCCCCTCATCGGTCCTTTTCCAGGACCTGCCTTCCAGCTGCCGGCGGATGGGTTCCAGTTCAGCCTCCGCGATGGATCCAATGAGGGAGCGTGTCTCAGAATGAGGTATTATGCGGTATAATTACCCCCAAATACCCTCTGGTAATTTAACATAGCTATTGAAAATGGCCATTTATAGTGAGTTTTCCCATTAAAAATGGTGATTTTCCATAGCTATGTTAGTTTACCAGAGGGTAAGAATTTTGTTGGGTTAGGAGGTGCCCTATGTTTAAAACTGGTAAAGATATGGAAAGATCATGATAAACCATTGGGTTTGAGGGTACCCGTAGCGGCTAGTTTTGGGCAAACCCAGGCAATGAAGCATCAAATCATTCAACCAGTCTATTGGTGTAGGAGTCTCCCAAATAAATAGATAATCGTTTTTTAAGATACAGCATCATCATCATCATCAACATCATCATCATCCTCATCATCATCCTCATCCTCATCCTCATCCTCATCCTCCTCATCCTCCTCATCCTCCTCATCCTCCTCATCCTCATCATCCTCATCATCCTCATCATCATCATCCTCATCATCCTCATCCTCGTCACCGCTTTTGGGCTCCGGAATCAAGAAGAAAATCAAAGAATAGAGATACTAGTAACTGAGATAACTGAGATAACTGAGGTAACACCCATCTTAGATAAACTCCTGAATCGTACCCTCCAACTCACTCAGACCAGGCGAAGTCGGGGTTGGAAGACTGGCAATTCTCAGGGTCTACCGGTTGGGAGATGGTATATCCATGTATATCCGATTATGTCCCACAACATGCCCAGGATTGTTGATTTGATAACCCCAGTTTACCAACCACTTCCCATGTTGATTTGGGATTTTCCCGTTTCAACAACGTTATAGGGATTTACCCTATGATATTCCATACAACCCGTTAGATGTATAGTATCCCGTATGAAGTCCCATTAGATCTCGCCCTGTTCTCTCCATACTTCCAACTATTTTCTCAGATTTTCTCAGTATGTTCTCCTTATTTTCAACCTGTTCTTTCCTTATTTTCTCTGTATGTTCTCCCATGTTCTCCAATGTTTCTCCATATTTTCTCAGTACCTTCTCCCTTATGTTCCTATGGCCTTGTCCGAAAATCAGATAAATCAGGTACGGTCCTTAACTATAGATGTTTGAACATCACTGTACCCATCCCATGACGGATCCATGGTGCTGGTATATATGCATACACATATTGGGGTATATGGATGGGATCCATGATACCATATATAGCAGCACCATGGATCCTATGGGCATTGTCCCATGGACAAAATATCTGGATAAATCTGATCAATCCCCCAAAAAAACAAGCACCTCCCGTAGCTCCTCCTCGAGGCGACGACGCCACCTGTGCTGTCCATATCCCCAAACATGGTGGGTTTATAATGGAAAATCGAGCATGGTACCATTTTAATAGGATTTTAATAGTAATGGAACTTACAGGATTTACCATTCAAGTACCTATTGTAATTAAAATGGGGTATGGTACTTCTGTGGTACTTTAAAATGGCACTTGTGTGGTAATCGTGGATCTCCATATCGATTGGTTAATTCACTGTAGGGTGGATAACATGTATGGGATGTCATATCTTTGTATAAGATATCAATATAATTGCATGTTTATCACTATATGTTTATGGTTCTGGTATGTTATAGCTAAATCACCATTTAGACACTGTCAATAGTTGCAAAACAAATTGAATGTCTTGGATTTGCTTCATGACCCCAAAAATTGAAACATGCCGGGTTGACCATTTACAGTGGACTAATTGTCCCCATCTCAGGATATTCACGGCTCCAAAAGGCCGATCCATGGGAATTTTTCAGGGGGTTGCAGGTGTCCTTTTTTCAAGGACGATAGGTCCGTAATGATCTTGAGGGCAGATTCAATAATCTGGGTGGTAGTGCTGTTGAGCTGCAGACATCCAGAGGTGGTCATTTCAGCTCTCTCTGAGAACTCCTGTGAACTCCAAGACCCCACCCCCGATGCACCTAGTGATTTCCTGCGGGGACAAGGCGTGATGCTGCAACTCCTGGCCCGGAGAAGCTATGGACCCATGGAATGGGAAAACATCATTGGAGTAGGGTGGTGAACCCGTTAAAGACCGGAGATCGATCCTCTATTTGTGTTTGGGCAATCCTCCTAATATTAAATTCGCCCCAATGACACCCTGATATACCCTCATTTTGTGCTGGAACTATATATTCATTTGGGGGTCCTTTTGGGTGGTCTCTCACGGTATTTGATATCAGGGGGATGGAATTACTTGTATTTGTTCCACTTCCGGAAAGTGAACGTGAGCCACTGTCAAAAGGTAAGACCAAACGGAAACGCCCAAGATAACCCAAACCCAAACTGAACAGAAAACGTGCTAATATGCTGATACGGTGCATCATACATAATGACTGTTGTGTGAAAGTAAGGCAATTATTGCACTCGCCCTTGATGGTCTGTTATCATTGTGCCTATGAAAATGGCCATACTTAGGGTAATTACCAGTATACCGAAGTTCAAACACACCCATGTATCAAAACATATCAAAACATATCAACACCATCTCACCTTTTTGGTGTCTACCCCACCTCGCACTCTCTGCACTTGGCCCGGAGCTGCTCCCTTGGCATTGCCAGGGCAGGTTGGACAAGGTCTTTCACCAAGACGCGGCACCATCTGGGATCATCGTGCCATTTTCGGAAATGGAAAATCTAAACATAAACAACATATAGCAGTGTGTCAAAACCTGGTACCCCTGTAGTTCACATCAAAATAGCTGGGATTTATGGATGTTCATCCCACTAAAAATGGTATTAATAGGTATTGATCCATACCCATATTCTGGATCCAAGTACCGGGGAGTAGCTGGCGTGTATGAATTCAAGGGTAAGTGAGTTCTTACGAAGTGTTTGGATCCATCGGGATTAACTGATGAAACTGCCCTGGAATCCACGGTACCCTGGTGTTCACTCCAGCTGGTATAGCTGCATGATAATGCCCCACATCGTCAGTCCCACCATGTAAAAACAAGTTATCGCCATGCTAGATAGATAGATAGATAGATAGATAGATAGATAGATAGATATAATTATAATATATATATAAATTGAAGGCCCGCCGTTAAGAATGCCTTTTTCATATGCGGGTCCGGCCCCAAAAGCCGGCCCTGGTGGCAGCGATGTATGTATGTATGTATGTATGGATGGATGGATGTAATTATGTAATTATGTATGTATGTGTGTGTGAGTGGCGGACAAAATCACTTGCTACTCGCAATGGACATAGCCAAAGTGGATGCCCCTATCAGTTGTGAAGGTTTGTACTTCCAAGCTATGTGTAAAAATAGGGTATCGGCGAAAATGGGGGTCCCCTAACGGTTGCGAAGGTTTTACTATAACAAATTTGAACATCCTAAGTCCACTCTCTACTAATTTAGTCTTAGCTAATTTTGTCGGTTACTCATATGTATGCAAATTGATCATATATAGTATCCATGACTTTCTACAGTTCATTATGACTAAACATGACTAAAACCTATTGTTTAATTAATCGTTCAATCACATTAAATCTCCATATTACCAACCCTAACCGGACCGTTTTTTTTTTCCCACCTGAGGCGTGCGAGCTCACTTTGCGTGCGCCGAACCAGCTCATCCATCTCTGCCTGCATTGAGTAAGTGGTTCGCATCAGCCAGTATAATAAAGGAAACCTAATACAATAAACCTACCATTTGGGAATGATTTATAGCACCAATAAAAATGATTTAGGGATGGTTTATTATTGGGTGTACTACATTTGTTAGTTTACGATCCTCTATCCATGATGAAAATAAAGACTTCGTAACCAAACCAAGTATCCTAAGACCAAGAGTTGGCTTGTAGCCGTTTACAACTTCGTTTACGGGGGAATAATCCATATTCACATCACAGGGGCACAGATTTAAACTATTTCCATCATCCACTTACTTCCAGGATCATCCAAGCAGTCATCCTCGCCATCTCCAATTTCAGGTTGGAGAAAAGGTCAAACAACAGTAACCAATGCCACGGTCAACCCCAAACCGAGGATTTAAACCTCAAACGTCTGACTTAGTCTCTATTCGGTCAAAGAGTCTCCCCCTAAAGTCTGAGCAAAAAAAACTGTGCCTTCGCCAGTTCCATGGAAGAAAATAATAGAACAATCCTGATCCTGGAGCTCATCTCCCCATCTCCTTGCCTGGTCATGTCGCAAGCGCCGCTTTAGAGCATCGCGCTCTTCTTGCAAGCGGCGGTACCTGGACGTTTTTTCTCCCTTCCTTTGCTCATTGGGGTTTTGTTGGGAAGATCTACAGGAAACCTATGCGTTTCTACCCCTAAATATATGATGGGGGGATGCATGTAAACATGTTTCCCCTCATACAATTTTGGTAGAAGGGCTATCATTCCACACGTCATGGACAATCATTCAGAGCGACGGCCATTCTCAACTAGTTGCCCTGGTTTGACCAAGAATGGGATACACCCAATGATCTATCATCATTCTCCAAATTGCAAATCATTGGTGTATACCCGACCGCACCACGTATTATGTGATGCTTTAGGTTCATGATAGAATTTTAGGGACACATATATTTCATGTATTGTTTTGTACACGACAGGCTTATATAGGATATGATGGTATGATACACGAACAAAGTCCGACAAAATTAGAATCATATTAATCTTTCAGCGACATACTCCATAAATTTCATTAAATTTCCACACGACGATGCTTTGTCCAGTGACCTGCCATTTCCAACCATACGACCCATGGCTTTCGCCCCAGTTTCGCCCGTTTTTTTTGTGGCGTTTCAGTCGCACAATTCCTGCAGTGATTCGTGGAGCTGCTTCAAGGTGGCGTTATCGTCCTCAAGGACTGGCTGGTCATACACCATGGCTTTGATCCTTCCCGGGATAAATATCGCATACGATGTTGGGATATATATATAGGGATATGTATATATATGTGGGATATAAAAGCCCCTATTTGCATGCCGAGCATATCCCTTTTCACATGGCTACATTCATCCAAGTCTTGACGGAGAGTCACATGCGTAATTTTGACTGACTGATGGCTTACCATGCCAAGCCTCCCTTGAAAATCCAAGAAATTGGAAGTTGATTCTTCATTTCTGAAGTCAAGCGGTGCTGACTCAGCAAGACAAAGCAGGGATGGAATATGAGATTATAACCACTCCCCAAAGATGCTTCAGTATATATGTGTAATCATATCATATTATATCTATAAGATATACATCTTACTTATAAGTATCAGGTAGTCACTTGAGTCTTGCTCCTTCAATTCTGCCCCAGGATATACCCCTTCCAGACCGAGAGATGGCTGTGGTTCCAGTGTGCCAAAAAAGCAATCAGAAGTTCCCCTCGTCCAAACTAACGTGGCTGGAAAATCCCCAAACTCAATGAAGGTTGCTGGGAAAATCAATGGTGAAATGATGTGAAATGTCTCAGACCCGATTGGATCCACTGGATTTTTTTTCGCGATCCAGAAATTCTCCCGCCCAGACATTGAGGCGACATGAAACTGAAACCAATCTGGCGTGCGCACTGCGAACGCACTTCGAGGCAGCTGTGAGTCAAGCTTTCGAATTGGATCTCGAAATTGAAATCGATCCATTAGCACCTGCTCATTGGTACTGTATTTGACACTTTCATCTGTTGCATGGCCTACCCCGAATTCACAGGAACATCTATGTAGAGATAGGATCCAATGGTTTTATCTCGGGGGTCCACATAAGAAGGGTTACAAATAAAAATGGTACTCACCTTCTGAACAACACCCTGGATACCATACAATCAGGCATCAATTTAGAAACGCTAAGCCGCTAACAGGTGTGAGGAATAAACCCTGTTAACAAAATAAATCCAAACTCCAAACCATCAAATCATCCAATGGCGACTGATGGCATTTTCATCCAGCAATGGGACCTCCATTCCCGTCGCTTCCAACACGATCAACCAATGTTGTCGGCATCTCTCATCAGCTTCATGGGGTTTTCCCCACGTCATGGTCAAGATGAGCCTAGGTGGGGCATGGAAAGCAATGGAACGTGGATTTCATTTCATGTTTGGGATTCAGGCTATCCCTGGTGATCAAAATAGCTGGGTTTCAATGGATGTTCATCCCCGCAACCAACTTCTAGGGATCCACCAAATATCAAGCACCCCCTAACTGCTACCATGCTATGAGTAAATGATGGTAAATCCCCTACATCCACCATGGTTTCTGGGGGGAGCCCCGTCTTCCGCTGGGGCGCTGCTGCCGCTGGTGCGGGGGCTGCGTCGTTGGGCTGCCACAAGGCCTTGCGGACACGCAGCTCCTGGCGCTGATCGGTGATTCCCTATGGCCAGATTTGATCACTTAAATGTAATATGTGTATAAATATATTGTAGATGATATCTGATGTGTATTATGTAGAATGCAAAAAATCTTGTGTGTATATATATATACACATATGGATACAATATTATAGTAGTGAGTAGGCATGATGCTAGGTTCGTTGCTTCAATTTCACCACATCATATATCATCCACCATATACATTTCATGTTCCATCATTTTTCACCATCATATTTTCCATTCATCACCCATTTCCACCATATCATCAACCATTGTTCCAATATTTTTCCCATTCATCTTCATTTTTCATTTTCCCATTTCATGTTTCCATCATCTTTCCATTCATCTTCTCATCCATATTCATTTTCATCTCATCTATCATCATCTATCATCTTCATCATCTTCATTATCATAGTTTCATAGCAACGAACCTAGCATCATGCCCCCTTATTCATTTTATCATCATAATTATTCACCAAAATTATCATCGAAAAAAACAATCAACAACCCCATTCCAACCAAAAACCATAGGAAGGGTCAAGGGTTGCTCCGATGTGGACGCTCAGCCTTTGTCAGCTGTCGCTCCTGTCCTGTGAGCAACGGCAAGTCTTCAACTTTGCCTCATCTTGTCATCGAACTCTCTACAGCGGACATAAACCAAGTCCCAATCATCGGACTCGTGGCTTTTCCACACACACTTCCTGTCTTTGTCGCGGTGATCCCACAATGCTAGTGATGTCTTCCCTCCTGCTTCGAGCAGCGCATTTTTGCGCTTGTCTCCATACTGGTGAGTCGCCCCGATGCTCACCTGGATTGCGAGAACCTCTGTCTGCTCAGCACTCTTGTAGCGCAAAATGCTGTCCAGTCTGGGGTAATTCTTCTTGTTTTTTGGAGTAAAATACCCTAACAGGTTCGCATCTACAGCGTCTTTGCCTTTGTCGTCCCAACTCTCAACAGGCTTACATTCAGCCACGGGCTTCAACAGGGAACAGTCCACCATGATGGTGCGCTTCTCCAATCCGTGTTGATCGGTGATCTTCAACTGGATGTTGTCCTTCTTGTTGATGCACTCCTCCCAGAAGTAATGCACGAGAATCTCAAACGGCGTTCCTGCGGCGCCCGGGTTCAGAGGCAACAGCCTCTCATACATCTTCTTGAATTGGGAGAAACTGCCCTTCTCATGCGCCTTGATGCTTCGAATGACGTAGTCTGAGCGTGGCACGATGTAAGCAGACACAACACCACGCTTGAAGTCATCTTCGCCCGCATTTGCAAAGGCGGTGGGATTGCGAAAGAAAGCCAACAATCGCGAGTGCTGATGGTGATTCGTGTTGGAGGTGGGGCGATGATCTGGTGTCAGAAATCTTTGCATTTCTTGCTCTTCCAGTTGCTCAACGTCATCGGAAATGTTCTCCTCGTCCTGTGCGGGATTGAACCACAAGCGAACCGAACCACCGCAAATCCTGTAGGTGTGCTCTTTCAGCTGGTTCGCACTACCCTGACTTGCCTCAAAATAAGATTGAAAATCATCTTCGGACCAACTCCACAAGACAAGCTTCTGAGCAGCAATGCTTCTGTCTTTGCCTATGATATTCTCCTGCGCGTGTCCAGAAACCAAGCACATGAACTTGACATTCGGGAAGGGCTTCGGGTCAGCACTGCTTTCCAAAATGGTGCGGACGCCACGAAAAATGTCATTGGATTCGGTGGGGCTCTTGTCCCCCACATCAATGATGCAAACATCGCACGGGTTCTCGTTCAGGACTTGCTCCAACATGCTGTATTTCCAATCATCAACTCTATACGTCTTCTTCTTCTTGAACTCGGACACCACTATCACCTCCTGGCCTCTGATGGTGACATGCAGTGTCTTCTTTTTCGTGTTCTGTAAGGCATGGGCAACCAACCAACCGCACCACGTCTTGCCAGTTCCGGGACATCCCACCAGGGAGACCAAGCGCTTGGCATCCTCTTGAACCGGAGCGGACAAAACATCCACAGCCACATCGCGCACATCGAGCAAATGTTTGCGCAGGAAAATGGGTCGGGTCGCCTCTGTGTTTGATGCCAGCCTTAGCCGTCGTCAAACAACAACTGAAAAACAACAAAGAAACACAACCCCCAAAAAAGGGACGCTAAAACCATCCAAGGCGCAATGGCTTGAAACCTGAAACATCCAAAAGTTTGTTCATCTCCAGTGCCGCCAACTCGGGCAGTTCGACCTCCGCCTCCGTGGGTTTCGGCAATGCTGTCGTTGAACCAGATGCTTCAGCCTTGCCCAAAACAAGAAAAACAAACCCTAAACCCAACTAAGCAACCCAATCAACCAACCCTATCGGAACACCCTACGAGGGCACCAAACCTAGGGGGAATAAACCACTACGCTACAACCAAAGAGCCAAACCCTACACCTAATAAGTGAGAAATTCAAAAAAGCCTATCGGGGAAGCCTACGAATAAACGCAACAAATAAAAAACACAAGGCCTACTGCTGTAGAAAAAAATGCCAGATAAAGGGCAGGTGCTGGGGGGAAAGCATCTTGAATCCGCCTGTGCAGCGTTCCCACCACTATAAGCCGTGTTGTGTCATCTTGAATTATTTTCTGCAAATACGACGACAAGTTTTCCCGGGAGTCTTTGCAGAGGACATCATCGGGAACCTTCAACAGGGTCTTTGCCACAGTTTCCTTTTCGACGCCATCGATGTCCAAGTCTTGAAGCTTTTCCAGCAAGAACGAAGATGTGAGTTTCCGCCGCTTTGTTTCAGACTCCGCCATTGCAAGGAGGGATGTTGCACACAGATCTTTTGGCAAAAAAAATGTCTGACGAACAGATCTACGAAAGGATTTCTCACATGCAAGGTGTTGAACTCTAGGGCACAAAACCAGTGTGCACCATCATCTGCTTTAAGCTACTCGTTTTTTGAACAAGAAAACGCTGAGGATTTGGGCAGTTGCTTGGTTCCTAGGCCAGTTCGCTTCTTGGTCGGCTTACTATTCCCAGCAGAATATTCTGACATTTGTAGAAACAAATAGGTGGTAAAACATAATTTAAATTATCTTGCCAAAAAAAAAATCATCTTATCATTACTTTCTAAAAATCTCATAGATTAATTCTTCCGGGATTCTAATGATTTCACTATATTTATTTATCTACATATTTTTCTTCGTCTTCGTCATATTCAATCTCATAAAAGTTCAATGTTGTTTGTTTGGGTTGTTTTATCTCTTTGTTATTCAATTTTGTTAGATAGACGGCACGCTTGTTTTTGAATTCGGCACTATTTGGAGCAATATAAGTAGATTGAGTTTTCTTTTCAGTTGCTTCGTTCATCTTCTCTAACAATTCCAAAACCGATTTAACATTTTTGTTACATCTATTAATCTTATTGGTCAATTCATCTAACTTTTCTAAATTAACGTCACAGCTTCGCTCTGAGAAGTCTTTAGACTTGTCACTTGCATTTGCCTCACTACAACTCATTATATATACAATACTATAGATTTTATTTTAAAACTTTTATCAAACTTTTAATCCATTTCTCCCATAGATATTTGCTTCTTTTTTCTTGGTGTGCCTACTACGTCGCTTATCATTTGATTTCTATTCTTTTCATCTTCACTTTCAGGTGTTATTTGCCTACGGTTAAAACTGAATGATATGCTATGAATTTCACTATCTAATGTTATACCCCCTTCATCATCCTTTTTAACATTCATTGTTTTATCGTTTTTTGAAATTTTGAAACTACAGGGAGAACAACGGCATTTAATCCCCTTTGGATTGATTTCTATTTCATTTTGTAACTGTAGTTTAGTAAAACAATTAGGACAATCAAAGATAATAAATTTACTTGTCAATTTTTGTTCTTCATCTAATTTAATTGTTGTCGGTTCATCATCAGACAACTCAAAATCTTCAGGGATTGGTTGTTTCTTAAGATTGTTTTTCTTTCTTGGTGGCATCTATTTTATATTTTAGAAAATCTAATGCAAATTTGGTCAGTTCCAGTGTGTGCTTACAACATCTTTTTATTTTATAATCTTTAATTACTGGAAATTTACTATCATCACTTATTCTTTCTTCAACATCATCTATTGCTTCCATATATGCTTCATATTCACTTAGTGTCATTATTAAAATAATTAGATAATATGTTCTTAAAATCTAATTATTTTTGGGACGACTTCAGGGGTATGAGGGGATATGGAACACTGCAACGCACTGAAAACGAATTCACGTAGTTCATTGAACCTAACTGAAGTTAGGTTGAATTCAAAACACAACTTGGCAAACTTGTAGCGTAGTATCATCTTTTTATTGCTTCCGAAAACTAATTAACTTCTTATGAGGATTGATGCTTCTTTATCTGTTACTCTTCTGTGCGGTATAAAGTTCATCAATATTATTAAATATATTTATTTTCTAAATAAATATAATGACAAAATTAGACACTCCTAAAATAGAACCTATAAATGTAAAACAATATGAGTTCAAGCAATCGCCATACCCACAAGCAGACAAACTACCATTCAGAAGTATTATTGTCTCAGCATCACAGGGTGGTAAGGGTATATTAATACAGAACCTCATTCTAAAAATCTACAGGGGTTGCTTTGAGAGAATTTGGGTAGTGAGCCCCACAGCACACATTGATGAAGCCTACAAAGAAGTGATAAAATATATAACAAAGGAATTAAAAATAGATAATAAAAAAGAGCAGTTTTTGTTTGATGAGTATGATGGAGATGCATTACAACACATCATAGACACACAGCACAAAGTCATTGAATACCAGAAGAAGAACAAGATGAATAAACTATTTAGTTGCCTGTTAGTCATTGATGATTTTGCAGAGGATAGAGTTTTTATGAAATATTCAAAGGTGCTACACGGCTTATACACAAAATCAAGACACTTTGGATTATCAGTAATCACAGCAACACAGAAGTATAACGCTTTAGCGCCGATAGTTAGATTAAACACATCTTCACTATATATTTTCAAGTTGAAAAATATGAAAGAAATTGACACCTTTATAGAAGAACAGTCAGCATTGGTTGATAAGAAAACTTTATATGAAATTTACAAAGTGGCAACAGAAGAACCCTATTCATTTTTATTTGTAAAATTAAGAGAGAGTGATATAAATAAAATTTTTATGAAGAGACTGGAAGCAGAAATTCATATTACTTAAAAACACATCTAAAGGTATAAGTTGTTTTAAGATATTATAGGACAATGCCCAGAGTTCCAATAGACTACTCACAAACTCATTTCTACAAAATTGTTTGTAGAAATACTGACATAAAAGATTGCTATGTAGGTCATACAACTGATTTTACTAAAAGAAAAAATAGACACAAAAGTGATTGCTGTAATCAAAAGAGCAAACATCACAATGTCCCACTATATCAGTTTATTCGTGATAATGGAAACTGGGACAAATGGCAAATGATTTTGATAGATACTTTACATTGTGAAAATAGTTTGGATGCTTTAAAGAAGGAAAGAGAATACATAGAAGAACTCCAAGCGAAACTAAACAATAGAAAACCGTTCAGAACCGAAGATGACTTTAACCAATGGTGGAATGACAATAAAGATAAGATATATCAAAGAATGAAAGAATATGATAAAGAAAATGAAGGGCGTTTAAAACAATATAGGAAAAACAGGTATGAAAATAACAAACATGAAATACTAAGGAAACAAAGAGAGTATAATGCCAAAAACTATGAAAAAAACAGACTAAAACAATCATTAAAAATCAGTTGTGAATGTGGGACAACTTTTACAAAACAACATAAATTGAGACACGAAAGAAGCACCAAACACCAACAATACCTACAATCCCTCAATGAAAATTGATATTATTTCAATATAATATTATTAAGTTAGAAGAGACTGTAATTACAGACATCTATTTTTGGCAAAGCATATATCATTTTTGTTTGCTTTTCCTTATTCAATTTTTCAATTTTATTGTTTATTTCTTTTATCGCCTTTATTTGAAGTTTGTCTATATTACTGATGTCTAAATCATTTTCATCAATATTACTTAATTGTTCAATGCAACTATTCTCAACCGAACTCTATTTATTTCCCATCTATATATCATTATTTATATTTTTAATTTTTGCTTTTACTTTTTGCTTTAGGTTTAGGTTTGTTTTTCTTCAACTCCTCAATGTCATTCATCATCTCAAATAATTTACTTTCAATCTGTTCTCTTCTATGGATTTCTTCTTGAAGTGCTTTCCACAACAAAACATTTATCTTAATATAATTCATATTCAAATTATCTTCCCTATCCTTACCAATAATATTTTTACTGAATACTTCTGGAAGTTCATCTAATAGTTGATTTGCTAAAAACCCTATCTGTTTTCCAACCCCAAATTTTTCATTTTTGTATTCAAAAGATTTCACATTTATTTTTTTAACAATATCAGAAACATCAACATCAACATCTTCAATGTTCTTTTTAAGTTTCTCATCAGAAATAGATGTATCTACCAAATTTCCTACTATACTTTTCCCTGTATTATCTAGGGCACAATTTAAGTCCAAACTTTCACCTGTTCTATTGTATCTCATAAATTCAACTCTATTATTTCCTGCTACATTACCACCGTGAAAGACTAAATCAGTATCCACACTCCTTGACCTGAAAAAATTAGCATAAGAATATTCAGCACTTATACCCTTGCCGGTAGGAATTGATACAACATCAACATTATCAATATTGGCAGTGTTAATAAATCTCATATATTCAACTGAATTTCTTTGAAAAATCAAATCAACATCTCCAACTGTATTCATTGCATTAGTTAATAGTGTATGGTTTTCACCAATTCTAACGACGCTTGAATTTAAATACAATGGCATATTTGTATTTAGAAGGTCTCCAACAAAAAATCGTATAACACCATCGCTATTTTCTTGGACAAAATCAAACAATGAATTGGATGCTATGCTCTCTCTCATATAACAACTGGTAAATTCTAACCTTGATGGATTTAGTGGTAGTTTTAATGATTTTTCTAATTCTATTCTGTCGTCTGCTTGATTGAAAGTCATATAGGTATTTGAATTTCTTTTAAAAATCAAATCACTATTACCATCGGTATTTATGGTATTACAATTGATGGGTTGCTTTGCTATAACTTTATCTGTGTAAAGTGAAAATATATTGCTATTAGCACCTAAGCCAAATATTGTAATAGGATTTTTAGTAGTTTCCCTATTCCAAATTCGTAAAATGTTATTAGTGTCTCCTGTTTCAAGACTTTCATATATGTCTGTTTTACCTAACCCTCCTGCTATTAACAATGTTTTATCACATTCAATTTTATTTGATACTTGACCGAATTTCATAAATTCAACTCCATTTCTTTGTAATGCTAAATCATTATTGCCTACGGTATTGATATTATCAACTTGGACTGTTTTACCAGCAACAAAATTAACATCACCTTGAATTTCAGTGTCTTTTTGTAAAAATATTTTTCCTGTTGCCTGTGAAAATGCCATAAAATCAATATCATTTCTTTTAAACACCATATCATTATCACCCGCTGTATTGATTGTATCTAATTTGGCACTACTTGACTGTAATGTTATACCGCTGTTAAGTTCAACCTGATTATTTCTTAAATAAAAGAAGTCAATAGCATTTCTTCTAAAACTTACATTAGCATTACCAACTGAATTGTAAATATTGCTCGCTACATTCTTTGAAAACTCAACTTGTTGTAATGTCCCTTCCAGTTTCATATATTCAATGCCGTTTCTTTGTAAAACTAAATCACTGTTGCCATTGCTATTTAGTGTATTAGCATTAAAAGTTCCACCTACAACAACATCACCTGCTATTGTTTGGGATGTTTCCCCTGTCAGTTTTACACAATTAGGAAGGTCGGGATTGAATACCAAATTTGTAGGTTGGTTAAATTGTATTTCTCCATTCGTCAGAGTTATAAAATCAACTCCATTTCTTTTAATCACTAAATCTAAATTTGCTATTGTATCTATTTCTTGGGTTTTAAGATTACCACCACATTGTATTAATTTATTTGCTATGATTTTATTTTCAGAAACATCATACTGTAAATAAGTATCATTGTTGCTTTTAAAAAGTATGTCATTGGTATTCAAAGCATTGAATGAATTTGTTTGAATATTTGAACCTTTGATATAACCACTACTGTCTAAGGATTGAACTAAATGATTTCCATTGACTTGTGCGTCGCCATTAACATAAAAATCTTTTCCATTACTACCAACTGAATTTAATATGATTTTTGAAAGACCGTCAATATGACCCAGTCGTAAAGTCCCTGATATGTCCTGTGGATTATTGACATTCAATTTTGTATCTAATAAGGTATTGGCTTCTGCTTCAGTATAATAACTCGTCAATAAATTATCTACTTGAATGCGATTGTAATAAGGGGTAAATAGATTATCTACAAGTGTTTTAGTATAGTAGGGTGTGAATAGTGCTTCTACCTCTGATTTGTTATAATAATTGGATAAATCAGTTGTGCCTGAGCCTCCACTGCCTCCACCTCCATTTGCCACTGCTTCATTGACAAATGCTTCAGTTGCAAGATTTGATGAACCTGTTGCTAAAAGTTTCACAAATTCAGTTCCACGAAATGTTGTTCCACCATCAAGTTGTAAAGACATTATATTTATAATTTAGATTATAAATATATTAATTATCTCCTTTTACTTTTACTGCTGAATATTGATTGACATAAATTGTTGTATTTCTCTTGCTTTTGTTTAATCATTTGTTGTTGTAATAGTTGATAGTGTTGAGCAATGGCATTAACGGGATTGGTAGGCTGGGGTTTGAGAATTTGATTTCTAACAGGCTTTGATAAAGGTTTATCTACTTCTTCTTCATTGTCTGAATAATAAACTTCTGGGGCAGGTTTAGGAGTTGGTTTAGGTTTTTGTTTTGCTTTTGGTTTTGCGTGTGGCTTTACTGGTTTTGGTTCTGGTGAGCACTTGTGGCTGTATCGCAGATTTTTATAACTCATAGGCTTATCGCATTTATCACATTTAACTATATCACTTGCTTTTGGCTTTGCTTTGGGTTTAGGTTTTGCTTCTTCTTTAGGTTCTTCTTTCTGTTCTTCATTTGTTTCAACTGTTTCAGTGTTCAAAGAGCCTTTGGCTGTTTCTTCAACAACTTCATTTGCTATTTCTGTTGGTTCTTCTTCAACTGTTTCAATTGCCGGTTGCTCTTCTTTTGCTTCTTCATTTAAATCAACTACTGATATTGACATATATAAAAGTGGATATAATTTTCTTAATATTTTCTTATTTAAAAGATATTAAGAAAATTGTAGGATAAATTACTCTTGTGGGTTGTTTTGATTTAATAATTAGGACTGCTGAACAACAATGTAAATTCTATCGGGATGTCATAAAAGTTCATTGTCTTACTTTCTTCATTTGTAATTCTAAAACTTAGTCTCTTCAAATTCTTTCCACCAACATCTATAAAGTCTTCTCCAAAAGCACCACCGTGGTCATCATTGACAACACCACCTAACTGTTGATTTATTAATACCTTGCGAATAATGGATGATGAATATGAATTAGGTGCTGAATAATGATTATCTGTAAGTTCAGGTGAATTTATATAAACTGCTCTAAATGGCACTAAATTGAGATAAGATGAAGTCCAGACCGACAATGGAGAAGTAGCAACATAATTACTTAACAAATAGTTTATTGAAACAACATCTCTATTATCATAAGGGGCGCTCACACTATCCCACTGACCATTAACATAGTTTTGGAGTTCTTCATCAGTAGGAATTTTAACTTTATAGTTCAATCCATCTTTAATAGAAAACTCTACAGTTCTTGTTGCTGATGAATAGGCGTAATTGAATATACCCCCTGCGGTCAAGTCTGTTGTATTGTTATTCATTCCTTCGTGAATATCAAACGCAAATTGCTCTGCGAAATAAATGTGGTTCCCAAGATATAGCCTAAAATTTTTAACAAAAGTGTCATTATTATCATAGACCATCACATATAGATATTCATAAAACCCAACTTCTGTTGTCTTAAATGAAGTTGGTAAAGACACTTCTGTAATCCACATTTTACTACCCTGTGGCATTTCCATATTTTCTTGGAGTTCAATGACAAAGTCTGATGAAGACCTTGACTGTGGTAGTCTAAATTTAGAATTGACATACACCTTTTTGTATGTTAGTTTATTGCTCATCATTTTATTATATATGATTTATTTAGATTTTATTTTATCAATAAAAATATAAGATTATTATGATTGGATTTGTTGGTAATGTTGGAAGGATGGCATTTAGCAATGCCTTAAGACAAGTAGGAAGACAATTCGGTAGAGAAGCAATGGAAAGGATAATGAGAGGTGAAGCAATAGAAGAAGTCCTAACAAGAGACCAGATGAGAGAATTAGCAAAGAAAACCGGCAAAGTGGCATTTAATGAACTGATGAGAATTGGTAAAGAAGAATTCATTAAAGACATTGATAAGAAAGAAGCAGATTTGAATAAAAGGATGGACAACTTCAGCAGAAACCTTGACAAAGAATTTAAGAAGAACACAACGCTTTACAAAGAAGAAAGGAACATACAGAACAAAGAAAAGATTGAAGACCGCTTCGGTTTAACAAATGCCTACAGAAGCCCAAGTGGATTATATAAAACAGGCAAGACATTATACATAAGCGGGACAGGTGGGAAGGATGGTGATTTTGAAAGGGATTGGATAGATAATTTCACCAAGTTGCCTTTTAGAAATGCTCATAATACTCAGAAATACAAAGATGTAATGGAGATGTTGAAGAAGTCGCCTGAAATAACACGGTTGGTGTCTCATTCATTGGGTTCAGCAGTAGTTACTAAAATCAATGAAGAGCAACCTAACAGGTTTGCCACCACCACTTTTGCCACACCAACAATAAAACCCAGAAGAAAAGGGAAACAAAATCCACGCAGACTTGATTTTAGAAACCCTAATGACATAGTGAGCATTTTAGATGGATATGCTGAAACTTCAAATTTTGTAGATTGGAACCCGATAATTCAGCACAGTTATAAGCAATTTGAGGGGCAGGGCATGTGGCACATACGACCTACAACTGCTATATCTAGTGGTATTCACCCTAATTCGTCAATTAAAATATAAAACATATTTAAAGATATAAAAGTATAAAAAAGTATATATAATGGTAGTTGATTATTCCAATGCAAAAATCTACAAAATATACAATACTATTGATGATGAAATATATGTGGGTTCTACTTGCACCAGTCTTTCTATGAGAATGGTAAAGCATAGATGTAGTGCCAAACAACAACGAACACAACATTACAAACTTTACCAGAAAATGAATGAAATTGGTATTGAAAACTTTTTCATCATATTGTTAAAAGAATTCAAAGATTGCCAAAACAAAGAACAATTAAGAAAGATGGAAGGTGAATATATCACGGAATTGAGACCATCATTAAATCACAGACTTGCAGGAAGGGAGAGTAAGGAATGGTTTAATAACGCAGAAAACCAAGAGCGAAAAAAGGAAATGGATAAAAGATACTATTGGAATAATAAAGAACAGCGACAAGAAGAACATAAAGTATATTATCAAGAAAGAAAAGAGGATAGACTTATCTATCAAAAAGAGTATGCTAAAAACAATATTGAAAAAGTCAAAGAATATCAAAAGAATTGGCGCAGTAAAAAGGTCAATTGTCATCACTGTGGTCAAGGAATAACAAGAGGTTCATTGACAAGACATATGAAAAGTCAGCATTCCTAATATTATTTTGTATATAATATTAATAATGTTTCATAAAATAGATTATAAACATCAACCAAAACCAATCGCACTAACAAAAGGACAATCAAATTATAACAAACTACAAAAGGAAATGAATGAAGCACCAAAAGAATATAATGCTATAAAAAAGTTGATAGAAAATAATGAAAATAGTATAGAAAAATTAAGTAATGATATTCAAACAAAAAATGTTAAGTTAATCCCACATAAGAAAAATAGATAAAAATATAGAAAAATAATATCTAATTAAATCATATATAACAATGGATAATATCGTGAGCGAGAGTTCTGATGTAATGATTAACCAACTTAACTTTGGGCTTCCAGAAACATCACAGTATATAACTGACCGACGTCAAGTAAATTACTTTCCTTCCGGTTCTAATGTTTATGCCCCAAATGCTGGTAATAAGAATATTCGTTTTTATATTAGTGGAGATGCCAACCAATATTTAGATTTAAGCAGTGTAAGACTGTTCGCTACATTACAAAACACCGATGGGACAAGGGCAAAGTTTTTGAGACCATTAGGTGGTCTTCATTCATTTTTTCAACGATATAGAGCGACAGTAGGAGGACAAATGGTTCAGGACATCATTGAATACAACCGACACTGTGAGTTGTTCAAATCCTTTAAGTCAAAAGATGTTAATGAAATGGATGATATTGAGAGTTGTGTCAATCCTTCTTGGGATGATGATTATCATAAATATGCTAATGGGTTGAATAATTTTATTGACTATACAACATCAGGAGCAACTAATGCTGGTGGTGTTGCTACTGTTGATACAAATGCCGACCATAATGAATACGGAAGAGTTGATTTTAGACCTACAAGACATACCCTGTCGGGAATTCCGGGCGCTAATGCAAAAGTCCGCTTATCCCATAAACCATACTGTGGGTTACTTGAAAGCAACTATTATTTACCACTGCGCTTTGCTCCCTTGGAATTAGAATTTACTATAGTAAGTGATGGAAATGAACCTATTGTAGTCCCCCAAGGCGATGCCACCACCAATCCTAATACTGAAACTGATAAGCAAGGATATTACTTTCAAGATGGTAATACTTCTACAAGTTGGGAGATTAACAATGTAATTATCCGTGCTGATGTCATCACATTGGATAATACAGTTGATAATAACATTACAAAACATTTATTGGAAGGCCAATCATTAAAATTAATTGTCCCGCAATACCACACCATTACACAGACTTTTAACACGGGAGGAGGTGAAATTAATATGAACATTGTTAAGTCGGCATCTAAATTAACTAATGCTTTCATTACCCTTTATAGAACTCCCAGAGGTGGAAGCAGATATGGGTATTATTTACCAGATAATTATGTCAGTAAAAGATGGAACTATTTTTATAATCCTATGATTAATTCAGAAATCAATGACGGATCGTTGGCAGAAACCGTCCCATTACAAGCAGGAAAGGGATTTGCTGATAGTAGTAGGGCACTTACTTACCAACTTCAAATAGCTTCAAAGAAGTATCCAGAGTTTGAAGTGAGCAGTTTATCAGAAGCATTCTACTTTTACGGCGGACGCTTCATTATATGAATGCGGACCAAAACTCACTAAATATAAGTTATAAACAATATCGCTCAAATAAATTTGTAATGGCATTCAGTTTTGAAAAGATGGCAGACGTGAATTTCACAGGTGTCAATACCAAAATGGGAAGTTTAATCACTTTTAAATTGAAAGGGACAGAGGGAACTTTAGCAGAAACTGAACAAATCCAAGAAATTATGGTTCATTTGGTTAGTGAAAGTGTTTTAGAAATTCAAGAAAGCGGGAGCGTTGTTTTTGATTAAAAAAGATATATATTTTTTATCTAAAATAAATATATATCAAAATCTTGATTTTGATTTTATAGATTTTGAAATATATTTATCTCAATAAATATATACCAAAATGTATCAAAAGAAAAGACAGACCACAATGAACTATCGCCAACAAATGAGCAAACCGGCAACGGGTAATAACTATGGTATATTCAAACACCACGACAGCAGATATATGAAATATTTAAAAGACCAATTAGACAAAAGAGAAACAATGGATAAATTGATAAGTTTTAGGAATGATATAATAGAAGCAAATAAAAGAGTAAATTACAGAAATCAAATTGAAAGAATGGAAAATGATATACAGCGAGACAACCTCGCGCACAACTCATTAGAACACCTACAGCATCAAATAAATCAATTTAAAAATCTTAAATTTACTTAAGCATTATTTTATAAATTATTATCTAAAATAATTTATAATCATAATGGCAAAAGTTGATAAATACAATATTCACGGATTAAAGCGTCGTCCCACCTATGAAGAAATAATAGGGATTATTGATGAGAGCAATGAAAAAATAACGGGCAAGTTGCCAAATAGGGATGCTACTTTTTTCCGAAATTCCCCAGAGGGCAGTATGTTTGATGGCAGTGATGCAATGGAACAATTAAAGGAAGAACAGGGCAGATTATTATTAAGGCAAATGTCAGAAATATTATTAAGACAGAATGTAAGAACAGCAGGAAGAACCTTTCATGTTGAAAGAAACCAAAGATTACCAACAACATCCCCCACAATAGCACAACCAACCCAACCAATGAATGTAGATGAAGGGCAACCAACAACTCAATCAACCCCAACAGCACCAACATTCAACACACAGCAAGCAAGTCAAATACAGACAGAACTACAACAAAGAGGGGAAGCATCCAGAAGGAGAAGAGAAGAAACCACAATGAACCACAGAGGGGAAATGTTTAAGCAAAACAAACCCACCATCACCCAACAGATACACCACATAAACCCACCAAGAACATTTACTCCAATCAAACCAGTAGATACACCAGTTCCAATGTCAGACACAGACGAATTAATGACCGACACACAGATGAGAAATAGAGCAACAGCAACATCAAGCAACCAACCACCACCATCACCACTTACATTACCAAGACCAGCAACAACCCAACACTTTTTCATTGGAACACCCAATGAAACCAAAACACCTAAAAGAAATAGTCCAGAAACAGCAATAGAACCAAAGGGTAAAGCAGGGCGACCCAAAATAAGATACACTGACACAAGAGCAGATGCCGAAAAGAGAGATGGAAGCAGTCCAGAAGATGAACCTAAAACAAGAAAGAAGAGAAACAAAAAGAAGGATGAGGCATTACCAGCAATAACAGCACAAGATGCCGATGATGAAGGAGAATCAGAACAATCAAATAAGAAACAAAGAAAACCACTTATACCCAGTAAAATAGGAATTCAAAAGTTATATGAAGAATTTACCAATGCCAAAAATAAGGATATAATAAGTGAAGCAGAATTTAAGGAATTCAACGCTATATTTATGGAATACCGACAGGCAAAGGGAAAAGAAAAATCAAAATATACAAACAAAGCAAAGGAACTATACAAAAAGGTTTTATACAAAAAACTTATGGATATATTCAATAAGGCATAAATGATAGATAATATAATAAAACAATTAATTATATTATTCATCACACTTTCAACAACTCGTAACGAAGATGGGGACGGGGTCTGCCTTCTAAATAATAATATTTTTGTCCTAACTTTTCTTCAATCCTTGTAACTTTAAATGTGTCTGCTAAATATCTGCTACTGCGCTCTTTTTCTGTAATTGCTTTCTTTCTCATTACTTTTACTTCATCTCCCACATTCAGTTCAGGGTAGGTTCTATTTTTCAGTGCCCTTAACTCTAAATTTAGTTTCACTGCGTATTCATTCCTTTTCAGTCTTGCTTCCTTTGGTGTCATTTGGGTGCTTGAGTGGATATTTTTATTGTTATAAGTAATCATGATTTGAAATATGTAATCTGTCCAATCTATATTTTGTTTTCCTTTCTTTTCATCTGCTTCAACTCTCTTAAATAACATATCCTTAAAGGTTCTAATAAATCTCTCAACAAAAGCACTACGACCTCTAGTGGTATGTAATTCTATCCCTCTATCTTTCAAAGCACCTCTTATATCAACCCTGTCACCAATTAAACTACTCTCCTCATCTGAATAAATCATTTTTGGTTTCTCTCCCATCTTTTGTATTCCTTCAAGTATTCCTGCTAGAAGGTCTGGCGGAGTTCTAGATGCAATGGGAAGCACCACAGCATATTTGCTAAAGATGTCAATTAACACAAACCCAATTCTAGTCTTTTGTTTATTCTCAAAGTCATCTTTACCAATAAAAAATAGATCCAACTGGTATTGATAGGCATGATGTGATGCTACAAAAGAATTCTGACCTCTAGGCAGTTTTTTTACTTCAACATTTTTTCTGAAGAATTCATCAACATCATTTTTGGTAATTGATTTATCTTTCTTTCTGGCATCTGTTAGTGTAACTGCTTTGGAACCAAAACCTGAAGGGTCATTGTAAATGTCACTGATAATCTTTTGTTTATTATCACTCATTATTAATAAAAATAAGATTATATTTTAATCTGATTGTTGTAAGGGTTCTTCTTCTCGTTCTTGTTGCTTCATCCACTCCTGATGATGTTTTCTTTTGATGTGTCTTGAAATGTTTGAAACTGCATGTGTCACTCCACATTCACATTTTATTTTTTGCGCCTTTCTATCTAAGACTTTGTCCCTATTGTTGCTGTAGTAATCTTTAAATCTTTGTAGTTGATATTCATGTGTGTCCTGATAAAGTTCTTCTGACGTTCTACCTGCAACAATTTTATTAACACAATTACTTTTCTTAATGTAATATCCCTCACGTCGCGCTAATTCATTTTTATTGTCACATGGATAGTCTTCAATCCATTCAATTTTACAGTTTTGAATGCCGAATTCATCAAACAAAAAAAAAGAACTGGTATGTGCTAAATGTTTGCCCTGCAAATACCTTTTGTAGTTGCTCCTGTGCCTTGCCATTCTTTGACTTAATGCTTCACATGTAGAACCTATATAACATTTGTTGTAACCAACATCCACAATCTTATAGATTTTACCATTTTGGTATTTATTCATATCTATATTTATCCTATACTATCTTTTCTTTAAAACTTTTTAAAACTATTTAGATGAACAATTACAATAATTACAATAGGCAATAATATTATCTTTTGAATGATTGTGGTCATTATCTATCCTTTGCGCCGTGAAGTTACTTGTAACTACCCCTTTTTTAGTTTCAAAATAAAAATCACATCCACACTTACCACATGTTGATTGTAATCTATCCATACACCATTCCACATCAACATAATTATCTTCATTGATTTCCCTTGATGCTCTTTTGTCTTGCTGTCTGTATCCTTCAACTTTATTTTTGAAATAATTAATCAGTTGTTGTTCTGTTCTTTCCTGGTCGCGAAGCACGCGAGCCTCTGGCGAGGCGTCTGCTTCAGTGTTTTCATAAAATGATACATTGTTAAGATTGGTTGCTCTGGTGATTCCCGTGTAAAGCCACTCCCTTGTAACTAACCTACTTCTTTGCCGTTCATGGATTGTAATATTATTCTTTACACTTGCCCCTTGGTAAGAGTGAGCAGTTGAACAGTAGCCATATCTGAAGTGTTTGTATAAAATCTCTTCATCCAGTGTATGTTTCTTCTTGGTTTTGATGTTTTCTATTGTAATTTTTGAACCATTTATACATAAAATTTTATAACGAATATTGGCATTAAACTTCTCTCCATTTTGTTTAAGGTAAAGCTTACATACAATTTCTTCTCCAATTTCATAGGTATTCTTGTATCCTAACTGTTTCCTGACTTCATCTGATACATATCTACACCTATCATTGGTATAAGCAATATGTGTATCATTTGGATTTATCTTGTTTGTTGTTTTGAAGTATTTTGTAATTATATCTCTTAAAGGTGATTTATGTATCCAAAAATCATTCCACATTTCTTCTAATACCAGTCTATCTTTCTCACCTACTCTCTTACAAATTTTAAGATAAATATTGTATTTGAAAATCTTATCCATACATTGGTCAGCATAAGAGTCATGAGGTTGAGTGTTGGTTAAGTCATTGATTGGTTCTAATTGTTTTGTATCACCGGCACCTATGATAATTTTACTTCCTTCATGTTGATACTTAAAGTGTAATACCTTTTTGTAGATATGCCTGTTGGTCATATAAATTTCATCAAAAAATATTACATCATAATCGCTATGGTCAAACTCAGGTAAGTCATCCCCCTTATGAACCGGAATTCTGAAGAACATGTTATAGGTGGTTGCTTCACCGTCTATTTCTTGACTTAACCTATTATGAGGAACAATGAACAAAACATTTTTACCTAACTTCTTGAAATACTGTCCTATGTATGACTTGCCCGACCCAGCGAACTTTGCCCTAATCATACATGGGTTTTTTTGAATGATTTGATTACAAATAGTTTTAGTGTCAAACTCATCCACTACATCAATGCCTTCATTTTCATATACTGGAAGTTCAATCAAATCATTATGTTTAAATTTATACTGGCATGTTGGAAAGTTGATTCCTTTATTTGTCAATCGCCAGTTGCCTATGGTGCCTGCTTCAAATTGTAAAATTCCAGTCCGATATGATTTGATGAAATGATTTGGTTTTCCCATCACTTGAGTTAAATCATTTTCATGAATGGTAAAAGCATCTGATTTCACTGAATAAACTTTAACATTATTTTCTATTAATTTATTGTATGCTTCATACATTGAAAAATTATGGTATTGTAAAAGTAATTCTTTTATGAATCTAAAACCGTTCATCAGTTTCATTCTATCAGTCACATTTAAGATATAGCATGTTTCACCTTCTTTTTTTGTTGATTTTAAATTAATATTTTCTTCATCCTCATCTATTTCATCAATGACTGTTTCTTCTTGAATGGCATATATTCTTCCACCACTTTGCCTTTGATAATGAATAGCTTCCCTCAATGAATTAAAGATGTAACTTCTCTGGGCAGTGTTGTTAGACTTCTCAAGCATTCCAAAGGTGATATTTGCTATTCTTTTTTTGTTGCTTTTGTCTTCTTCAATGTCATCACTCAAAAATGTTTGATTCAGTTCATCCACTACATCACTGTAATTCACCTTATGGATGTAGTAGGGCTTTTTGTAGCAAATGATGTTTAAATCAGTTTTATTTTCAATTAACTTTTTTAAGAATTTACCATATACTAAGTTATACTTTTTATTGAAGAAAATGTTAGATGAAGAAACTTGAACCATGTATAAATTCAAATCTTCTATCTTTGTATTGTCCCAGTTATTCCCGTTAGGTAGCAGGGCGTCGCCATGCTTCCAGTCATCAAACTCACTAAACACTGGTATTTCTTTTATCTGGGTAAATGCCCATGTAAAAGCTTTAGTCCTATCAATCTCACATAATGTTTTTACATCAACATTTTTATCAAAATAACCTGATGGAACTACTGTCCTACATTCATCTAATATTGTTACATCCAACTCACTATAGTCTGACTTATGGCTTTCTGAAAAGACCTTGCTGTTAAAATCAAACATTGCCTCAACAATTCTATTATACTTTTCTTCAGTATCAGTATATACATCTCTTTCTATGATTTCCTTTGATAAGGCTTGAGTTTTGATAATGTAAGTTCTTACTTTTCTTGTTTTCTTTTCAGTGTATCTTGCCCTCAGTTCTACTATTCTATTACCTTGGTATTTAACCATGGGTTCGTAACCTGCTTTCCTAAATTGGAATAATATTTCATTCAAATTATTATCTTTATGTATTAGATTATACTCTTCATGCTCAGTCATTTTCAGTAACTCATCTATATGACTAAACATTTTGAATTTTGGTGGTTCAGTCTTATCGGTGATATAAAAGTTACTGGATGCTTTGGCACAATATTGCTCACCCACTTTCAACTGACATAAACTATCTTGATTGGCATTGATTGGATAAACATGATTGTTTTTGATGAATGCTACAAAGATGGTTTTTCTTCTGCCATTCTTGAAGTTGTTAGGTTCAAATTTATAAATCAACTGGCACCGGTAGTTATATAGTTTGACCGGTATATTGAAAAACTTAAACACCTTTTCCATTTGATTAATGGATATGCCGTATTCATGTATGTCATCTTCTGTCCTATTTAGTAGTTCTAATATTTTGTTTCTTGATAATGTTTTTGCTAATTTTCCTCTCTTCTCTCTCATCAGTTCAGACCCTTCATAAGTTTTAAGGAGTTCATTTATCCAGCACTCATTTTCTCTAAAATTATTATGTTGTATTGCTTCCTTTACGGTTTCTTTATCAACATCAATCACTGACTCATGATAAAAACTGTAGATGCTTACATTTGCTGTTTCCCTCAGTCCCTCATCCTCTACATTGTCGGGTCTGCCGTCATCATCAGTCTTTTCAACTTTAGTTATTTGGATGGCATCTACATAATCTAACATGTCTGGCATGGCATCTTTTAAGCCACCATCAGTTTTTAGAAACATCATCAGTTTTTTAAACATCGGTTTTTCTTGCTGTTTAGTTACTGTTCTGTTAGTCAGTGTTTCAATGAATTCCCCTACTTTGATGCTTGCTTGTCTGGGTCTTCCTCTTTCAAACATTGGATAATAGATTAGATTGTTGATTTTCTTGCCTCTGACTATGGCACCTATGGGTTCCAGTGAGTAAAGCATGAATTCAATTGAATATAATTTCCTGTTGCCTATCCCTCTCTCTCTTGCTTGTCTTACAAGTCTTGATATTGCTGATGCCTTTGTTTTTTCTCTTAATCTTACTCTAACATTTTTTATCTGTTTTCCTTCTCTTGCTTTTTGGGCATTCTGTGCTGTTCTTTCTCCTGCTGGTTTTGATGTCTCATATTTTTCAACTTTCTTTTCATATTCTTCTAATGCTTTTGCTCTTTTCTTGGGGTTGTTGGTTGAAATGTTGTTGATAAGATTTTGTGCGGTAGATAGTTGAACGATTTTTCTCTGCTCATATAATTCAACAATGTTATTCACTTTACCCAGAATGGTATTTGGAATTTTGCCTCTTTTACTATCTCGTAGATTTTTTAAAGCATCAATATTTTTCTTTATAGACTTTTTAATCATAACATATATTGGAAAATAATACAAATATTTCTTTAGATATATATGGCACTAAATCCCATAATTACGAAAAAACTTAAATATTATTTTTGACTTAAAATGTATCTAAAGAAATAATAATATATAGATTATATTAATAATAATGTCATCAAAAAAACCTGAAGACTTAACACTTGATGAAATCAAAGAACAAATGGCATTGTATCAAAGACTGTATTATTATAGGACAAGGGACAATCCAGACATGAAGGAAAGCAGAAAAGAAAGTAAGCGTAGATACTATCAAAAGAAGAAAGCAGAAAAAGAAGAACAAAAAAACTGGAAGAAACGAATAGTGATGAACCACCACCGGAAAGAAACTACAACAGAAAGTATAAGAAAGATATTACCGAAGCGATGATGGTTATTGTTTGAAAATGATTATACCAATTAAACCTATTTTGGTATAATTATTTTTAGGTATTTAAACCCATCTAAAGATATATCAACCTTAATAATCAATAGAAAACCGTATGACTAGGGACTACAGTAAGGGTAAAATTTACATCATCAAAAATACAGTAAATCATTTGACTTATATCGGGAGCACTTGCCCCAAAAAATCGTCGCGGGAAGTTGCGACGCTCCGTCGCGAGATTTTGCGACACTCCGTCGCGAGATTTTGCGACACTCCGTCGCGAGATTTTGCGACACTCCGTCGCGAGATTTTGCGACGTCCTAATTGGACGCCTAGACCCTTATGTAAGAAAGACTGCGGAAAAGTAGTTGATAATAAGCACATTGAAACGGCGCAACGCTTACCTAATGATTTTAAAATAATCCTTTTGCTATTAGACATACACAGGAAGAATTGTATAGAATACCTGAAAGTTTGATAAGAGAGATTTTTCAAAGTCTCTCTTGAAATCCGGAAGAGTTGCTAAAGGAAATATTTGTATCATTGTAATATTAATCTTAATTTAATTTTTAGTCTAAAATCATTTAAAGAAATATTACCTATATAAGATTATTAGAATAATGAGTGATACTGAGAGTGAGTATAGTTGTTATAGTGATACTGTCCGTGAAGGTATGGATGCTAAAAATGTATTGAAACAAAAGTTTATGAGTTACAAATGTAGAGACTGTAATATGATTAAACTAACAATGAAACAAGGGTTTATGAATGATGTTGTTGATAATATGTGTCAATATATTATGTGCGATAATTGCTCCAAAGTAGTAAAAAACATTGATGCTATGGATGATAGAAATATTGATATTGATATTAGAAGTGTTAATACCCTTGATGAAGATTTAGAAATATGGACATTTATTCAGATGAATGATTTTTTAACTAAAGAAGAATTTCACAATTTATTATCTGAATGCGACGATGAAGGAAATGATAATGATTTTATTTTTCAATACTATGATATGGTGAAAAGATTGTATAGTATGTCTTTTAGTATTGATGATTTGTATTACGAAGCGATGAATAACATAAGTTGTAAATGTGATTCAAATGAACTTAAATATACAGTAAAGAACGCAATGAGAATAATGGGATATTAAAAAAAAAAAATAGGAAATAATATTTACAATAAAAAAACAAGTGACACAATAATAAATAGAATTAAAAAGTATTTGTGAATGAAATGATTTAAATTATTTTGATTAAGATAATTTAAGTTATTTTAGCTTAATCTTTTTTAGAAGAGTTGATAAAGGAAATATTTTTATCATTTTAATATTAATATTAATTTAGTCAATCTTAATACTAATTTAAGTTTTAGTCTAAAAGTATTTAAAGAAATATTACCTATATATATTAAGAGTGAAAATGTTGAGGAATGAAATTAATAATTATATTAACAAAAAATGCTATGACTGTTGTCATTTCAAAAAAGAAAATATGGAATTGTATAAATTGAATTTACCAAATGATATAGTGAATAATATTATTAAATATAATTATGATGAGGAAGAGTGTGATTACTGTTGTATTTGGAGGTGTAATCAAAGATTGTTCTACTGTTTATGTCAAATAAATATTAGGAAAAAAAGAAATGTTGAAGAAGATGTATTGGCATTTATTACTGTTTATCATCATTATTTACCAACCTTAAAAGATGTTAAACAAGTAATGAGAATAAGTGAAAAGAAATATGATGTTTTGGAAAAGATATTATGGAAACTTGCTCACGAGGATGTTGAAGATGTCAAAGAAAATATTAAGCTGTATATTGAAAGCAAAAAGTTAAATGTTAAAAATACAATAAGGGATTTGAATATTTTTGTTAAAATGACCTATGAATTGAATAAGAATAGACCACACCAATTAAATTATTATCCTGAAATAAAATTATGATGAAATGATTTAAATTATTTTGATTAAGATAATTTAAATTATTCTTTCTTACCTATTTTTTCTATGAGTAGGCATGATGCTAGGTTCGTCGCTATGATACTATGGATGAAAATGAAGATGATGAATGAAAATATGATGGATAAGATGAAAATGAAGATGAATGGGAATATGAATGAAAAGACAATGGAAACATGAAATGGGAAAACGAAAAATGAAGATGAATGGGAAAAATATTGGAACAATGATTGATGATATGGTGGAAATGGGTGATGAATGGAAAATATGATGGTGAAAAATGATGGAACATGAAATGGATATGGTGGATGATATATGATGGGTGAAAAATGAAGCAACGAACCTAGCATCATGCCTACTCACTACTATATATATACGCGCAACGCCTGGGCAAAGCCCAGGCGTTGCAGCGTAGAGGGTCCCCATTCCCAATCACATGTTGTTGCAACTCTGCATTCCATTGGGAAGATCAACAAAGGTATTGGGGAATATTAAAGTCCCACCCCCGTTAAACTTCTACATTCATTGGAGATCTTCAATAAGGGTTTGATGATGATGATGATGATGATGATGATGCTGATGCGTTGCCTGTTGTGGTTGCGGTTACGGGCAAAGCCTATTGATGTCGATTGTTTCACAAGTCTGCCGAATGTCCAACACTCTGAGCCCGGAAACCATGAGGATAAAGCGGGCTTTGTTGCTCAAGATTTCAGTTTCACGCCTCGGCAGGGGACTGAGGGAGATCAAGGTCCAGCAAATCACATGGCCAGGACGCAGAAATGACAATTGACATCACTTGAAATCCCACATCACATATCTAAATATATATAAATGAGATTACATAATGATATAATATGATATTAACTGATAATAAATAATATTATATATATAATATAATAAATTATATATATAATATAATGACCCCTAATACAATAGCTAGAATGAATAGCGTTGGTACTGAAGCAGGCTTTCAAGAAGGATAATAAGGATAGGGGGGTCCGAGGAAATTTTGGGGGTCCTGAAACCTCAGTGGCATTTCGGAGTCCATGAAACCACAGGGCCCTGGCGTGAGTTTTGCCACCAAGTAGTCCTTGCGCTTCTGGTACATCTGGCGCCTCAACAACCCACAAGCCTTGGGGATCCTTAGGTAAGGTCAACCCCTGGGCTGTTTATTGGGGAGCTTACCAGGTTACCATTTTAGCAGCAATTGACAGAGTTTTATGTCGTTTATAGACAGTTTGAAATAGCCGAAAGGTGACCAAAACACAAGAGATTGAGACCATGTCATCTAGTTGACATGGACATCTAGCAAAACTTCAGCAGGCGGTCTGGATCATCATCTCAGGTAGGAAAATAATTCACCAACCAGTCAGGTCACCAACGTTTTGAAGTTCTTACCAGGACGTCATTTGTTGAAACCCTTTTTTTGTTGGTAGCATCTCATTGGTTTGTTGGTCACAGCACTATTCTGTGCTTACTCCAATATGTATACTATATATATATAGTTATGTAATCTTATATATATTATATATACATTGAAGATCATTGACACCACCAATGAACTTCTTGGTCGCCTCAAGCGACAAAACTCCTTGAGGATATCGAGGGCGGTGTTGTACTTGGCAATCTTCCCTCAGATCGGCCGGGCGACCGGGCGACTGCCAGGATTTCAACAAGACTGCCATAGTTGGTTGATAGGTAGCACCCCAAATGTGGGTTGTGGGTTATCATGATCCCCAATAACCAACTACTTCATTACGGACCATATTTTTTTCTCAAAACCTACTCCATGAAACATCATGGAATCATCCATTTGTTGACAGGACAACCACACAGGTTTGGATGGTAATCGCAAATGCCAAAAGTTTGGCCCTAAACCCGGAGCAACAAACTGTGACTTTTGCTCAGAGTGTGACTCAAGTCTTGTTTCATTTGTTGGCACCACTAGCTGAAGCCCATGATTCATCACGATCCTCGACCATTCGGCCATAAAGAACAACTCTCACCACAATTCTGGCTTTCTGCAGCTTTGAAGGGTTTTCAGCAGCACACATTTGGATCGGACACAATCTGCATGCATTCCATCCCAACCTTTTTTTCGGATGAAATACTTGTGGACGATCAAACAAGTTTTTTTTTTTTTAAAAAAGGATACTCTCTGGTAATTTAACAGTGGCGGGAAATCACAATTTTTCACAATAGTTAAATCGTCGAACTAACTGAACCATGGTCATCTATGGTCATCATTGTTCATCCATTTTCCAGTTCGCCAACTGTTCAATCCGCAGAATGTATCATGAAGATATGGAAAAAGCATGGAAGAAGCTGGGAACTTGTTCATGATTATTATATATATATATATAATATTAGTGTCCCTATTTTCAATGGATTGGTTTAAGGGACAGTTTACAGGAAAGCCCAAATTATTATATGGGAAAATCAATGGTTTCCGGTTAAGATGTTTCCCAAAAAAAAACCAACCAATAATGCATATAATCACAATTAATTAACATTACTCAGTACTAATTAAACATTAATCAATATTTACGTGTCCCTATTGAAGTATTGGTTCTCACACGTCACCAACGGCCGTTTTTTGGTCGCCCTAAGTTCCACGCCCTCAGCATCAAAGAGAACCATGTTCGACCTGCTGCTGACGACATACCGCACTGCACCCTGAATAGAAAGAACAACTAAATAGCCATATCGAATATAGAACACTGATATCACTGATCTATTCACAATATATATATATATATATATATATATAATCATATATATATATATTATTACAGATACGGAATCACCCAGCAAGCTCTCCGATAGAGAAAATCAGCTGAACCATCTCCAAACCATACATAATATGCATAAAATGCATATCAAATATCGTCTCATTACATAATCTTTACAAGATATCATATCATCTGGGTAAATTATAATATTTCACTAACCTAAATTAAAGTCATTTGGGGATGATTTCCCGCAAATTAACCATGATTCCAGGGTTCGGTCGCAGTGAGGTCGTTATAATTTACCCAGATATCATTACATATCCTAAAACGCCTGTTCCACACCCCTCCTACCCTTGGGTCCAGACGTGGACAAGGAGGACTTCAGTTTGAAGGTCTTCTCCTGTCGGTGGATGGACCCATTTTTGGCTGTCATTGCCTGGGAAATCCCATGTTATGAATGGAGGTTTATAATATTTTATAGCACTTTATAGCTGGGAAATTCATCAGTAAATGGATATAAATGGATATAAATGGTGGATTATGGTGGATTGTCCACGTCTAGTACTGGATGGATGATACATCATGATACATCGATGTCTATCTTGGGGCTGAACCTTCCATTTTACGAAATCAGGTGAAAAATCCATTGGCTTCAGTTTTGAAGTCCACCAAGATCCATGTCAATCTCAATTTTTGTAGCTCAATATCCATGACAGTCCATAAAGATCGTGTAAATTCTATTCAAATCCATTCAGATCCAGTGAGCAACCGCACCAGGCCATTGGCTTCGGCTTCTTTCAACTTGCCGGCGCTCATGGTGATCTCGAAGTCCACCGAACCTAAGGCGACACGTCACGGCGACACGTATCGATTGGCAACTGAAGATCGATGAAATATGGATTCAGTTGGGTTAATCTATTGGGTACCAAACTGATTGAACATTGGGAATGCCATGGAATACCCCTATTAGACTATGGCCATTTGAATGGAAATCATGATTAAATCATATATATATATATATAAATAAATATAATTATGGTGGTTTCCATAAATGGGGGTACCCCATGGTTTATTTCATGGGAAATCCATCTAGAAATGGATGATTTAGGTGTACCCCCCCATCTATGGAACCTCTATATGGATACGATGATATGATTGGATTCAAGGGTCAATTTCTAACGCGTACCCCTCATAAAAGGGATGGCAAATACGAAACGAAGACGGTCCGATCTGTGGTTTGTCCAGGTCTGGATGTTGACCGCCGGGGATTCAAGCAGCCCATGGGGAAGATGGTCTTCCCATGACGCGGCACTGGTAGGAGATGGTCGGATAAAGCATCACTTCTTTGACGGACCTTTTTTTTTCAGTTTCATCAGGGCTTTGTATTGGAATACTCTACATCGCCCAACTAACTATTTAACATCGTTTCATCAGCATATTTAACATTGCCCAACTATTGGAATACTCAACAGATACTTGAAAGTGATGTTCGACCCTTGTTGGGGTCACCTTTTTTTGGATCCATGGAATCAGCACGCCTTTTGGGGCCGAAAAACCAAGATCCTTCAAATCTGCAACATCTCCTTAGGTGGGTATGGGACAAAGATTAGGTACCCCCTCCCCCAAAAAACATGTTGGTTGATGATATTTATACCTATATAAACAGATCTAATAGACAAAAAACAGAACCATGGATTTGATCTAAAAACACCTTAGTTTACCAATATATCTTCTTTAATAGGTGGTTTTTTTTGACATGTGTTTGTTCACTCCATGGCCCCTCGGATCGGAAACTCCATGGCGCCCAGACTCTCGCTGTGATGCTCCTTGAAATCTTCGATCAAAGTCTCCGACTCTTCTCCTCAGCGATCTGAGGAACCAAATGGTCCTGGATGAAAACAACTGGTCCAAATCGGATGGGAACATATTGAGACATATGGCAGTGTGTCAAAACCTTGTACCTCTGGTGAACATCAAAATAGCTGGTAAATGGATGTTCATTCCCCTAAAAATGGTATTAATAGGTATTGATCCATACTCATATTGGAATATGGGATCATATGGGATCATATTTATATATTGAACTTCAGCAACCATCAGGGATGCCTTTTGGTGACTCACAACCTCCGGTGACAGTCGGTATTGCCAAAGATTCAGCCACATTTCGAGGGAAACATGCCCCCCCCCAAAATGGTACTTTACACAACCTTGGACATTTGGATTATGATGGATTGCATATTCAGACAGACTTCGATCCTGTTAAGTGCGCCAACCAAACCCAAGAGAAGTCCAACAGCTTTTTGCGCAGCATCTCGGGATCCCCGGCCCTTCTTGCCATCTTTCGACATGTTCTCCTGCGAGAGATTGCAGATATCAAAGTGCCCAGATCCCATAAAAACTATCATAAAAACATATAAAAACTATCAGCTATTCATGGCACATCTGTTGCCTTCCAGCAAAAAACATAGCAGTTTCGCACAAGGTGCAGCCCCGAGATCACCCGTTTTTTCTGGGCCGTCCTCCAAGAACTCCTTGTAGTTCTGGGTCCAGCTCCTGTGGATTTGGGGGGATCAACATCGATAGATTTCCGGCTCTTTTTTTTGGGGCGACCCATTACTTGAAGATCCACAGAAAAAAAACAAACAGAGCCTGGATTGATGTTTGGTGGTCAGTCCTGAGACGCCAGGACTAACTTGTTCAGATTTTTTTTTTAGCTTGGATGTCATGACCAGGGTAACAGGTAAATCCCCCATTGAGTTTGATGATTTTCCCAGCGAAGTAAGCCTCCATGGTTTCCAATTACCATGTTTGATTTCCAGAGGGTATCCTTATTGTTCATGTGTGGTGTAGATAGATAGTTATTCACTTTTGGGAACTCGGATTTCTTTCAAAGTATGATTGATGTTTTCCATCTGGCCCCTTGGCGTGGTCCGCTACAACCGACCTTTTTTACGCAACAACAAGTAGATTATTCTTGCAAAATACAATGAGAGATCTGGATTTTGGCAATATGACATTTCAATTTCAATAATTACAACAACCTGAATCTTGGAAAGAAACATCATTCACAGACACAGACACCAGAAACCATTATTCATTGATAAAAACACAATTTTTGATTGTTAATGTTAATGTAATGCTGCCCGGATAAAGCTCCGTTTTGCAGGGGTTTATTGCTTCCATGATTGGCCTTCCACCAGGGTTTCCTGGGCTCCAATCTCCCATGAAATCCCCATGAAATCACCAAACTAAGTCCCAATGTTCCATCATATTGGATAAGTTTAGTGTGATAATTACTAGGTTATCAGGGTTAATATGGCTTAATTATATTTATAATTATTTATATATATATACACTATCGCTTCTAACCCGCCATATCCATATTAATCCATACCCATTATTCATCCATATTAACCCATATTCATCCATATTAACCCATATCAATCCATATTATCCCACAATGATTGAGCCATGTTAACTAAAGCCATACCCATATTGGATTAATCCATATTACCCATATTAATCCTCATAATTATCCATACTTAGCCATAATTAGCCATATTACATCATATTAACTAAATATCTGTGAATTTCCCATGTCCCATTTCCATTTGCCAGGTACATTCTTGGATGTTGTGGCCTGCTGCCGCTCTTTGGGATCAATAGGCCTTGAGCCTTCACTGGCTTGGTCAAAACAGGAATTGCAGTGAAACCGCTTGGTTTAGGGTGTGTAGGAAGCCATAGCATCTTTCGTTGCTGTTTGTGCTACCTTGCATTCCGCATGGTAGCGGAGCCCTACGGGGCATCCAAGGGTGCCAATTGAATTTGGCGACGTGTGGCCATCCTGGCCATTGAGTGTGGCATCCTTCGGTGCCAATGGAGCGTGATTCTGGATCCTTCAGAGATTTAGTTTTTGATGGCCGTCCAGCAAACTACAGAGAATTCAGGAGAAAAACAATTCTTGCAGTAGCAGGCCTGGAGGAGAAACATGTTCACCTCGCAGGTCCACGTCTTTTGACCAGGTTGCAGGGTGAGGCTTATCGAGCCACTGAGCACCTTTCAGTGTCGGATTTGCGCCGTTCAGACGGCTGGCTGCAGGTCCTGAGGGCCCTGGACAAGCATTACGCTTTTCTGCCAGGGACCGAACTGCATGAAGCAATAGATAGCTTTTTGTTCGATCTTCGCAAACGACCTCATGAAGGTGCCACGCAGTTTGCAAGCCGCTTCAAGACTGCGTTGTCCCGTGTGCAAGCCTTGGTCGCCCAAGACCGTGCTGCTTCGAAGTCCAAGAAACGTAGAACTTCTGGTCCTGAATCCAATATGCCTGATGCTGAGACGCCGCCTGCCAGTAGCCTAGCACCTACCGAAGGTGAAGACGAAGATGATGAGAAAGATGAAGAAAAGCCGCCTTCTGCATGTGCTGGTGAAAAAGATGAGAAAGATCAAGCTTCTCATGAAGAAGAACCGAAGTCAGCCCGTAGCCATGCCTCTTCAGCTGAGGGTAGGAAAAAGAAAGGTCCCGGTTCTGGTAAAAGCTCTCGTGGAACTTTTGCTGCTTATCGTAAACGTGAAGAACTGAGAATGGCTCATTTGTTGGGCACAATTGAAGTTGGCCATACAAAGCCGTCTCCTATTTTTCCATCAACAGTTTTGGGTCATTTGTTCATGCGCAAGTATGGTCTTTCCCGTGAACAACGTGCACAAGTGATCCGTTCAACTGGTGGATCATCCAAGTTTCATGAAGTGGAGAGGATTTTGAGAGCCTCTGATTTTGATGAATCTAGGAGCCGTGCTGATGAGCGACGACATGCCCCTGTGTCCCATTCTGCCAGACCGCCTCGCAGAGATACTATGATGATTCAGCAAGAAGCCCATGCCGTGGATGATGAATCTTCTGAAATCATGGAACCAATGACCAGTGGTTCCGAATCTGACCATGCACTAGCAGTTGATCAGCCTGATGAGATGCAACAGGATGATGATGACAATTCAACTGACCGTGAGCTGCAGGAAGTCTATGAGATCAAGGACAAGGCCAAGAAAGACTTCAAAAGATCCTTCAAGACATACAAAGAGAGTAGACGCAAAGTGAAAGAGATCAAAAAGTCCAGACAGCCTTACTACCCTGTGGTAGCCTTGAGTCAACCGCAAGACATGCCTAGCAAATCTGGTTCAAGTTCTACATCAATGGGTCAGATGCCACGGAAGGGTGACTTCAAGTATGACAAGACTAAAAGCTCTGTGAAAAGTTCAAATGCGAAACGCAAGCCAAACGAGTTCACACCACGGAGAGAAGATGCAAATTTCACTGAAGCAGAAATCGCTGAAGCCTTTGCCTACATGGTGAACGAGGTCTTCACTGGAACTGAGTCCTTAGACGTGCTGCTTGCGTCAATTCCTGATGGCTGTGCAGTGATCGATACTGGTTGCACGACCAGTGTGGTAGGTCAACAAACGGCTGAACGTTTTTCCAAATTGTTTCAAAGCCTGAACCTGCCGATTCCAAAGCCATGTGAATTGCCTGCAGTAGAGTTGAAGGGATTTAGTGGGGATAAGAGGGTGACCACCAAGGGATTGAAATGGCCTGTGAAAATTGGAAGTCTTTGGGGAACCATAACTACTTATGTTGTTGAAGGTCCCACACCGTTTTTGCTTTCACGTCGTGTGCTTGAGGGGATGGAGGCCACCTTAGATATGGGGAATGGCACCATCACCAGCAAAAAGCACAACATGGTGAATTTCCCGCTGAAACGGGCTTCCAATGGTCATTTCCTCCTGCCGTTTTGTGGGATCCCGTCCGAGTTTCAGCCTGATGTTTCAAAGCGATCTGCTGATGTGAGTTTAGCTGATACTGGAGATATGCCCAGTGACCTATCCGAGCCGATGTCATCGTCCGATGACGACAGCAGAGAAGCCGGCCGTGCTGACACCAATGAGCCCAATGACGCAGCCCCTGCAGCCGCTGAGCAGAGGCACGAACCGACTGAGGTTTCCACGAAAGTAGCCAAAACATGTGCACCAAAAAGAGGTGACAATGTAAGAAGTAGAAAACAGCTTTTGCAGCACATAGCCAAAAATACTCGTCAAGGGATTGTGAATGTTGAAAGATTCCGAGAGCAGTTGATAGGAATAATAGTAGGTGCCAGAGCAGCCGAATGCACCCATGCCTTCATAGCCTATAGACCTAGACTTGAACGCGTTCCCCCTGGTGCTTCAACCCAGTCTTATTTGAGCTGTAGGGTAACCCTATCCACTGAGGGAGATTTCCAAGTCCAACCATGGGTCACTCGCCCGCCAGGTAATGAGAGATCCAGAGTTGCCCAGACGAACATCGCCTTGTTCGTGCACATTCCCATTGAACGACCGCCAGTGCCAGTGCCAGCTGCAACAGCTAGTCACTGCCAGTGCTGCTGTGAACAAGTGGATCCATCCATGGAGATTCAACCACCACCATGTCCCCCAATAGAATCATTGTATGATGATGTTGATTGGGTAAACATGAGACCAACTGAAATAAAGGATGGATTTAGAAACGTGATAAGTAAAGGGGTTAGATCGGTTAGAAAGGTCAATAGCCAACTGGTTTTGTCCCGCATGCAAGCAGAACCTCAAAAGGTCCGAGAAGAACTAGAAGAATGGCTTGGCCCGCAAGCCCATGCACTGGACTCACCAGTTCAAATGATCGAGGTGTTTACCGATAGAGCTCCACTTGCCAAAAAGCTGCATAAACAAACCGGTAAATCATGCATTATCTTGGGCCTGAAACATGGCCAGGATTTCAACAAGTTGAGAGATCGCCGCATGTTGCTTTACTTGATTGCATGGTGTAGGCCGGAACACGTATGGTTTTCATTTCCTTGTGGATGTTGGGGTCCCTGGAGTAGATTCAATCTTGCAAAGGGTGGACCCAGTGAAACCACAGTGTTGCAGCAGCGCAAAATTGCCAAAAGGCACCTGAGTGCCGTTTCTGAAGCGTGGCAGTTACAGCGTTTGTTTGGTGGTCACTGTCATGCGGAGAACCCATTGACTTCTGAAGCATGGTCACAGTTGCAATTGCTTGATTTCCATGAAGTCCGCATTGACATGTGCAGCCTTGGCATGCGATGTCCAAAGACAAACGTCCCTGTGCTTAAGCCCACAAAGATCGTCACCACGATGCCAGAACTTGCAGAACGACTGCTGAAGTGCCGTTGTGATCATTTGCACCAACATGCCCATCTTGAAGGTGCGTACAAGGGTCGCAACTTGTCCTCTTGGTGTGAAGTTTATCCAAGTAAGTTCTGCCGAGTAGTCTCTGAAGTTCTGAGCAACTGCCGTGCCAAGTCACCGAGACTTGAAGATGTTTTGTTTGACGAATCCGATGCACTTGAACCAGCTGATCCGGAACAACCCGTTCCTAACTCAGAGGGCGCAGTTGCAGCCGCAGCACAGCCTGAGCAAAGACCTGAAAAGATCAAAGCAATAATCCAAAAGTTGCATACAAACACCGGTCATGCATCCGTTGAACAAATGCTCAGACTTGCCAAGCGTTGCCAATCGTCCCAAGAAGTTCAAGATGCCATCCGAAAGTTCCGTTGCCCTGTGTGCGAGGAGTTGAAAGTACCACCATCTCGAAGGCAAGCTGCAATGCCCCATGCCGATAAGCCTAATGACATAGTAGGTGTTGACTATGTTCAAGTTGAATTGAAGAAAGAGGATGAGCATGGAAAATTGGTGGAAATCAAAAGAAACGTCCTCACATGCGTTTGCTTAGGAACAGGTTTTGCCCAGCAGATTATTTGTCCTACTGGCCATTCAATGGCAGAAGCATTTCATAATGTTTGGTCGCGTCCATATGGTTTGCCAAACACCATCTACATGGACCCAGCCATGGCAAATATCAGCAAGCCTTTCCAAGCATACTTGGCACGAAACGATGTCAAACTTCTTTTGGCCGCAGCCGAGTCCCATTGGCAACTTGGTTTGGTTGAAGTGACAAACAGGATTCTCAGAAACATGGCGCAAAAAGTGTGGAGAACCACAAATAGAAGTGTAGAAGAAACAATTGAGATGTGTGCCACCACAAGAAACGAGCAGTTGAGACGTTGTGGATTTAGCCCCTCACAATGGTTTCTTGGTCAGGATTCCCGTCAAGTTGGTATGTTGAGAGACCTTGAACAACAAAACAACATAACCACTGCTTCACGATACCTCGCCGATCCTGATTTCCATGATAAAGTTCGATTGAGAGAACAAGCTGCAGTAGCATTTCATGAAGAACATGCACGTGACATCTGGCGCCGAGCTGTCGCCGGCAGAACAAGACCCATCCGGGGTCCATACCAAGTTGGTCAATTGGTTTATGTCTTCCGTCGTAGAGCCAGAGGTCTTTTGTCAACACGTCATGGAGTTTGGATAGGTCCGGGTAGAGTAGTGGGGATAGAAAGCGAAAGCGGGGGTCCAGTTCCTAGACTTGTTTGGGTAAGCCATAATGGTTACTTATACAGGTGCAGCCCAGAGGGACTTCGACCAGTGCCAGAGGACGAAGCTGAATTCCGCAGCCTTGCCCGTTCTTTGTCGGAAGGACGTCTGCATCCCGAGCTGGAGCAAGCTGAACAAAATGTTTCCTCCAAATCAGGTCAGTTCGAAGATCTTTCAGAAGAACACAAACCCATAGAAGAAGATCATGAACTTGAGGATGATTTGTGGGAAGAGCCGAATGTAGAAGACTCACAGCTTGAACAAGGTCCCAAAAAGATCAGGCGTAGGTTCTACAGGTCAGATGACTATTGGAGAAGAAGGGCAGAGGGCGCACCGCCACTAGGGCCACTACATGATGATGTAGACCTCCCCCAAGTAGCCCGCCTAAAATCCAGTAGGTCTTTAGAACCCGATGAAGATGATAATGTAGAACCAGATAGAAAAAGGCAAGTTACTGTAACCGATGATGTTGAAAAATACTCATACGAGCCAACTTCGCCTGCCAAATCGCCAAGACCCAGCCTTGATGATGCAGAGATCGGTCAAGATGCGCAATCTGGTGTACAGTCAGAAGCTTTGCCTGAAACTCCTGAATCACAACCTCCGATCACTTCCGAAGATGAAACCGCAGTCAATGATCCAATGCCACCTGCAGAACCCGAACCTAGAGCTGTACAACCTCATGAAGTTCCGGTGCCAATGGATGATGGTGATGAACTGATTGTAGAACATGAAGAAAACAATCCGGTTCCTGGTAAGCATGATGTCATGGAAGTATCTATAGAAGTCCGCCCAGAGGACATCACTGAACAACAGTTGTGCTTGTGGGAAGTGATTGAAGATTGCTTCGTCGTGCAGCAGCCAGCGAAACAACGCCGGGTAGAGGTCAGTTTCCGGAAATTGAGTGAGGAGGATAAGAAAAGGTTTGAGGTTGCAATGAAAAAGGAGTGGCAGTCATGGATAGATAACAAAGTAACCTCCATCTGTAAATCCCGGGGAATTCCCAGAGAACGGGTGATCAGGGCGCGATGGGTTTTAGTGTGGAAAAAATCATCAGACCCAGATGATAGGTCAAAAACCCCCAAAGCTAGACTAGTACTAGTGGGATGGCAAGATCCTGAACTAGGAAAAATAGCTACAGATAGTCCAACCCTCAAAAAGGAGTCCAAAAATCTGATTCTTTCAATTTGTGCCGCAAAGAAATGGCGAATTTGGGGAGCAGATATCAAAACCGCATTCCTGAGCGGAGACCCTTCTGAGAGACAGTTGTACTTCAGACCGCCCCCTGAAATAAAAAGATGGATGGACCTCACCGACGAGGACCTGTTTCGCTTGGAGAAAGCAGCCTACGGGCTAGCAGAAGCCCCACGGGCCTGGTTTCTTAGGTTGAGCCGAGAGTTAGCCCAACAAGGTCTAAAGGTTTCCCAATTGGACCGCTGTTTGTTTTCCCTGAGAAATTCCAAAAACGAACTGGTTGGTGTTTGTGGTGTTCATGTTGACGATCTTCTAGGTGGAGGAACCCCAGAAATGGATGCTGTTCTTGAAAAACTGAGGAAGTGTCTTCCCTTTGGTGATTTTAGAACATATACAATCCGTTACACTGGAATAGAGATTCGTCAGAACCCCAATACATGTGCCATTGAGATCAATCAGGAAACATACATCGATTCCTTGGAGCCTGTCTCAACGAAGAGCCTTGGGTCTTCAGGAAGCCCTGTGCGTGATCCTTCTTTGCTGCGAAGGTGTGCTGGACAGCTGGCATGGGCCGCAGGTTCAACACGTCCTGACAAAGCATTCTTAGCCTCTTATTTGCAAGGTATCCAGGATAAAGCCACTGTAAGCCATGTTGAACTTTACAACAAAGCACTGAGAGAGATGAAAGAAAGAAAAGTTGTAATGAAGTTTCCCTCAAATGTTCCCATAGAACAATGGCGAATAGTGTGTATATCCGATGCCGGCCATGCAAAGAGAGCCAATGGGGATTCGCAGGGTGGTTACCTCTTGGGACTCACCAATACCTTGATGAGAGATCGGAAAACCGCACCGATGTGGTTGGTGGATTGGGCAAGCAAAAAGTTGCAGCGTGTGGTCCGTTCCTCAACAGCCGCAGAAACACATGCTGGAAACAATGCCTTAGACGCCATAGAGTTCTTTCAAGGTCTTCTTGCAGAAACAGTGTATGGAATTGCACCCAGAGAATTCCGAAAACAAAGGCCGAAACACCCAGCCTTGCTTGTTGTGGATTCCAGAGGTTTCTATGATGCTTCCAGTAAACTGAGCAGTGCATCCACCAGTCAAGAGAAAAAGTTAGAACTAGAATATGCCATTGCCAGAGACTCCATGTTGCGTCAAAATATAGAAATATACTGGATAAACAATAAGTACATGGCCGCTGACATTCTCACAAAACTCAATAGCGACAGTAAACCTTTCTTTGACTTGATGGAGAGTGGAAAATATCAGATCAAAGTTGGTAAGGAGTCCGGGAGTAAAGAGAAAGCCAGCGACAAGCGAGCCGAATAGGTCAGTCAAGGTAAACAGCCGTGAGAAGCAACCTTTTGCATAACCATAAGTAAGCCTGCCAAAGTCATATGCTGAAAGAGTTTTTTTCATGTACAGAACTGCATGCGTCTCAGTGTGAAGATACTGAGAGCCATCCAGAAATGCCGTTTTTCCGTTGCTTTATCACTTAGAGATTTGCCAGGTAGCTGAACCGAGTAGCCTGCTGAGTGTGTACAGTTTTTGATCCAAACGCCGTTAGCGTGATTTCTGAGAGCCATGTCCCAGATGCCTCGCAAGATCTCCAAGAAAGCCGCAGAGACGCCAAAGTTGAATGAGGTTGAGATTTCGATGACCGTTGGTTTGCTCACTCGGGCGATTGCCAACAACCAAGCTCGCCCCATCTTTGAGCGTACAGCTGCCGAAGATCCCCAGTCATGTCAGTGGCTGAAGAACTACATCCCAGGTTTTGATGTGCCTGGTGGTATGTCCGAAGCTGCCAAGCGTGTTCGGGATGAGATCGAGAGTTCCCATGGTGAAAGCCCACGTTCAACTGTGTGGAGTGTGGTTGGCCGTGGTGAGAATTCTTTGCCGAGTGGCTATGATGCTGTCACAACTCCTACGCCTACCGTGGTTGAGCCCAATGTGACCACCATCAGCCAAGTGATCAGGGATGTCCATACCCGTCAGAATGTCAAGATTTCTCTGCCAGTGGATTGTGTTGATGTGGATGATTGGTCGAAGACCGTGATCGTTATGAAGAAGTATGAGAATCAGGGATATCGCTATTCTACGTTGGTTGCCGAAGCACTGCACAACGCTGAAGCCAAAGGATATCTCCAATGGTTGGTGAAGACCTATGGCAAGGATGTTGACACTCCTTGTGATACCCAGGCCACTGACTTTGCCAGATTCCTCCTTCGCATCAAATGGCTTGAGACTGATGGCAACAAGGGAACTGGACGCTTCCAACGTTCGCGCTAGTTGCATGAAAGCTGAGAATCAGCTGTGAATATAAGTTTGCAGCAGCAATAAGTCCACAAGAGGGCGTGTGAATTTCCCATGTCCCATTTCCATTTGCCAGGTACATTCTTGGATGTTGTGGCCTGCTGCCGCTCTTTGGGATCAATAGGCCTTGAGCCTTCACTGGCTTGGTCAAAACAGGAATTGCAGTGAAACCGCTTGGTTTAGGGTGTGTAGGAAGCCATAGCATCTTTCGTTGCTGTTTGTGCTACCTTGCATTCCGCAATATCAATGATGAATCCATACCCATCGTTAACCGAACAAGGCCGAGGCGCTTGATGGGAAGTTCCGTGACCTCCACCGTGGTGTCGTTGGTCTTGGTGATGACACCCGTCACCTCGTACCTGGCGCTATGGCGCGCTGGCTGTTCGAAGGTTAATGGTGGTTAATGGTGGTTAATGATGGTTATACCGTTATAATATATGGTAGTTAATGATGGTTAATATATGGTGAATATATTAACTGACTTTCATATTTTCCAAAGAAACATGTCGTGGCAAGTTTTGATAGGATTCAGTTCATTTTATAATATGGCACTATATTTGGCAATGATTGTTCGGTATTGTCTACCAGCTCATAATTTGTATTATAAGTCCACTAATCATACAAGATCAAATATTAGCATAATAGCTAGTATAGTGCTGAACCAAATCATTCTCATTTTAGTTCATTATATCTATTCTCAATTCCGCAATCAACACATCTTAAGTTCTTAGTTCTACGGATCTGACTTCCCATTGATAACCCGACCATGGCGTCACTTGCCATCCTCCTTCTCTGAAGGTTCGATGGAGCCCATGAAGCCCTGAGGTGAAGGGAAAGGCAACCTCTGTTGGTGGGAAAGGCCTGGATGGGACTAAACCCATCCAAACTCATTTCCAAACCATTCTAAAGCCATCTATATATAGTACCGTAAACACTGTTAACACCCCAAAACTGGATTAATATGGCTGGTTAACTTTTATGCATTTGACATGCGAAATGCAAAATTTGAGAAACATGTGACATTCTTAAAAATGATGTGGTTCTGTTAGGACGAACAGATGTCTGAGCACGCTTGGAATTTGCAGAACTCCAACAACTGCAAGCCTTCTGACAGAAATAGATAGACACTTAATTAATCTACTGTAATTAATCTTAATTACACATCAGTCTTGGCCATTTCTGAAAGCGCGAAAACTCATCGATTCCATTGCTTGGACACAACAGAAACCCCCAATGGAACAGGCCTTGTACCAGGGATGCATATCTTCCATGCTTTGGCCGCGCAACATCTTCCGAATGTTCCTGGGAAATCTGGCGCACTCCCCAAGTGTCATGTGACAACAAGGAGAAGAGTTCCTCATGCATTGTATCTTAGTACCTTTGATGGTGGGGGACTCAAAACATCAAAGGTGATGATTTCCTTGAAGCGCATACCGATGGGATCGAACACACACGCAGAAACGAGAAAACATTAGCTATTTCCCAGAAATAGAAACATGGCACACAGAAAAAAAACATGAAAACAAACATCCAAACAATTCTTGCCCCGTGCGCGCCTGATGATATCGCGGGGATTGTAGTTGGGGATGCTGGTGCTCCAACCGACCCCGATTCCCTCGGCGCCGTTGACCAAGACCATCGGAAGGATGGGGCAATACCTCGGGGCGCCAGCGGATCCCGGTGCCATGAAATGAGTGAAACTTGGGGCAACTCCGCACGATGCCAGGGTACCATTGTGGTTCAATGGACAGGCCTTCTTCCTCCAAGTATGACAGGACGTGATCCTTGGCGGTCTGGGGCATGCTGTATACACTCCATGCTTCAGCAAGCCTCAAGTACAGTCAAATCCAAACAGATTTGATATCAACGATCCTGAATGCCATTGAAACTTAAGCAAAGTTGTTTCGTTTTGGTGCAAAATCCTCTAAAACCCACTTTAGAGTGCATCGAGGTGCTTTGCTGAATCTTCAACCCGCAGATCATCATCCCATTTGGGGGTCTCTGAATATGGGGAGAATAGCAATCTACTGAATAAATCTGAATAAAACATATATAATCCTATTGTTGTTTGATGAAGATGGCTATCATTGGGTGTTATCAAAATATTTGTTTGCTGGGTTTTCTAAATATTCAAGGATAACACCCTTGCAGAATCTTTTGATGACATTTTCTGATTGAACAAATCTGATAGCCTGTTATCATTGCTGATTGAACATCGCCATCCAATGTCAGCACTTTAAAACGATCATCCCAAGGCACGTGCGGCGAAGTACGATAAAAGGGGCCTCCCCAGTTATACTTGTTGGTTTGTAAAGTTATACATATCATCTAACTACATCAACATAGATCATCTATAACTAGTGGTTTAGTGTCTAGTAAAACATGTATATATATATATATATATCGATCCAGCAGTTAGCTGTTGGCTTGGTGATGTTTGCCAACTCCGTTACAGTATCCAAGGGGCCACATAGGTCCGAGTATGTCCCTTCGTGCCGTTTCACCAGGGCACATCATCCTGCTGAAACAGCACACGGGTCACGTGGTTCAACCTGCGAAGCGGCGAAGCGTTTCCCCGTCGCATTCCGGTTGAGGATGGATGTTCAGAAAGGCTGCTACTGTATTGGCTGTTGATCTGTTGGCTATTTTATCCGATTCTCTCAGGGGATGTCAGAGATTGATATCATAGATCCCATTGGTGCCACTGTCTTCTTAGGTATCCATTTGTTTGCAGTTGGGATGCAGCATTGCTGTTGGTCACCTGGCCTGCCAGTGTTCCTCAATGTTTTGTGATCTCATGGCTGCGTTTTGATATGAAAATAGGGTACCCCCACTGCCAATGGATCATCATGTTTTCCATTCAAATGGCCATTAGAGGGGGATTCCTACGCTATTCCCCATTTTCATTCAAACCCATCCACATTGAATCCACATATGGAGGTTTCCTAAAATGGTGCCCCTAAATCATCCCATTTTAATAAGATTTTCCCTTATAAACCATCCATTTTAGAAATCCCCAATTCACGGAAACCCCCATCGATGGCCTTGTGTAGATGTAACGCGCCGCCGCGTGGTCCTGGTCAAAAATCTCAGGGAGTTTTAAACCATCGGGTAATTTGACATTTAATGGTGGTTATTCAATGGTATTTATTGGTGTTTAGTGATGTTTAACGGATTTTGTGGGATTTAAGATGATTTACCCCCTGGAATTTCAACATAATTATGGAATATGTCCATGTTTGATAGGTCATCATCGAACTGAATGGGCAATTTTCCGTAGCTATCTTAGAGTACAGGGTACCGGAGGGTAACTGGTTTAAACTGATGTTAATTAATTGCCATCAAACATAGGGAAGCTCATGAAAGTTTAATGTGTGTTGTTTTGTTTTCGTTTTGTGAACATGAGCTGAAAATGCTTGCCATGGGCTACTACTCTTTGTATTGAATCATAATCATGAACCATCCAGTTTTTGTGTTGCATTTCAAGCTTTGCTCCAAGCAGACCCATGGATGGTGTATATTGAGACCTTTCTCTTTTGAATGGCGGGATTAGACTAAGCTGTTCCGTTACGTTTGGATTCTTCACTAGTACGCCACTGGAACATTTAGGGAATTTCAATCTCACCATGTGTTTACCAGATCTAAACCCATATGCTCCATGTATGGGATATTTACCAACATTTGCCCTGATAATCACCCAAATGTAGGTAAATATACCATACATGGAGCAGATGGGAGATATTTAAACATATCTTGTTACTATTGCATCTAAATACCAACTCTTTCCGTTACTACTCAGGATTTAGATCCATGGTCCATGCCACCCTGGATTTCCAGTCCTTACCACCCTGAAGGCGTGTCCCAAATTGCCCGGAAGGCACCAAGAGGTTGGTGTTGTTAGAACCTTGGCAACACCACTCAGTTGATACTCTTGGATGACGGATTTTACGGGTAAGACTGAGTAAGACTACAGCCTTTTTGTGTAGTTCTATGATGTTCTATGTAATGATGGAATTTGAGGGGGTTAAGACTTGCGACTTGCCCTGGTTGTTTACGTTTGTTGTTTTTTTTGGTCTATATATATCATGTTCTATCATGTTCTATCAGATTTCACCCTGCATCGCCCAGGCACCCACGAAGTTCTGCGCCAAGTTCACGATGGTGTTTTCCAGGGACACCTGGAACCCCAATGACTTGACCGGTCACCGTGATCACCGTCGGTAAAAACGGCCTTGCCAAAGAAATCTTGGTATATGCAGGTTTGAAGGAAACAAATGGGACATCATTGATCGCACATTGGTGGTGTTGCTGTTGTTGTTGTTGTTGCTGGTGGTGGTGGTGTTGTTGCTGGTGTTGGTGTTGGTGTTGTTGTTGTTCTTCTTCTTCGTTTTCTTCTTCTTATTATTTTTTCTTTTTCTTCTTCTTCTTTTTCTTATTGTTTTTGTTATTGTTCTTGTTCTTGTTTTTTGTTGTTGTTCTTCTTCTTATTGTTATTGTTTTTGTTCCTGTTGTTGTTGTTGTTGTTGTTGTTATTTGTTGTTTTTTGTTGTTCCTTTTGACGGGAACATTTGAAGGGCATTGAATCCATTCCTGTTTATGTGGAAATCACACTAAATTATATTAAATAATATCAAATTGCAATATGAAATATGAATCGCTATGAAACAACATCAAACAAAATTAAACAATAATTTGAACTTGATTGACCATGATTAACCGATATAACTACAACCATAGTTACCAACCGCATCGCTGCCACACATCTCCGGCCACCGTTGTCATTTCGCCATCCGGACATGTTCGGACAGACCTCGCCATGATGATATGCAGATTGTTCCGAGATGTAACCCACCTGAGGACTGCGAAGTTGTGATAGTTGTGATAGTGGTGATCGTTCTGAACCATATCAATGAGGGGTCGATGATGATGATGATGATGATCATCATCATCATCGTTATTTTCATTATCATTATTGGTATTATAACTATTCATTATCATTGCCACTACAGTATTGTTATGAATCCATGAAAGCGATCAACGATCATCAGCGATCAGCGATGAACGATGACAGCGGGTCCCGCACGAATTGAGCCACCTTGATGTCGTGGCGCCTTGGGCGGTCGGAGAAAAATATATGTCCAAGTCTCTATATATATAATATAGTTATATAAGTTATATATATATATATAGTAATATATATATAATTATATATAGTACATACACATTTATAATATGTTCTAATATGTTATAATATGTTATATATATATTATAATATGTTATAATTCGTTATACTATGTTATAATCCAAAATGTGTATGCTACACCGCAAATGAAATTAATTACAGTATTCAACAAGTACTCATTCAGACTCATTCATCAATAACCAACAATTTATGGCTTACGATCCACATTTGTGGCTACTAGGCAAAGTTACGGGTGGGACAGTCGGCATCTGGGGTCTACTGTACCTTTTCAGCAAGGATTTGGATCGAAGTACGGGTCAATGACCGGCTATAATTCTATGGGCAACAAAAAGGCACTATCATTGACATAGCCAGCTTCAGTGAATCTTGTGGCACAATATGGCACAATAAACATCAATAAGCATCAACGGCGCCACAGCATGCCACAGCCGTCTTCCACCGTGTCCCGCCCAACAAAGCGACGCTGTCCGCGAGCGTCGAGTCACAAGCGCTTTTTGAAGGCGCAGAAGAGCACCTTTCGCTGCGATGGCTTGAAGCCATCCACCAAGGATGGAACAGACCTCAGGGGGGGTGAAAACACCGTTGTACCGGAAGGTGAACACCAAAATATAGGTGGTCAATGGATGTTCATCGTCAACAAAACATGTTGTAATGAATTACAATGGGTTTGATTCCATCCCGGTTTCAATAATGATTAGTGCAAAAAGAAAAAAGTGCCTTCCAAATACTATCAACAGTACCAGCCTAGACTATCGATCATTGATCTTTCTGGATCTTTCTGATTCACTGAGGGGTACCTCTCTTTGTATTGCTTCGATAAGGCCATAGTATCCCATAGGAAACCCACAGTTGGTGCGGGGTCGGAGCTGGAGCCCCAGCCGTTGCACATCGTACTTGGCAAACTGAACCAACTCCTGGCGAGCTTTGAGGTTCTTGGGCCATCCTGGGGTCGGAGAATGCATGGAGATATCTCCAACAACGAAAATAGCACCCCCCAACAAAGATGCCAAAAAGTTTCAAAACCCCCGATGTCTTTTGGGAAAAACAACGTCAGACTAGCATGCTGGAAAAAAAGGGGGGTATCTATCTTTTGGAGGGTGTACTACACTCGTATCGTTCAAACGTATCATTCACTCGTCCTTATTGATGAACTCGGTATAGGTGATGGGCTTGGTATGATCCACCTCGGCACGCGATGTTTGGGCCCGTCCTAAAGGATGTTTTGGGAAGACATGACGATTCGGAAAATGTGTTGGCTTCTTGTGGGATAAATATGGGACATAACTATGGTAACTATGGGATACTCACTCAGATTGGATGACAATGCCACAATAACATGAACTGACTATGCGAAATGACTATGCAAAATGACTATAACATACTATACAGCAGTAACCTAAGTATCGGGAAATAAAACAAATAGATGGCATGACTACGGGATACTCAGATTGAGATGGACCTATGAGAAAAATAATGATGGATAACAATGGCTATCCTGTCATGGCGGGCTGAACATGATGCACTGCAATGCTCGGATTGACAACAAGTTGTGATGAAATGTGCTCCCGAACAAAGTGTTGACAGAATATCTAAAGTGGTGTTGTCCCATTTGTGTGGTGAGTACTCATGATCCCTCAAAATACCCCTATATATCCCATCGATCTCATCATTGGTTGATAGGTTTTCTTACTATATAATTATGTTCCAATATGTTCCAATAACCCAGGTAGCATAATTCCCTATTCCATCAACAATCAACCAAGGTATCAACGGCCCACAAGGTGACTTGGAGTCCCTGGATCCAAGAAACCACCGTGCCATCTTCATAGCTGTTGATCCAATCCTGCTGTGAGCCAAGTGGTCGAACTCCCTCGGTGTTATCCTTTTCGCAACGTGGTAATGGACTTTCACACCCCCAGTGGTTTATGATGGTTATGATGGCCCACGTTATTAACATATATTAAAATTGATTTTCCCACTGGATTCAGCATCAACGTCATAACCCAGTTTTTTGAAGAGGCAATGAATGATGGTTATGACCCTGGGAAAATGATGGTTACGACTCCAAAATCTGCAGAGATTTTAACCATCGCCACAACTTAGGGCAACAAAGCAAGCCGCCTTGCTCTATGTCAGGGAACACAAAAACCAAAGGCCTGAATCCTTCATCACAAATCATCTTGTTGTGTTTGTTCGTCTGACTTGATTCATATGCAGTATTCTTAATTATGCTTGCTCTCTGTTTTTGTTTCACATGGCCGGCGCCACAAGAAAAACGCTGCTGCAACTGACCTAACGGCCCGTCCAACAAACTGGGGGGGGGTTTGCATTTTGCAGACCAGCCGCAAAAAAAAAAACTCGCTGTCGGCCACAACTCAATAAGATATAAACCAAATCATATCAAACCTTTTTTCTCATAGATTCAAGATAAACTCATCCATCAATCCTCCATAAATCATCCCAGAAATCACCATAACTCACCATAAATCACCATCATTTACCACCAAATCATCCATCAAATCCTCCAGAAATCAACATCCCAGCGAGATTTGTCAAGCGCCTTCCGGTCGTCTGCACGTTTCTTGTTGAAGGCCAAATCGATGGCCTCGCCATCCTGGAATTTTCTAAAAGGGACTTGTTCATGGGATTTCATAGGGAATACATGAGATGTTATACGGTTTTTATAGGAATTTATAGGGATATTATGGGGACTAAAAATAGGGATTGTGCAAGGAATTCACAAGCATTTTACAAGGATTTCATGGGATGTTCATAGGATTTTGATGGATTTTAATGTAGAATCCGCCGACCCCGGCCTTCGCCAAGGCCGGGGCGGCGCCTGGGACCACCGCAGGTGTGGAACTTTTCCAACAAGCCCAACACGCGCCACTGCCGCACGCAAAAGCCACCACAAGGCCACAGCAATGGCTCAAGGGCACCCCACGGCCGCAGCAATGGCTTCTTATACGCGTTCAAGGCTGCCGTTTGCCAGGCCTCAAACCCTCCAAAACCCTCCAAACCCTCCAAAAGTCCGGCCAGCTCCGCAGGGAAAAGGTACCCCAACAAGCCCAACACGCGCCACTCCCGCACGCAAAAGCCACCACAAGGCCACAGCAATGGCTCAAGGGCACCCCACGGCCGCAGCAATGGCTTCTTATACGCGTTCAAGGCTGCCGTTTGCCAGGCCTCAAACCTTCCAAAACCCTCCAAACCCTCCAAAAGTCCGGCCAGCTCCGCAGGGAACAGGTACCCCAACAAGCCCAACACGCGCCACTCTCGCACGCAAAAGCCACCACAAGGCCACAGCAATGGCTCAAGAGCACCCCACGGCCGCAGCAATGGCTTCTTTTATACGCGTTCAAGGCTGCCGTTTGCCAGGCCTCAAACCTTCCAAAACCCTCCAAAACCCTCCAAAAGTCCGGCCAGCTCCGCAGGGAAAAGGTACCCCAACAAGCCCAACACGCGCCACTCCCGCACGGAAAAGCCACCACAAGGCCACAGCAATGGCTCAAGAGCACCACACGGCCGCAGCAATGGCTTCTTTTATAGGCGTTCAACGCTGCCGTTTGCCAGGCCTCAAACCCTCCAAACCTTCCGCCCAACATGCGCCACTCTCGCACGCAAAAGTCACCACAAGGCCACAGCAATGGCTCAAGACCACCCCACGGCCGCAGCAATGGCTTCTTGTAGGCGTTCAAGGCTGCCGTTTGCCAGGCCTCAAACCCTCCATACCCTCCAAAACCCTCCAAACCCTCCAAACGTCCGGCCAGCTCCGCAGGGAAAAGGTACCCCAACAAGCCCAACACGCGCCACTCCCGCACGCAAAAGCCACCACAAGGCCACAGCAATGGCTCAAGGGCACCTTCCGGCCGCAGCAATGGCTTCTTATAGGCGTTCAAGGCTGCCGTTTGCCAGGCCTCAAACCCTCCAAAACCCTCCAAACGCTCCAAAAGTTCGCATAGCTCCGCAGGGACAAGGTACCCCAACAAGCCCAACACGCGCCACTCCCGCACGCACAAGCCACCACAAGGCCACAGCAATGGCTCAAGGGCACCTTCCGGCCGCTGCAATGGCTTCTTATATTATAGGCGTTCAAGGCTGCCGTTTGCCAGGCCTCAAACCCTCCAAAACCCTCCAAACCCTCCAAACGTTCGCATAGCTCCGCAGGGAAAAGGCACCTTCCGGCCGCTGTTCCGGCCGCAGCAATGGCTTCTTATAGGCGTTCAAGGCTGCCGTTTGCCAGGCCTCAAACCCTCCAAAACCCTCCAAACCCTCCAAAAGTTCGCATAGCTCCGCAGGGACAAGGTACCCCAACAAGCCCAACACGCGCCACTCCCGCACGCAAAAGCCACCACAAGGCCACAGCAATGGCTCAAGGGCACCTTCCGGCCGCAGCAATGGCTTCTTATAGGCGTTCAAGGCTGCCGTTTGCCAGGCCTCAAACCCTCCAAAACCCTCCAAACCCTCCAAAAGTTCGCATAGCTCCGCAGGGAAAAGGTACCCCAACAAGCCCAACACGCGCCACTCCCGCACGCACAAGCCACCACAAGGCCACAGCAATGGCTCAAGGGCACCTTCCGGCCGCAGCAATGGCTTCTTATAGGCGTTCAAGGCTGCCGTTTGCCAGGCCTCAAACCTCCAAAACCCTCCAAAACCCTCCAAACCCTCCAAAAGTCGCAAGCTCCGCAGGGAAAAGGTACCCCAACAAGCCCAACACGCGCCACTCCCGCACGCAAAAGCCACCACAAGGCCACAGCAATGGCTCAAGGGCACCTTCCGGCCGCAGCAATGGCTTCTTATAGGCGTTCAAGGCTGCCGTTTGCCAGGCCTCAAACCCTCCAAAACCCTCCAAACGCTCCAAAAGTTCGCATAGCTCCGCAGGGACAAGGTACCCCAACAAGCCCAACACGCGCCACTCCCGCACGCAAAAGCCACCACAAGGCCACAGCAATGGCTCAAGGGCACCTTCCGGCCGCAGCAATGGCTTCTTATATTATAGGCGTTCAAGGCTGCCGTTTGCCAGGCCTCAAACCCTCCAAAACCCTCCAAACCCTCCAAACGTTCGCATAGCTCCGCAGGGAAAAGGCACCTTCCGGCCGCTGCAATGGCTTCTTATAGGCGTTCAAGGCTGCCGTTTGCCAGGCCTCAAACCCTCCAAAACCCTCCAAACGCTCCAAAAGTTCGCATAGCTCCGCAGGGACAAGGTACCCCAACAAGCCCAACACGCGCCACTCCCGCACGCACAAGCCACCACAAGGCCACAGCAATGGCTCAAGGGCACCTTCCGGCCGCTGCAATGGCTTCTTATGTTATAGGCGTTCAAGGCTGCCGTTTGCCAGGCCTCAAACCCTCCAAAACCCTCCAAACCCTCCAAACGTTCGCATAGCTCCGCAGGGAAAAGGCACCTTCCGGCCGCTGCAATGGCTTCTTATAGGCGTTCAAGGCTGCCGTTTGCCAGGCCTCAAACCCTCCAAAACTCTCCAAACCCTCCAAAAGTTCGCATAGCTCCGCAGGGAAAAGGTACCCCAACAAGCCCAACACGCGCCACTCCCGCACGCACAAGCCACCACAAGGCCACAGCAATGGCTCAAGGGCACCTTCCGGCCGCTGCAATGGCTTCTTATAAGCGTTCAAGGCTGCCGTTTGCCAGGCCTCAAACCCTCCAAAACCCTCCAAACCCTCCAAACGTTCGCAAGCTCCGCAGGGAAAAGGTACCCCAACAAGCCCAACACGCGCCACTCCCGCACGCAAAAGCCACCACAAGGCCACAGCAATGGCTCAAGGGCACCCCCCGGCCGCAGCAATGGCTTCTTTTAGGCGTTCAAGGCTGCCGTTTGCCAGGCCTCAAACCCTCCAAAACCCTCCAAAACCCTCCAAACGCTCCAAACCCTCCAAAAGTTCGCCCAGCTCCGCAGGGACAAAGTAACCCCAACAAGCCCTCCAGGCGCCATGCTCGCACGCAAAAGCCACCACAAGGCCACAGCAATGGCTCCAGGGCACCTTCCGGCCGCAGCAATGGCTTCTTATAGGCGTTCAAGGCTGCCGTTTGCCAGGCCTCAAACCCTCCAAACGCTCCAAAACCCTCCAAAAGTTCGCATAGCTCCGCAGGGACAAGGTACCCCAACAAGCCCAACACGCGCCACTCCCGCACGCAAAAGCCACCACAAGGCCACAGCAATGGCTCAAGGGCACCTTCCGGCCGCAGCAATGGCTTCTTATAGGCGTTCAAGGCTGCCGTTTGCCAGGCCTCAAACCCTCCAAAACCCTCCAAACGCTCCAAAAGTTCGCATAGCTCCGCAGGGACAAGGTACCCCAACAAGCCCAACACGCGCCACTCCCGCACGCAAAAGCCACCACAAGGCCACAGCAATGGCTCAAGGGCACCTTCCGGCCGCAGCAATGGCTTCTTATAGGCGTTCAAGGCTGCCGTTTGCCAGGCCTCAAACCCTCCAAACGCTCCAAAACCCTCCAAAAGTTCGCATAGCTCCGCAGGGACAAGGTACCCCAACAAGCCCAACACGCGCCACTCCCGCACGCAAAAGCCACCACAAGGCCACAGCAATGGCTCAAGGGCACCTTCCGGCCGCAGCAATGGCTTCTTTTAGGCGTTCAAGGCTGCCGTTTGCCAGGCCTCAAACCCTCCAAAACCCTCCAAAACCCTCCAAACGCTCCAAACCCTCCAAAAGTTCGCCCAGCTCCGCATGGACAAAGTAACCCAACAAGCCCTCCAGGCGCAATGCTCGCACGCAAAAGCCACCACAAGGCCACAGCAATGGCTCAAGGGCACCTTCCGGCCGCTGCAATGGCTTCTTATAGGCGTTCAAGGCTGCCGTTTGCCAGGCCTCAAACCCTCCAAAACCCTCCACAAGTTCGCATAGCTCCGCAGGGAAAAGGTACCCCAACAAGCCCAACACGCGCCACTCCCGCACGCAAAAGCCACCACAAGGCCACAGCAATGGCTCAAGGGCACCTTCCGGCCGCTGCAATGGCTTCTTATATAGGCGTTCAAGGCTGCCGTTTGCCAGGCCTCAAACTCCCAAAAGTTCAAATGTCTAAGCACCTTTTGCCACGCCCAACCGTGCAGCCAAAGGCCACCACAACCGGCCGTTCTTCTCGCTTTTCACGCGTGCCGTTTGTCGCCTTTCTCCTGCACAACGCCATCCTTCACCCAAAACATCTTCCCACAGACCGTTTGATGATTTACTCGCCCGGTCTTCACGTCACTGGCCACATTCCCTTCGCAAGCGGGGCAAATGTAAACATATGCCTTCTCCTTCACGACGCCTTCCTTCACAGAAAACTGGTTCCCGCACACCGTGCGATGGTTTATTTTCCCTGTCTTCACATCACTGGCCACATTCCCTTTGCAAGCGGGGCAAATGTAAACATATGCTTTCTCATTCACCCGGCCGTCCTTGACAGAAAACTGGTTCCCACAGACGGTTCGATGGTTTATTTTCCCTGTCTTCACATCACTGGCCACATTCCCTTTGCAAGCGGGGCAAATGTAAACATATGCTTTCTCATTCACCCGGCCGTCCTTGACAGAAAACTGGTTCCCACAGACGGTTCGATGGTCTATTTTCCCTGTCTTCACATCACTGGCCACATTCCCTTTGCAACCGGGGCAAATGTAAACATATGCTTTCGTAACGACCTGCACGTCCTTCACCCGGAAACGGTTGCCGCATGTGCGCTCGTGATTGACCTGGCCCGTGCGTATACTGCTCCGCACACACTTTTGGCAAGCGGGACAAACATATTCGAAACTCTGGCTTTCCCTCGTTGCATTTGCTTCATTTGCCACTAGCGTCACCGTCTCCGTCGCCCAGGCGTTCTTCTGCTGTCTGCTCCTCATTTCTGCATCTGTGTCCGGGGTTCTTTCTGTTCCGTGGTCTTCTTTCCGTTGCTTTGCGCGCGGCGGAGCTTCCTCCGCTTGGGTGCTCTCCTGTTCTTTTTTTCGTTTCCGTTCCGCGGTGGCAGCCCAGCCATTCGCCGGGCACACCACCTTCTGCTGTTTGCCACGCACATCTGCAGGCCCTTCTGTGGTCATTTCTGTTCCGTCGTCTTGTCTGTGCTGTGATGCCCTCGGCTCTGCTTCCTCCGTTTCCCCGCAGTCCTGTTCTCTACTCCGTTTTCGTTCCGCGATGGCAGCCCAGACATCAGCGATGGCACGTGCCTTTTTTTCTTCCGCTGCCCTCCGCGCGACTTTCGCCTGCGTTGCCGCTACCCGCTGTACCGCTTTGCTGATGCTTCCCCGGGGAATGGGGCACTGCCAGCAGTTGCTACAGACTTGGTCACCATTACAAGAACGATGTTGCGCCAGCCAGGATTCAAAAGCGCACGCTGCTTGCTTTACCTTGCAGACGCTGCATCTCCACCAGCCCCATGCTTTACCCGAACAATCTAAACACACTCTACCGACCCTGCGTGCTCGTTTCCAGGCCCCGCCAGAAAATTTCTTTTCGTCCTTGCGCGTATTGCAAACACTACACACTTGTGTCTGTTCGCACGTCTTACAAATACGATAAAATGTGGCTTGTGGCCTTGCATGTTCTGTCTTGAATGCATCTTCCTGTTTCCACGCCGTGCAGGCCATGCATTGCCACGGCTGCTGCGCCTCAACGTGCCTACGAATGCATTCCTTGCATACTCTCGCCGCATCTGCTCGTTTCCATCGACCAGCCGTGAATGCAGACGCCGGCTTTGCTTCATTACATTCTTTGCATTGTCTTTCGTCTCGGTATTTCGCTCGCAGCGCCCTCCAATCCATTTTTTCACCACCCCAGAACCGCAACAGCAATTCCCGCCCTACTTTTGCCCCTTTTTGAAATGGTGCTGCAGGGAACGGTCGGTACACAAACAAACCATACCTGTCTTGGACTCGCGTTAATGCAATGTAAGCTGTCAATGGGTCGCCTGCTTCCCCAATGTGCATGTCCATGACAACGCCTTCTTTGCACGTTTGCCCTTGGGCTGCGTGGGCGGTGGCGGCAAACCCTGGAGCCAATGGAAACTGCTTCCGCGTGACACGGAGTACTGGCCGCTTCCGCCCCTTGTCCAGATACCACGGTTTCTTTTGCGGCGCTACGGGAAAAACGTTGTCTTCATCAATCCCTTCGACACGCCAGGTGGTCTTGGTCTTGAACCGGACCAAGATGCACGCCGGCAACTCGTTCCAAATCTGCGTCGCCTCTTGACTCGCCCCTCCGACAGCATCCGCATGCCAGACCCAGCCAACGATTTCCCCAGCACACCCACGTAAAATTCCACGGCTACGATCCAAGTGATCTGCGGCAGCAACTGGCATACCAATGCACAGAGGGAAAACACCATGATACAAGGACCCACAGTCCTGATCGTGGCGCTGCAGCCATGTCAATTTTTCTTTGCCCAGATCTGGCTTTTCGCGCAAAGCCGCGCTTGATATCCTGTCTTTTGCAATGGCATGGTGCAGCACCTGCCCTGTTTCTGCGGCCCAAACTTTGGCGCGCAGTTTATTCACGTGATACTTCACGGCATTTGTGGCGAAAATAGCCTTTGCCCCAGCGAACTTCGCAGCGGCCGCGATGGAACCGTCTGCAACTCTAGCCTTGGACTGGCGCTCCTTTTTGCATATGTCACATTCCAAACGAAGGATTGCTTCTGGCGCTGCTTTTTCTCTCAGTAACTTTTGGCACGTGGCGTGGTTGCACTCTAGTCTGTGCCCGTTCCAGCTGCCAGGTACCGGCGTGGGACAGCCATGCAAAAATGCGTTTTTCAGGGAGTTCAAGCCTGCCGTTTGCCAGCCCGCAAAACCCCCCAAATGCTTCCCTGCAGCTCCCATGCCGTTTGCCAGCTCCGGCATTGTCCTTTTATGGTGGTTCAAGCCTAAACCCCCCAAATGCTTCCCTGCAGCTCCCATGCCGTTTGCCAGCCCCGGCATTGTCCTTTTATGGTGGTTCAAGCCTGCCGTTTGCCAGCCCGCAAAACCCACCAAATGCTTCCGTGCAGCTCCCATGCCGTTTGCCAGCCCCGGCATTGTCCTTTTATGGTGGTTCAAGCCTGCCGTTTGCCCGCCCGCAAAACCCCCCAAATGCTTCCCTGCAGCTCCCATGCCGTTTGCCAACCCCATCCCCATCCCCCAACCCCTCGGCCCCACCATGTGAAGCTCCAGGCCATGGCGATGATGAGGCGCCACAACTCGTGGCCCTGGCGCGGCAAGCTCAGCAGCTTCCGGAGATCAGTAACCTTGATTATCCCTGAGTTTCAAAATCAATGATACTCTACCACCAATCATACAATGCTAGGAGGCCAAATATGCTTAAAAATATGAACTGAGGTCTGACTTCAAATTTGTAGCGTCATACTCATTGCATACACATTGCACATTGTGTGGCAAATTTAATTGAATTGTGGCATGTTGGGGCATATCAAAACATATATGTCCATGTCTGTCCCACCATGTACCACCATCGACCTCAGCACGGCCCGCCGGAAGCGACGCGCCACTGACCCACTGAACCGCTGATGCCGTCGGATGCCGTCGGAGTATCTATCTCTCCCTCTCTATCTATCTATCTCTCCCTCTCTATCTTTCTCTCCCCCTCTATCTATCTCTCCCTCTCTATCTATCTATCCATCTATCTATCTATCCATCCAGCTATCTATCCATCTATCTCTCCATCTACTTATCTGTCTATCCAACTGTCTATCTATCTATCTGTCTATCTCTCTCTCTCTCTATCTCTCTACCTATCTATCCTATCCATCCATCCATCCATCCATCCATCCATCTATCTATCTCTCTCCCTCTCTCTGCAGGACCCCCCAAATAGGGGGGGTCGGCGGCACCCGGGCGCTAGCCCATTCTATTTTATGGAACGTTGATGGTATTGGATTTCATGAGATTTGTATTGGGTTTATATGGGCTTTTATTATATATATATAATATAACATACATATATGATATGATTAACTTATAGCAAGCCCCAGCACATGGAACAGGTTTATCACTACTTTTGACTGGGATTCTACCAAATTCTATCTTTTGGGGTTGCCAGTGACACCAAGGGGGGAAGCATCGCTGGGTTTCGGAGCATCCACCATTGGGATCTTAATCCACAAAGGGGATGTAACACCAAGCGATTGGTTGATGGGACGGCATATTATGTGACCTTGATTTTTACATGGATCATTGCTGCAATCAGCCAACGGGTCTAATCTGATTTGTTCTGTTCATTTCTCTGAGAAAACGGGACGTTCATCTGCACTGCTGTGGCAGATGTTTAACTTACGACAGAACAAAAAGCGGTGGACACATCGGCATCAGTACCCATCGGCTTGCGCAACTACCGTTCAAACCAAATCAACACGGTGAAACACCATCAAACACAATGTATTACACATCATCAAGCACCATTACACGCCATTAAACACCATCCAACACCATCCAACACCATTAAGCATCATCATCATCATCATCATCGAACACCATTAAGCACCACTAAACATCTAAATGACCCGAATGTACATGCCTCCCTTTTCGTTTGCCCCCCATCTCCACCGCACGGTGCGGTGCGTAACGGGCATCCTGGTCGCCGTGCCACTGGAACTTCACTTCGTGCTTCTCGATCTCGCTGAAATACTCCTGCTGAATTTCATGGATTTCATGGTAGGGAAAACAATGGCTAGTGATGAATCATTGACTGGTTGGTGGTTTCAACCCCTTCTGAAAAATATGAATGTCAAATGGGATTATTGTTCCCAATATATGGAAAAATAAAAAATGTTCCAAACCGCCAACCAAATGGGTAGTGATAAATCATTGAGAATCATGGAAGTATACATAGTTCTCTACATGTTCTAGTAAACCTCTTTTGGACGATGGAACTCCATTCCCAAAAAGAATAGAAATCTCAACCAATCATCCCAAGTATGGTTTTAACATGTTGAACCGAAAAACTATGTGAACCCCCAAAGCAGTCAATCAAACGTCGAACAAAAACTGCTTGGGGCGGGTTGCAAATCTTGCGTTGAGTGGGACCCTGGGAGGAGATCATCCCATGATATGGCTGCGTCAATACCCCAAGATCCAATTAACATAGCCATTTGGGAGGTATAGCCATGTATAGCCTATAAAAAAAAGGCACACCCATATGGAATATATGAACTCCTGACCCATCATTTTACCATTTTACGTGACGTGGAGCGTCTCGACCGTGGCGATGCACGGGTCGAAGCAAAACTGTAAAGGGTGGATTATCATGTTCATTATTTTTTTTGTTTTTGTGTTTCTTTTTTTGTGGGAAGTCCGTGAATTCCCAAAGAATATACGTATAATAATCATTGGTATTGTGATAAGCTATCAGGATAGAATATCCTACAATTAACGATCATCATTCAATAACCAAATTCTCATTATGTGATTCAAACAATTATCCTAATTTTCTACCTAATTTCGAATAAGAACCTTGGGGTATGATCATCACTTTCACCAAAATTATCGACAGGAATCCCCAATGACTCGCCAGAAATGGGTGGCACATGCCCTCCAACTTTGGAGGTTTATGGCATTGGTTTCCCACATATATAAAACAAGCATCATGATGATAATAATCAAACAAGCATTATATAGCAGAGTAATAATAATAATAATAAATGATAGTAAACGATAATAATATATAATACGTAATCATCATCACATATTTCTATCATAAATATATATATATAATATATCAAAGATTTCGGCTTTGCTGTGTGCTCCGGGAAGCTCTTCCCCCCCGGGGTTCACTGAGTGCATTCCGATTGATCTTAGCGGTTGCAATTGGCAGCGACCGCGGGCGGCCTACGAGCAAGCGCTGCCTTGTTCTCTTGTGCTCTAGGTGCACAGTGCAGGCACCTATCACCTTGGCTCTTGGACGGTGTCTATTTCGCCAAGGACAAGGGCACTGTTGTGAAGATCGACTCCGCAGCTGAACTGGTACTACCCTGGCTCCGGACTTCGATTCCTTGTTTACCATTTGGCCTGGTTACATTGATCGATTATTCTCTTTGTACCTCCCATTGTGGTTACATTGGTATATTTTCTGGGTCTGCAGTTCCCTATAACTGAACATACTTCTTGCTTGCCTATGCGTACGAATTTACTGTGGGCTATTGCAGGGGTTTTATTTGTTCACCACGGCAACAGCAACCCTACGTCGTCGGCACAGACGCCAACGTGCACTGGCCCGACGTCAAATTTGGCTACACCAACGTGGCTACATTCGACTCAGCCCTGCGAGCATCGAGAAGATCATCCAGGTGCTATCATCACATCATTCAGTGGATCGACACTTTGTTGCAAGAATCCGACGCAGCCTCTGCCCCAATTCTGCAGAAATGGCGGAATGGAGATGTGGACGTTGCTGGAAAGTGGCCAGTGGTCGTCATATCCACTGCCCACATTGTGGAGGGAGATGGGATCGAGTTCAAGATTTGACCTTCACTCCACAGAATCGACAATCGAAGTCGCCAAGACAAGACAGAGAAGTCTATGCATCGACATGGGATTGGCAAGATCAAGGCACAGCTTCACAAAATCGAGGACGCAGTGCATCGGTGAAAAGTCAACCCAAGCCCAGACGTCGACAGAAGAAATAGAAGCCATCTACCTCCGAAGCAGTTCCATTTTACTCAGCACCGACTATGCCAGCTCCCTGGAAATCCGAACAGGAATCAGACCAGGGGGCAGAGAGCTCAGCGACAGCGGCAGCAATCAGTGCCGAGATGGTTCGAGACTTTCGCGAGGCCTATCCCAATCCGGCTGCAATGCCGGCCGAAGTTCGACGGATTGTGGAAAAGTACGATGCACAGACAGGCAAAAATCTCACTGCTGCGATGCTTTCAACCTCTACTCAAATAGGGGAATCCAGGGACACATTGAGAAAGCTTCAGGATGCACGAGTGAAGCATCGCACGAGCTGGCTCAAGCATATGAAGACCCTCATGGAGACCCTTGGAAAGCAAGTGGAAGCCTACGAGAAGCAGCAAAAAGATTACGACGAACGCATCAAAAACACCAGGAAGGCTATTCAAGGAGCTCGCAGGGAACTCCAACGCCTCAACGCTCAAGCTGCCACCGATCAGAAGAAGGACATTCAACCACCCATCGAAGAGGACGAGAACCAGGAGCAGGCGATCGATGTGGAAGAGGACGATCTCCGGACTCAGGTTCAAGACCTTTTGGGGAAATGCCTTCGCAAGACGGAAGCAGCGATCGACATCCCGAGCGAGGAGGAAGAGGCCATGGACGAGAGCACCGAGCGATTGGCAAAAAGACCTCGGTCTCTCGATCAATCCTTATCTGGTGGCAAGTGATCATTGGCTGCGGTGACCCTGTTCAATGGAAAGAGTCCCGTGTGCCAGATCCCATTAGCCTTGGAAGAGCTAGACAACAAGTTGAGGCCTACGACCTTCAGTGCGATGGTCGTGCAGCATGCTTGAGTGGAAGCTCTGAAATTCCATGGCCACATTCACGAACATACAATCACCAGCAATGCACTTTTCCATTCATGGCTATTCATGAAGCCTATGTGATGGCAATGCAAGCAGGATCAACTTTGACCTATCCAACACAGCTTTTGATCTCCTCCTCTGTCTCTTCCGTGGCAGCCACAACATCGAGAATCAGCAACAAGAAGGTAAGAGGAGTTTGTTTTTCTACGGAGATTGAGGTTTTTCTCTGCATTGAAAACAATGAGATCGAGCATGTGACGAGGAAACATTTTTCACTTGAAGGACTCCAAGAATGGAAGACAAAGCCATGGAGACTCAAGCCAAACCAACTCACCCATGAAAAGGTATGCCATTATCCTGAACAAAGTGGACCGTATGATTCTGCTGCATTTCATGGACGTGTATACCAACAAGATATACCTGATGCATTTGGAAATCACAACCCACTTGAGGAGCAGCCAGATTTTGTGCAAGATTTGGCACAGGCTCTACAAACAAGGGGAACTGTTGGAAACCAAGATGCAGAACAATTCTTTTACATCATGACATGGTTTTTACATGGACAGCGTCACAGAGTCTGTCATCGACCCCGACAACTCCGCCTTGACACCAACTACATGCAGTGGGCTGAACGGATTCGAGATGCATGGCAAGACAGACTTCAACTGGGAGTTGAAACATTTTGCAAAATCATCAAACCAAACCCACCTGCTCAATCAGGCGAGACACACATTGCCCATGTGATCATTTATCAGGAGCCTCAACAAGAAGAAAGACATGGATTGATCTCTTGCGTCTATGGAACTGGATGGGATGTTTTCATTCACCGTGTTGCGCACTGCCTTCCACAGCACATTCATCGACAACAATGTATTGTGGCTGCAGATGTTCCCAATGATCTTCTTCAACATCGAATTGAAGTTGTTTATCAAGGGCAACACATACGAAATCACCCATACCGCCCTACAGCTCTTGATGATGGTGCTTCAATTGTCGTTTATGTACTTGAACCGACACCTACGAGAGCAACTGCAAGACTTGCTACTGATGACAGCCCACAACAACAACCTGCTCAAGGCAGAACTGTCAGCCGGAGTAGATCTCCCCGACGTAGTGGTGATGAAACGTCACTATTGGCACACAGACCACAACCAATGCAACCAATGCTACGGATTAGTGAAAATTCTGATGTAGCTGAACAAGAGGGAGCTGCTGACATTATTGATGATGCTGAATCAAGTAGCAGTGTATCAGAGCCTGACATTGACATCGACTCACCCAGTTCGTCAGGACAGTCTTATGCCAGTGACATTCAGTCACACTACATGCACATGTTCCGGCTCAATAGTCCGATGATCAGCAGAAGGATCAGAACAGACACATGGGCCCAGATGCACAGTGGCATTCGGTATGAGCTTGGCCTTTCACGACATGATGTTCAACATATCCATCCAGTGCACAATCGACCTCTGGACCTCCAAGCTGCTAACACATTGGTTGTGATTGTGCATCAACCAACTGATTTACAGCCTGGAGACAATCGGAAGCTTGTTCTCCTCGACATTGTCTTCCATGAACATCATGCAACAGAGACCAGCACGCACCGATATGCACATGCCTTACGAGGCGAAATCACCAGAAGACTGATCCTGGAAGATCTCAGACTACAAACTTTCTGTCAACGTGCCAGGAACAAGTGCATAGTGAAATTGAATGACCAAATTCTTGGACAAAGCCACCATGCTCCCCTCACACTCCAACATGGCGATTATATCCGAATTGATTTATCTCCATTGCCTGGAGTTGATATCCCGACCAGAGTTGTTGCGCGATGCTTGCGGGATGGCTTTTTCCTTTTCGATCTATTCGAAGGATCTATGCTGAGGCTGATACTGATTTTGAATGGGCAACTGTGCAACTTTCAACAGATGCCACAGCGCTTCTTCAATTGGGCACACAACTTGGAAAGTCAAGGCGCCAAACAGCTGGAGTGGTGGCTCATGCCCAGCGGCCTTGCTTTCCAGACAAGCCCAGCACGATCCTGCTTGATCAGTGCATCCCACAAGCCCCAGAGGTATTTGTTGATTTTTCCACAGTGGCATGGGCTGATACTGCGCTCCATCAAGTACCTCTGGATCTAATGGCACAGCTACCAGCAGATCTTGACCTACCACAAGAGACCCTGAAAGAGCTCCAAACCTTGCAAAACATCACTGAACATCCTGCACACAAGGTATCATTTTATGTGGATGGATCCAAGATTCAACGTGGAGCAGTTGGAGCGGGCATTGTTTGTGTATGTGAAACACAACACCACAAGTTTTTAGCTGGATGCATGGCAAAGCGAGTTGATGGTGCGTCCCATGCGTTTGAAGGTGAACATGCGGCAATGACATGGGCACTTATTTGGGCTGTTCATATCAGCGCATGGCACTGCCATAAACATGCACACCTACCATTGACCTTCAGCTTCAACTTTGATGCCATGAACACTGGTAACCAGGCCAAGGGAACCTGGCGCACTCAGGCTCATCAACAATGGAAAAAGCTGATGCGTTCACTAGTGCACATCCTGCAGCAGCGACATTCACAACATGACCTCCTGTGGGAACATATCAAAGCCCACACCAATCATCCCTACAATGAGTTTGCTGACCGCCTTGCAAAATATGCTTCAAGATGTCCTGATGAAGTTGCCGGATGCGACAGTTGGCAACCCTGGATGGATGATGACAAACAAATGACAGCTCTCCAATGGATTTGGTACTTAGAGCGTAGCCAGCGCACTGACGTATGGGACATGCCCAAGTTTGAAGGGACTATCCTCTGTCATCAACTTGCTGCACCAACGAAGTGTCAGATGCCAGTGAAGTCAGTGAAATGCCAAGCTCAGCCTCAGCTACCTCAACATCTAGTTGAAGTTGAGTTCACCATTGCCACTGCGAATGTCCTCACACTTGCTGAAGGTCCTGATCGAGCGATCCCACACAGAACTCGACAGCGGCTTCTTTTTGAGCAGTTTCATGAAGCACAATGCCATGTTGTATGCTTGCAAGAGACGAGGCACAAAAGGATCACTGACAGGAGCAATGATCATTATCACATCATTGGACATCAGGCAACTCCAGCAGGACAAGATGGCATCCAAATGTGGATCTCAAAGAAGCTTCCCTTTTACAAGAACGGCCCCATCATCACACCGAAGCAGATCTTTGTCATTGACTCTGACTCTACATACATGATCACCAAATTGCAGATGCCCAGATGGAGATGTATCATTGTTACTGGACGCGCCCCTCATGCCGGACGTCCTGAACATGAAGGTGAACAATTCTGGGAGATCATTGCACAGAAATTGAGTCCATATCGACACGAATGGCCTATTTTCTTTGCAGGTGACACCAATGGTCACGTTGGCAATATCGTCACAGATGCAATTGGTGAACATGGTGCGACAAAGGAAAACTTGCCTGGTAGTTGCTTCCACCGATGGTTATTGGAACACCAATTGATGGCGCCAAGCACCTTTGCTGCCCACCATGTAGGAGACCAACAGGCTACATACATATCACCTGATTCTCAACATGAGACACGCATTGACTATGTTGCAGTGCCACAAGACCTGCCATACACGTCACTGCAATCGTCCATTGATCTGAACATTGATCTCAGTCTCAATCGAACAGATCACCTTGTGGCGAAATGTTCGATTGCAATGACACGAACCTGCACTGATCATCACCGTCAGCGGAAGATTGCCATGAAGTATCATCAGCAAGAACTGCACTGCAAACTCCAAGAGCCCTCCATCCAATGGCAGCTGATAGACCGACACCCCTTGCCGCCTTGGACATTGGACCCGCACCTATCTGCGGAGCTTCTCACGCAGCAGACCCAGGGCTTCATCAGTGAGATTGCACCATCCACTGCCATCAAGCGAAGGAAACACCATATTTCTTCGCAGACATGGGCACTGGTCGATGCCAAGAAGGCCACGTTCAAGCAGCTCAAGCAGATGAAACGTATCAGAAATCACACAATGCTTCATGCGATTTTTCTGGCCTGGAAAGGATGTGACTGCTCAGATGAAGTTAACCCATGGATCAAACTTCATGATCATGCTACGGCACTTGCCACCCAGAAGCTCAACAAACTCAGCCAACTTGTGACGAGAGCAGTGAAAGAAGAGGATGCTGCATTCTATCAACAGCTGGCTGAGGAAGCAGGACGCACGTATTCCCAGGTAGGCCTCACTGGGCTCTGGAAAAAGCTCAAAGCGGTCCTCCCCAAAAACAAGCTGAAGCAATCTGCAATGAGATATGATATCCAAGATGAGATGCTACAGCACTTCGAGCAGCTGGAAGCCGGTAGCACTGTCCATGAGGATGAAGTTCTACAAATATGCCACCAAAACAACAGACAAGACCTTGCGGCTCGACCCAGAACACAATTCTTTGACATCACAGAGATGCCCACGCTCTACGAAGTCGAAGAGATGTGTTTGAAGCAGAAGCCAAACAAAGCGCCAGGACCAGATGGGATACCGCCTGAATTTTTCAGAATATCGGCACCATCTATTGCACCTGGACTTCATAACCTGATGATGAAATCAGTCCTCTCCAGCGTTGAGCCCTGTCGCTTCAAAGGTGGACACCTCCAGGCAATCTGGAAACAGAAAGGTTCCCCTGGTGATCCATCCACATACAGAGGCATTTTACTGGCGGACTCATATGCGAAGATCCAGCATGCCTGGGTGCGTAGCAAATTGCTACCCACCTTGATGTGGAGACATGCACGTGGACAAATAGGAGGATTACCAGCACAGCAGACAGCCACAGCCATGCAAGTTTTGAGATTGCACGGAGGACAAGCTCGCCACCGCAAACTGTCCACAGCAGTCTTATTTATAGACTTGAAGACGGCGTTCCATCATCTGCTGAGGGAATTGGTGTTCATCAGAAGGCAATCCCTGACGCAAGAGTTCTTGGATCAGTACATTGACCCCAAAGACTTTGACAATGCGGCGATTGCGCACCTATTGGAAACTGCATGTCAGCAAACACCAGCCGACATACCACCTGCCCTGCGTGAATACCTACATGACCTTCATCGAGGAACATGGTTCAAATTTGACCAATCTGGTAACAGAGCCACTGTGACAGCTCGAGGAACCCGACCAGGTTCGCCCATGGCTGACATTGGATTCAATTTGCTGATGTCGCGTCTCATGGTGAAGATCGAGAACAAACTTGGTGAACTTTCCTTATATACAGCTGGACAGAAATGCATGCTTGTTGATGTGCCACCCATTAGCTGGGTGGATGACCTGGCAATACCTATTGCCAGTGTTGAACCATCAAACCTTCTGCCACTGTTGGAACAAGTCACATGTGCTGTTCATGACACGTTTCGAGAACACGGTCTCACAATGAATTTTGATGCGGGCAAGACAGAAGCAGTGGTCATGTTTCGAGGTGCTGGAGCGAACAAACAAAGGACAGCAACCTTTGACAAACCCACGCAACCTTGTGTGATTGCCACAACAGACCATCATGTGCTCACTCTGCGGATTGTTGCATCATACCGGCACTTAGGTGCCAAATTTGCGATGGATGCTGAACTGAACCAAGAGGTCACCCAGAGGGCAGCGGCTGCAAGGAAAGCCTTTGAGGAGCTGAAACGACCTATCTTCAAAAGCACAGCCATTGGAGTTCAAGGACGTCAACAGCTATATCACAGCCTTGTAGCATCACGTCTTCTATATGGTAGCTCAGTTTGGGCTGATATATCAGCAGCCCAAGTTCAGCAGCTTGACACGGTCATGATTGACCACCATCGCAGAATCCATGATGAAGGTTTCTGGAAATCAGTGCGACTAAGCGATGAGGAGTTTGTTGCGAAGTCACAAATGATGCCATTCCGCATTCTATGGGCTCGCAATCGACTGGTATATCTACAAGCTTTGAGCAAACATGGACGTGAATTTCAAGTTGAGCTCCTGTTGCATGAATTTGATCGGAGGCGAGGATGGCTTTGGGAAGTTTGTGCTGACCTCCAATGGATGAACCAGCTTGTCGATCTGCCCATTGATGTCCCTAGCACTTGCGAAGATTGGAAAAACAGTCTCGTGCTCATCTCCAATTGCTAGCGATGGAAAACCCTTATTGGTTGTGCATGCCGCAGACATCTCATCCAAGAGCAGATTGCAGTTGAAGTCAAGCTACAGCACCAAGGCATTGTGAAGCTGCTTCGAGACCAAGGATGTGAAGTGATCATCCCTGAGGAGTCTGATGAAACAGCCCACAGTAGATGCCATGGATGTGGACAATGTGAGAAGAAGTTTGCGACATACCATGCACTGGCCACCCACATGTACCAGAAACATGGGACAATGTCAATGGAAAGACCTTTTATTCAGTCCACAACATGCGCTGGGTGTTTGAAAGATTTCCACACGACATGGAGAGTACAGCAACACCTCAGGTATCGGCCCAATGGATGTTGGGACAAGATCTACGGTGCAAGACTGCCCTCCACTCCTGTTACCATCACTCTGGCTCCACATTTGAAAGGTATCAAGAGATTGCCAGCCATTCGCAGGCAACATGGACCACTTCGACCAACCAGTGTGCAGCGTCAACGAGCTTCCCTACGACAGCGGATCAGTGCAATGCGGGAGCAAGGAGCAGATGAATATGCATGGTGGTTTCCGTCAACAGCACCAGTACTCACTGAGAAAGCCTGCGAAGCATTCAACCAAGGTATCCGTGAATGGTGCGATGATCCTGCTGCCGAACACATCACATATCAAAATTTGATGTTTGGGAAGATTTTTGCGCTTGGTATTCCGGACCTCCAGGGTGCTCGGATCTGCATCCATTGGGCAGAGACGCAGTTCTATGACACATGGCCTGCGGAGTTGGATCCTGACCGAGCTCTATGTCTGGACCGTGCAAATGAGTTGATGCTGGAGGATTTGCCAACGTGGCAGACTCGTCATGAGATGGCCCGGTTAACCCGACTATGGGTCAACCTGCCTCCTGATGAGCCTGATCTTGCACCACGCCAAGCACCAGTACAATCTCGCCCGTACTGCCGAACACATCCTATTCATCGAGGATATGCAGACCTTCCGGAAGCAGAAAAAAGGCGGAATGCATGGGCTATGTATGTCAACAAAGTCCACCAGGCACCGAGCTCCGAAGGGCCATATTTCATCATACATCTCTATTCCGGGCGAAGAAGGGAAGGAGATTTTCAAGAATGGATGGAAAAGTATATCAACGAAGGAGGGCATCACAACATCTACGTCCTGTCGATCGATACAGCTGTAGATCCTGCTATGAACATTCATTGCAGTTCTCTTTGGCGCTTCCTCATGGACGTGATTCAAAATGGCAGATGCCTTGGTATCTTGCTTGGGCCACCATGTGAAACATGGAGTGCGGCGAGACACCATCCTCTCCTTGGACCCGATGATGCAATAATCCATGGACCCAGACCACTACGTCATGGAGAACATCTATGGGGCCTTGAAAAGCTCACGTGGGCTGAGCTACATCAGCTTCGCACTGGCAACATCCTCCTCCTTAAGGGGATATACCTTGCATGCGCTGCGGCTCTGAGAGGCACCCCGGCCTTTGTAGAACATCCGGCCCCGCCCTACGATGGCGAGATGGCCTCCATTTGGCGACTTGGGTTGCTAAAGATGCTCCAAAGACCACCGAAGCGCCTCTTTTCCAAACTGACAATTCAGCAATTCAGGTTTGGCTCCCCTGGAGTCAAACCGACAACGCTGATGTACAGTAATGCAAGGTTAGGAGAAGCACTTGCCCTCTGTGAAGAACCCAACCCTATTCGGCCAACGAAGCACCTTCTCGGAAAAGAGAATGGTGAGTACAGAACGGCCTGTGCAAAGGAATATCCGGCGAAGCTTAACCAAGCCTTCGCGGTAGCCATTAAGGCCAAGCTGAGCCAATGGAGGATTGCAACATCCACTCCAATCCAGCTTGTCGATACCTTTGGCAAATGTTTGGCAGAGACATCTGCTGCTGCCAGCACTGAGTGCGGCCAGCGCATGCCTGACTACCAACCGAGGTAGCCTGGCAGCTGAATTCACATGACTAGCATGACATGGCACGAGCGACGACGTTCAGCGGCCAAAAAAAAAAATATATCAATCGGTTAATAACAACTCAACCATTCATAACTATCCTTTAACCATCATCAATTCTTGTTGCACCATCCCATCTCTGTGTTTTTTTTTTTCGGCCATCCACGGATCCACCTTGGCCTCTTTGGCAGTGCTGGTCCCCAGACCTTTGTAATACCTGGGGCCAAAGTCATGGTTGCTGGGGGTTGCTGGGATGATGAAATTACGAATGTGATGAAATGGATCATTCCCGAAAAATCCCTACGTAAAACGCACCAGTAAGATGTTACTCCCCTATTCTAATCCATGGAGGTTTCACCATCCTCTGTTCAGCTCAGCTACTTGATCTTCCAGCCTTTGCCACCATCCATGCGCTCCTTCCAGGCCTGGTGGTGTTGGTGATTTCAATTGGAAATGGACTTCCAATCATATTCCAATAGTCAACGGTCAGTTTCAATGTTTTCTATAGTCTTATAGTGGATTTTCCAAATGATAGATTTGCTGTAGATTTAGAGTAGTTTCCAATTGGTCGCTATGCTGCTAGCTTCTGGCTTCGGGTTTCATGATTATTTTGAGAAGTTTCCAATGGTGCTTTTGCAGTTGAATTTTGAGAGTTTCCAATCGTAACACTCGATAGAGATGTTTGCTCTCCGAGAACATGTCAGGGGAAGGACTGTTCCATCTTTCTGAGAACGGAAGCCCTTTCTTCAAAATCCGATCTCCATAGCAACGTAACCCTTAGGACTGGATCCCAAATGAACAAATCCAATGCCACTTCCAGGTTTCTTGGGAGGCCTTTAAAGATATAATATATATATATACTATATATATATACACTGTAGTACAAATTATTGGATCATTATACAAATGAACATGGCATGCATAGATAGCTCTTTCTTCTTGACGAGGGATGCATATCGTGAGACCCAAGAAAGGTCATATCTTGTCATCAAAAGTCCAACTCCATATCTTGAGAAGCGAAATACCCCAAATAGCCATAAATACATAGTATCACTAACATTCAGTAACTAGTTCGATATATTATATGATACTGGATATCTATATTTTTTCGATCTTAAACATTCATAAAACCAATCATCAACCTGGTTATGTTCCTAAAAGAGATGACTTTGGGTGTCTTAAAAGGTAGGAACCCACATGACTTCTCCGACCCGCTTGAGTCCTGGTAGTCGTGAAGGGTGAAGAAGCTCTTTTCGTTCCTTGGTGCCAAGATGGTCTCCCCTTGAGTCATGAGTTGGTGTATATATGGGTCGACAAATACTTAGAACATCATCTGGAAAACGCTCCTCCAACATTTAACAGGGTGGGAACCATACTTAGAACATCCCCCAAAAATCCATACTTAGAACATCAATTTGTACATGATGATGTTCTAAGTATGTGTCCACTATACTAAAAGCAATGCAAAAAAGGCGGGGTGAGTATAGTAATGTGTCAAACCAGCTATTTAAGCTTTGATGTGCGCAGAACAGAATGTGTGGGACACACCATATTTTCAGTGATGACTCCAGTGTCAAAAAAAAATACCAAAACCAATGCCCTTCCAAAATATCAACTTTGCAGCAAATATGTTGCATGCAATGACAGAGACAGAGACCGCATGAGACCGTGCAAGAGAAAAATGTGCATGAGAGAATGTATGTGCAGGTGGCTTTTTGAATTTCCAATCATTTCTCCTCAGCCGGAAAGACACTTAGAACATCAAACCACCCTTTCCCCTGTCAAAATGCATGTTTTATGTGTTGATGTTCTACTGTAAGTGGTGTGTTTCTTGATGTTTGATGTTCTAAGTGATATACTTAGAATATCCCGATCTTGATTTTTGTGATGTTCTAAGTGTGTGCGTGTGTGTGTGTGTGCCGGTGCAGTTGGAAAACGTTTGATATTCTAAGTGTTTGTCGACGCATATAAACCGATCCAACTATAGTTATAATCACCATAAGTCCAGGTCGATGAACTAGTTATAAACCAACTGAGCTAACAACTCTAGGGCACCACCTCATAGTTAACTGAAAAAACAAACGGATGGATATCAAGAAAATATCAAGTCTACGGGCTGGAAGAATGTCCTGGCGCCGCTTGCTATACTTCCCGGCTCTTGAAGCAACCCGGGAAATGCTAAGCCAGTGTTAAGTTGCTGGGTCACTGTTGACTGTGAAGAAACATCAACAGCTCTTTTCAAGGGGTAACATCAGTACAAAAAGGCAGATTTGTTCATGTAAAAACATGGAGATGTCCCAGCCATGGAATCGATAAGTAGAGGGTATCCTTCAATGACGGCCACAGCCGCAGGGACCGCAACCTCCAATTTTTTGTGCAGGTTTTTATACGTCAAGACTCTGTCGATCGTCAGACTTCTTTCCTTCCTTCCAGACCTTTTTCAAACGCGGGGTGTTTTACCAGGACCAGCATGGAGGAATGATTATGGATATCTTTTGGGGGCACTTTGTGGTCATCAAATATGGCTGGGAATCTCATCATCTAAGTGGGAAAACAAAATGACGACCGTCTTAATTGCCTGGGTCAAAACTGAACAGAAAGTCATTGTGTTTGGTATTTAGATATATTTAGATGTATTTAGAAGGCATTTATAGGGGCCCCCGAATAGATGGCATCAATGAAATTTCAACCTCATGTGTTGGTTCAGTGTGTGCCATCTATCGGGTCACGACAAAATGCAAAAGATTCTGCTATTTGTAGCGATTTGCAAAAGCCATCTTAGGGCACGATAAACATAAATATAAATATATATATATACGTATATATATACATATATATATATACATATATATATATACATATATATATATATATTTATTATTATGCCCTGAATATGGTGTGCCATCTTTGCAACCTAGAAATCTCTGTACTTGTTAAACAGGTCAAGTATACAAGTATCCCGTGGGGTATGCCATCTATAAACCGCCAAATTCTGTATACCCCATTTTTGCTGTTTTTTGAGCTTAGATTGCATTTTTGATGTGTTTTAATGTAATTTTTACATATGCCAACTATTCGGGGATCCCCAGATAGGATGTATGAATCCCTTTGAACTACCGGTTCCAACAAAATTTCATGACCCAGAAACCTGGCTGTGAGACTACCTGGGCCCAGGGCTATACCCCATAGGATCCACGGATGGTATATATATATACTAACATTGGGGGTATATTGATGGTAAATGTTACCATATATAGCATACATGGATCCTATGGGTACTGGATTCATATTCGATGTTACTATGGTTACCTTTGGATCCCTTTAGGTTTTTGGGCACCCGAATTGCTGTCAAAAAAAGCCACGAAAAGCTCCGGCCTTGACAATGGGCGTGATGAATTCCTGGCTCGTGGTTGCGTCCAGATTTTGGCCCTAATAAATCCAATCGTTTGCTCTTGACATACTCTAATGTCATGATATCCCACTATCCATGCGTTACAGATCACCGGTGGCCTTCAGGAACCCAGGCATCTTGGCCAAAGATGGCCACCAAAAGTGAATCAGGTTGATCAGCAAACCCTGGCCGCTTTGAAGTGTTGCGATTGCCATAAAAGGCAAGGGTACCGGTTATGAGATCTAGTGATAGTCATGATGATCACATATAATAAACCCCGCATGATCATTATCAATAAACCAGGGAGTATCTATAAAATTCTATAAATAATATACGTATCAACTATGACCCACCCCAAGAACCCATCGTGTCGGGGGATTTCAACAACAACGTGTATGGCTGCTTGGTGTTGTCGAAACAAGGGAAACATGGGGCCCAACTGAGATCGACCTGCAGGAACCAGAAATTGACCCATGAAATCACCATGAATTTCTGGAAAAATGTGAGGTACAGCTGAAGAAATTGAAGAACATTCAGAGAAGGTTTTGTCTATTCTATGATGACCAAATATCAACAAGAAAAATGACTGGAAGAAGTTTCCGGAGACAACATCTGTGGGGCCTTGATATGCGATCCGTCGTGATCTTGATCCGTCATCAACCTCAAAAGAGCTGGGATGGTTTGGGATATTCATCCCCGGCCCATGGTATAATAACTGTTGTTTCCTCACATCAACATTTGAGTTGGTCCAAAAATCAGGGGAATACTAAAGCATACCATTTCAATTGGGAAAAGAATGATACACCATGAAATTTTTGGACATCCTTCTTTCAGAGAATCCACAAAAGTTGCCTTGATATGTGTTCATTAAACTTCAGAAGTGAAAATCAACTTCTTTGTTGATCCTGAGGCTTCTTCCCGAGTCTGAAAGGATAAAATCCAACGGTTTTTCTCAACCAACGACCTGCCATAATCAGCGGCCAAGGAACATAATGGATCCATAGCGCAGACCTTGAGCACCTCGGCCGTCAAAAGGTCACATCCACTTCAAGTTGAGTCATTTAAGCTGTTGTCCAATAAGGGGGTATACCACAAAAAATGTAATCTTAATAGGGAAATTGATGATACACCATGACCAGCACCACTGTTTTGTTTTTGATCCAACATTTCTGGACAAACAACCTTTTCCATGATAAAAATCAGTATTCATGTGTCCATCATGTTAAATAGTTCTTCTTAATGGTTGGATCCTAATCTTCACGAGACTCTGCTTGCCATCCGGTGTCGATGGCAGGAAAATCCACCAGCCGCTGGGAAATCCCGACTTGTGGAGAAAGCCCTGACCTTCACTGGGTTCTTGAAACTTCCATTCATTGAAAGGGGATGTCTTATCGGAACCTCCATTATTTTCACTGGGTTCCACTGGGTTCCACTGGGTTCCACTGGGTTCCTCGGACTGTCGTATTGGCGTTTCAGGTCTAGGCCTCGTGGTGCTCAGCAGGGGTTCACCGGAAATCTAGGGATTTCCTACAAAACTTCCCTTCATCCAGGACGAAGCAATGGAAGCACCATCAAAGTTGGGAAATTCAACAAGAATGAATAAGAATGGTGGTTTAACCAACAATCAAAACAATACAGGTTTACATACCAATTCTGCATGTGTTTTTTTTCATAACTTTTGATGGTAAGAAGAACTCTTCAATCACAACTTGTAGTGCTGTTAGTCACCCCAAACATCCCCAAACTTCAGTCAAAAGGCTTGACCCCCAACGCCTTACCCTCTTTGCTCCAGGGACCCGAAACCAACGGCCACCCCTTGGCCAAGGGGCCCATGATCTGCAGCAGGTTAGAGATCTCTGCGTTTCCAGTGACCTGGACAAAAAGGATGCCATTGGCCCATGGGCTGATGAAATGTGCTTTCCAGAATGCATGCATAATATATTATAATTATAGTGTCATATGAATGTGAAAACAATGGGATTTCAATGGGATATTCATGGATTATACGATGGGATATGAATGAGATATTTTTCTGGGATTTCAATGGGTTTTTCGATGGATTGTCAATGGGGAAGAATGGAATCTAAATCAATCTAAGTGGGATCTTAAGGAGTCCAAAGAAGTTGAGTGACCCACAGCAACACTTCCAAAGCGAAGGAAGGCCCCATGGCCTGCTTAAAGTTCGCATCCCGGACGTTCAGGACCTGCCCAATGGGTGTGTCGCAAGGTGCAATAAATCCACTGGCTACTATCCTACCCATCATTTCACCCATTAAAATTGTTGTTCGAGGTACACCCCATTTTCAGGCACACCCGCATTGTCTTGATAAAAGTGAAAGTGCATGCAACAAACACAGATCGTATCTTTTTCTTACCCAGGACGAATCTCAATTTCAATGCATGCTGGCCAAAAGACGCAGCCAATCCTTCATGTTAACCAATCTCCAATCCAGAAGAGCATAATTCCATATGAAATTCCCTATTGCAACCAGTTTGTAGCCTCTTGTTTCCCAATCTTGCAGACCCCCAAAGAAGTCCAGTTTTTGCTCCCCCACGGACTAAGCCCAAATTTGGGCCTTTCCCTTCAACGGGAAGACACCATACTTGTCTCGTCCAATCTGGGCCGAGGAACCGCCGCACATCCAATGGTTGATCCATGTTGATCCATTGGTTGATTTATCAAATATATCTGGTTGGTGGTTGAGCCCTACCCCTCTGAAAAATCATGGAGTTAAAGTCAGTTGGGATGATTATTCCATTCCCAACTCAATGGGAAGTCATAAAACATATTTGAAACCACCAACCAGCTTGTCAGTCCCATGTTGAGACGAAAACATGATATGGTGCATGAGCCGATCTCATCACCATTTCGATGTTCATCACCGGTGGTGCGACTGGGCACGATAATTGAGACAGTTAAGTTGGTTAACCATGGTTTAATGGTTTATGGGTGTTTAGGGATAGATATAATATATACAATATCATATAATATAAATATCTATAGTGGGTTTAATGTTTACATGATTTACATGTACTTGGCACCAACTTCTATAGTGGGCATGTACTAAGTCCCAACTGACTGGGCACCACCTTTTTGATACGGAACATCCTGAAATCTCAGAGGTCTCCGAAAATTCACTGTGGGCACCCTTACCACGCTGACGCCCGCAACGGCTAACGACTTTGCCTCGGCGTTTTCGCTCGAAGGCCACAAAAATATAGAGCCATAAATGGGAATATTGGTCGTGGTTTGTTCATAATACCGTATATATAATTATATATATATATTATGATTGTATATTATTAATATGTGAAGATCAATATGTGTGTCCATAGGAACTTTTATCCACTGTGTGGATATGGTATGTTTAAACTGTTGATGATAGGCCGGGATGGGTCCAAAATGCTGGACGATGGGGTATCCACAGTGTATCATCTGTGTCTTTTTTGTGGTCAGATTCGACTAGTCTCTCACCTCACCTGATTTTCAAGAATTCTCATGATGGCTTATCAGATCCTTTTGTATTGTGGGTAAAACATGGTAAAACAATGTCATAAACCACCCATGACTGGGAATGGCTTGTTTATACCACCATATACCACCTATACAGTATATTTATGGTGATGGGATGGTTTATGACTATGACATTGTTTTACCCACAATTACTCTTGATGTGACTGGGGCCAACCGCAACCGCAAATAATACCATGGAAATACCCCAAGATGTGGGCAATTCGAATAGGGAAACTGATGAAAAAATCAATGAGTCCTCAAAACTCATCAATCAATTCATCAATCAATTCATCTTAGCACCATAATTCATGGATTTTGAGTGCCTTTTGGCACTTCAATACACCACTGGTGTGTTCCCCCAGCCGTCCCGAAACCCCGGCGTCTGGGAGGCCCTGGCTGAATCACCCTCTGTGAGGATCAAGGTGCAATCCTACGCGGTGAATGGATCTGTGCTATGAAAGGACCAGCAAAAAATCGTGCCAATTCATTTTAATTAATATAATTAATATATTTTGAAATTATGTATATGTTAAATATAATATGATAAGGATATGTTAATATGATTAAAGCATATGATTAACATATGTATTATATGTATTATTATGTTGTATGTTAAATTACGTTAAGGATCCTATTTTTTTCGGATGATTTCTCGGATCACAAAGCTTTGTGCCATGGTCACATCCCATGCCTTGGGAATCGATCCATGGCCATCCCACTCTCCATGGCACAGGGCAGCTGATTTGCAAACCCCATGTGTTGCTTCAAGGGCTTCAAGGGGAAAGTTTTGGGAAACCGTATTGTCTTGACATCTTTTCACCGTGAAATGCGGGGAATTCTGCTACATTCCCTCGACTTGAACATGTTTTTGGGTTAAAACAATATACTTTCAATATACCAGTAGGAACCCCCAAAAAAAAAACAAATCCAAAAAAATAGCAACGTACCTTCCAGGACGGTACTATGGATATCTATGGATGATGTTTCCTCCAGAATTTTCTGCCCTGGTCGCCCTGGTACAGGGCTCCAGGGATCGCCAGGGATCGCTCCTGCGAGTGTCGACCACCCGCATCGTTGGCATCATCCAGCCTGGCTGGGCCAAATTCCACCAACAGATCCGAGAGCGTCGGAAAAATGGTCCAATTACCTGGAAATTATATGAAATTATGGCCAGTCATGGGAAATATATGAGTTTTTGTTTTGTGAAATTGTGTTTAACTCTTGGACAAGCCATGACAAACCAATTGAAAACAAAAAAGTGTCCCACAGGATGGTGCCCCCCAGTTATAAGTTGGTTTATAAACCCCATTAACTAGTTCGTTGTATCTGCCATAAACCATAGTTATGGGAGTTATGTTCACCAACTTAGCTAACAAACTGGGGCACCACCTTGCATCATGTTCATTCATTTTCCCTATAAAGATATAGCTTCTCCTCCATTCCGAGACAACCAGTCAAGGTCCAAGGTGCTTGGGAATGCCATTGACGCGGCCCTGGTTTTTGCTGGCCCGCAGCTGTTTGGACATGTCCACCTTTTGCTTTGCCTTCACCTCAGCGGGATGGCGTGGATGGATCGAAAAATCGATCCCAGATATGGCCTGGTTGGTGGTTGACCTAGCCCTCTGAAAAATATGACTTAGTCAGTTGGGATGATGACATTCCCAACTATATGACAGTCAGTTGGGATGATTATTCCATTCCCAACTGAATGGAACAAATAATCCAAATGTTCCAAACCACCAACCAGTTGCAGTTGCATGGATGATTTTACTATAGCAAGCAAAAATGACCGAAGCACCACCTCAGAATAGTGTTGAGCATTTGGCTATGAAGCATTCGGATATGTGGAGGTTGTATGAACAAAATCTTTGGACCACATCTCTCATTCACTACTTAAATGCACATTCCAAACATCGTTTTGCTCATCCAACCAAGTACTGCAACCCAGTATTGATGCCACTATGGTTCTATAATAACATTCTATAACATTCTATAACTATATAATTCTGTTTGCTGTTGCTTCTTTTCATCGATAACTCGCCCCCCAGATCGAACTGCTCCCGCAAGATCGGCCCCCGGCCCAATCCAAGATCGTCTCGACGATGCCACTTTTCATCACCTGCGGTCGGGAGAACTTGGAGTTGACATAGCCCTTACACAGGCCTTTATGGTAGCTACCACCAATTTAGGTTCCTGAAACGGCCATTGAAAAAAAAAAACAGAGTTGATACGAATTGGTGCAAGTTGTAGTGGGCGCCGTCTACGAATGCTGAAAGAATAATTCCACCGCCTTCCTGTTCCTGGATAGAGTTGTTTTGAACAGTTATATCTCAGAGATCTTGGATACGTTTGGTGATTTTCTGAGACATTCTGATGATGCCCAACTAAGTCACCTATTTGCAAGGGCATTCTGTCCCACCTCATCTATCATCAGTTTCAAAGTCCAAGGGATATGATAACTAGACAAAAAACACCCTATAAATATGTTAGTAGGGAATAATCAAACAATAAGTCCAGGGTGGGGAATATTAACCATCCATACTAACCAGCTAGATACTCGACCATGTTTTTTGTCTTGTTGGTTGATGTTGGTTGATATCCCCTTTCCTGCCTATCTGATTGCAAAAAATATTGAGTTACTATTGAGTTTTTATATCCCTTTGGATCTGGCTAAATCATGGATATTTCAGCCAATAATCTGAAATAAAACATAAGGACTTCACCAAGAAAAATGGAACAACAACCAACAACCAGCTGCTACATGATCTACATGAAATACCTCCAAAAGGCGGGCAATAAACATTGGGTCCCGAGAAGCGCCAGCTGGAACGGTACTGGATTGTGAGTTTTGAACCATACCCAAGACTCAATCTTCGACAAACAAACATGTTGTCCAAACATACAGCAAAATCATGCGTTTTGAATTTGTTGGGCAAAGTTCGCTCATCATGGATCAGGATACGAACTTGCATCTGCCTTCCATTTTTTTAAATGACCCAAAACAACAACCTAAAACAATGATGTCTAAGTATAAACCAAAGGAGAGTCACTCACAGTCGGTGCGGTTCCCAGGTTCTTACCTTCCATAAAGAAAATTAATAATTAATTGAATTTGGTTCTTTGCAACCACCATTACTGGCATTACTCATTGGCAATCATCCCAACAAATCCGGAAAAACATCCGATTTTTTGACCCAAAAATATCCCAACATCAACCAACCGGGCTCGGCCCCAAATGTGACCTGCTTGATGACTTTGTCCGGCAATTCGCAGGTTGATCCAAACCTGGACGGCGGGCTGGGCTGAAAAAATGGCGACCGGGAATCGACCGGCAACGTTTGAATAGCGACCCAATATGACCCAATATAATCATCATTTATTTGAATCAAACTAACATTTGAATCATAAAGAAATTCAAGTTTGGAGTTTGGGGACAAGAAGAAAATATAACAAATATGGTGAGCTACCATGTTCTCAAACTTACATGATTGAAAAAAAAATATATGCCCCTTACACCGTTTGGCTGGTCCCGAGGAACACTTGGGATTGCTCAGGGCGGCACTTGCTTTGCTTGGTGGTAAGCGTCCTGGGGCCGGGGGACACTGGAAAACATCATCTACACAGGGGAATGAAACAACCAGTGATTGTTTTTTTCTGGTCTTTTCTAATTGTTTGTGTCCGTTTGTGGTTGGTCACATGGGACCAAATGGATCTTCTGGATGTGGTTCAGACATATTTACGTTGGCATTCTTTTGGCGTGGTCATTGGGCGCATGGAATTGAATCTACAGCAAGTCACCCAAAATGCCAATTTTACACCGAAAATGATGATAAACATAACAAACACTTGGGTTTGGTCTACTGTTGATCCACCGTAGTTTGGGAGAAACCCAAGCGACTGCTATGATTCGACTGCCAAGCGGCTCTTTGGTCTGGGAGTCGAAAGCAGGATTCTCAATCAAGCAATTGATGAAGACCCAGAGGTGGTTTCGTACCTCGAAAGACCGCAACAATGCCACTACGATTAGCTTGGAGACCATGAACACAGTTTGTTTGGGCCCGTGGTTTATGGAATGCTCACTTGCAAAAGAAACTCGCAATCTTTCATTATGGGGCCAGCATGGGCGGGGGTTGAATTCCTTCGGCAGCTGCCGAAACTCTTTGCAAATCGAATCTGCCAGCGGGACATGCGCAGGCTTGATGTCGATGCCGCCGCGGTTCTTTCCTTTCACAACCTGCATGCGGAGGCAGTGAACATGGTGGGAACAGGTTTGCAGTTATGCGCGGCGACAGCAGGTGAAACCGCATTTCACGAGATATGTGGTAAGTGGAGGTACCCCAGGTCAAACCTGCCTGCGCTGTGTGACAATACGTAGATCTAGATGGATTATATACAAAATTTCACAATGCTGAAATCAGATCTTGGGATAGCTACAAGCATCCTAATCATCATTCCAGTGACGTCCCACCGGCTGGGATCATTTTCAGAATCTTGGAAACAATCAGTCATGTACCCTCTGGTAAACTAACATGACTATGGAAAATCACCATGTTTCATGGGAAAATTCACTATAAATGGTTATTTTCAATAGCTATGTTAAATTACCAGAGGGTAATGTGGTGAACCTAACTAATCACAAACCATTCTTAATATTACCATAAATGGGTGGGATGTAAAAACAATCCTGACATATCCTGGCCTGACATTATCACAGGTTTCATTGTTTGTATCCCCACATATGTGATGGTTTCTGAACATGCGGGACCCCCAAATCATCCGTTCACATGCGTTTTAAATCAAAAGAAAACCAGAAGGGAATGGAGGTTCCCCATAAGAAGAAACGACCATTCATGCGGGATCTGGGTTTGTCTGAAGATAAGGTACCCTTGAACCCAGTGGTAAAACAGTTTTATCCTCATGAATCATTATTTCCATTAAAATGTCCATGAATTTCCCATGAAATGCACAATAATGATGTGGTAAAACCAATGCCATGAACCATACCCAAGTCATCACCCTGTTTATGGTTTGTTTTCCAACTATCCCCATTGATGATAGGTTTCTGGCTAGGTTTGCCCAGCCCAGGCCCCACCTTGAGAATCGCTTCGACCACTTGGTCAGAAACCTCGTGGCACCATTCCATGGAAATATCATGGGGATGTGCCAAACATGTTTTAAGGCTTTGGTTGGGATATATATATATATATATAAATAGAAAAAAAATGTTTGTTCTCTCTCATGAGGCTATTTCATGGGATATACACATAGAACCAAATTTGACATGATATTTTAGAGTTTGCCTGAAAGTGGGGGACTTGCCTGACGTACTTCAAGTAAACTTAAGGGGACATGTTGATGATAAACCATGAAAAAACATGGAGCACTGCGATTTTTTTTTGATCTAATGTGAAGATTGTACATAAATATCGCTCCGGTTCTTGTCCTATAAGCCGGGAAGGCATATACATTTTTACGTTGGACATAAATGTGAAAACAAACAATTTGAAAATGCATTTGAAAAAATGGAAAAAATGCATTCCAAAAATGTGAAACATGTGAAAAATGCGAAAGATGTGGAAATGTGGAAAAACAAAAATTATATACATTTTTTTATGTTTTCCCTAATCTAAATTAAATAAAATTTACATTCATTGTGAATCTATTGACATGAATCATTGAAAATGAACATATGCTTGTGTGGAATCCTAATGTTTAAGTTTAATATTCTGTAATTTAACATTGGATTTCAAAGAAAACCTGAAAAAACCTATAGTGTCAAGTCAGGATTAATCAGCCCCGCCGGATTAATCAACACCCACTGCCCCCCCAAAAAAACATGTAATTTAAACACGGGTGGCCACCCTGGATTAATTATCTCTTTGGCCTACCCCCGATTAATCAACCTCCAGTGCTGAAATCCCATGTTTTTAAACCAAAATTCTTTATTTCCAATTCTTTTTGTTTCTCATCATTCACTGTCTCATCAATCTCAGAACTCATTACTGTTATACTTAAGGTTTAAGTTGAAATATTGTTTTGTTTTATTTTCCAACTCTATTTATTTTCAAATGGTTTCCGTATGCTATACTTAAGCCGAGACCTCATGAACACCGGAAGCCATCGCTGCTGATCATTGAAAATTTGATCCAAAAAACTATTCCCCAAATGATCGATTTCCAATTAAATTCTTTATGCAAATCATCAATTTGGATAGCTCCTAAAGGGTACCCCCCATGAGCCCATGTCCCCCATTAGTAATAGTAACCAAGGTTCCCCTTATTAATCAACCCCCATGTCCCTAATGTTGTTTTCTTTGGATTTGCCCGTTCATTCCCAGGGTCCCCCATAACTTTCAGCCAATGTTTTCAGTCGATCAAATCTCATCAAACCCAATGGAATTCTACGAAAAACTAATTGACTTCTATGGATTCCAAACCATATCCATAATTTTATGGTTCAGAGGGCGTTTATATGCGTTTATTAAGGCGGGACACTAGGAAAGTAGGAAAGACCTTACAAGGTCCATCTGACCTTGTGGGGGGAGTTATTAATCCGGTGTTGCCATTATCTGGGAAGAATTGGAAAATGGAACTCGAGAACAAGACCTTTTCAACTGCCTTTTGTTCACATGTTTCACATTTTTTCGCATGTTTTTCACATTTTCAAACCGCATTTTTTCACATTTTTTCCAAGCGCATTTTCAAAACGCATTTCACCCGCATTTTTCACACTTAGAAAAAAAAGTAAAAAAATATAAAAAAATGGAAAAATGTGTTTTGAAACTGCACTTGGACAAAATGTGAAAAAATGCGTTTTGAAAATGCACTTGGAAAAAAGGGGAAAACATGTGAAAACATGTAAAAAAATGAAAATCCAGTTCGGAAGGTGGAACTCTGAAATTTGTTCTTCAAGTTTGATTTTTTGGGGTCCAGTTTTGCTGCAGTTACTTTGCAGCCTGCCCAACTTCTGCGGATTGAAAATCGGAGAGGGGCAGTTCAAATCGATCGGACGTGGACTGTGCAGATCGCAGCTCCGTTTAATTTATCTATAGCAAAACAATGACTACCAGGAGTAAAAACATAAAATCAAATACAGAAGGAAAAGTGAGCAAAGCTTCAAAATTGCTTGAAGAAATGCATTATTTCACATTTTTACATTTTCAAAATTCACTTTTTCACATTTCAAAAATAATGCGTTTTTAAAACACATTTTTCACCTTTTTTCAGATTTTGAATTCAAACTACTACAACCCTTGCGTAGCTCAGTTGGCCATCATAACTGTAGCTGTGATGGCCAGCAGTCCGCAAAGCACTGCCAACCCTGCAACGAATTCATTGAACGCTCTCATTTGCGTGGCATGTTGATGTTTTTTTAATCATGTGCTTGTTGCTGCCGCATGGCTGTTGTAAATAAAGCTTCGCCGCTGCTCTTTTCTTTGAGTGTGGGTTGTGTTGATGTCAAGAGTTCACAGGACCTGTCAAAGAGGTTGTTACACAAGCTGCAGTACAAAAACTGCTATGAACTTAAACCAAGCAAATAACTGTTGTTTATGGTATTGCTCATGAAGCATCGGGGCAGCTCGCTTTTGCTCTGCAACTTGAATATGGCAACTGCAGGTGGCAACAAGTTTTCTAGTTGGTTTTTGCGATTGTGGCTTCAGCTGAAGCTGTGGTTGGCGTCGTTGCTCAGCTCAGCTGACACACTTCTTGATGTGTTTGTCTGCTTCTCTGCAACCTATATCAGCGCACAACAGAAGAAAAAGAACCATGGCAACGATACAACAAGTCTGCCAAGTTCCCGCGCGAAAATGGAGGCAATATACAACACAGCAGAAGTTTACCTATCATGGTTGGGCCTGATATCGCGTTCCAAATTGTCTGCACTGGGTTTACCTACAGCGCGCTGCAAAAGTGCCATAAGCTTTGAATTTGCATAACATGAGAGAAAGCTTACGTGCAGTGTTTTGTGTGGGTCCACTGCAGGAGCATTCATAAGCTGTCAAAGACGCAAAAAACGCATTCCCTGCCGCTGCCCGAAGAGAGCACAATTGATTCGCGGCGGTGCAGCTCCTTGCAAATCACTTTTGCCAATGCATGCGCCAGCTTCGATTCCTTGTTTTGCGCCGCGTGCGCCAGGGGGCTGAAGGACACAACACCCTAGTTCATTCCGTGTACATGTGATATGTACAACAGGTCCAACATTAATCAACATTCTGAATCACAGCCAGAGGCTCGCTGCTCATGAGGTAGGCGTGCGTCTTTTCCAGTAAAGCACTGGGTGTTTGCTTTAACAAGCGATGCTAGTGTCAAATGTCATGCACCGCCTCATCGCCAGCGGAACTCCCTTCCTCGTCGCCTCAGGCGGAGTCTGCGGTGGTGGACCGGGAGGTGTCCATGGGGCCAGCAAAGCTAACTGCTCTGGAAGTGCCAACAACAATTCTGGTGGAGTGTGAGGGACAGCCACTCCGTCAAGCCACACCCCAGTCAGTTGAGGGGGCGTTTGTGGCGCAGCATCCCATTCGGGGATGTCTACCCACTCATCGTCAGACATTGCCACGGGAGTTTGTGGCGCAGCATCCCCTTCGGGGATGTCTACCCACTCACTCTCATTGTCGTTGTCAGTGTGGTCGGGCCTAAGTCAAGGTGCTGGTGAAGGATTGGGGCCAATGGCCTGACCTGTTCTTTTCAGCCAAGATACTCCTCTGGGATAGCGGCGCCAGTGTCCACCTCCATGCGGTCAGCGTTGCCGCGTTCCATTGCCATAATCGTCACAGAAGTGCACCTGAGAAGGGTGACGCCCACAACGGAAAGTTTGCAGAGGAAAGGTGAGGAAGCAGGGGTGCCTATCATTCGCAGACAATTGAGGAGCTGACACGGAGCAGCAATGGCTTGACCAAACGCGCCGCTTGATCATGACAATAAATGGCAAACTGCAGTGCACACATAGCAGCAGCAACTGCAAACAAAAGCATGTACAACAGCTGTCAGCGTGTCAAGGGATTTGAAAAACCAAAAAACTTCGAAAAAAACAAAAAAAACAAAAAAAACACTTTTCCAGAGGTCTTGGTGGATAGGGGGGTCCAGCCAAGAGTCCTCATTTTTTTTTTTTGTTTTTTTCGATGTTTTTTTGTTTTTTTCATTTTCTCCATGAGGCCCCTCCCCAAAGCGTCTCCAGATATTGTTTTTGTTTGTTTTTTTTGTTTTTGTTTTTCAATATTTGTTTGAATTTTCTCTAAGGGGCCCTCCCCAAAGAGTTTCTGAATGTTTATTTTTTTCTCAGCACAATTGTTTTTTTTAAATATTTGTTGAATTTTCTCTAAGGGGCCCTCCCCAAAGAGTTTCTGAATGTTTGTTTCTTTGTTAGTATTTTTAAGTATGTTGAATCAGTGTTTGATGATAGCTACTATCCAAAAAAAAGGAACCTTTTTTATATGCAAAATCAAGGAAAAACACTGTAAATACCAGTGAATTATAGGAACATATGGGTTTTGGGGGGGTGGTACCATATATGTATATATATATATATATGCCTTATATACTTCCAGATGCGATGTCAGAAACTACAATAAAATAATTTGTCACGATGGGGATCACTGGAAGTAAAGTTATTTTTATGAATTTGGTTGTCCCCATCATTTTTGCTGGTACTTTCTCTTTTTCTCCATAGTCCTTCCAAGTTTCAACCTGTTTCTTGAACGAACTTTTACTGTGGTTTGTGAGCCATCGGCTGCTCAATGTATGGAAACATCGCCAGATGTTTTTTTTCAACTTCAATGGATCCAAATTCATGTCACAACCATAACCGTATATCTGCATAGAAAATGGATGTTCTATGGCTAAGTGGCATGGCTTATTCCAGCTACTTCCAGCCTGTTTCAGGGACAAATCTGGATGAAGGATCACCCCGCTGAGGCAGCTTATTCACCAGGGTTATATGGTTATGAACCATGTACTGACCGGGATAATCCTCCAAGTACTTGATTTATCTTGATTCATATAATGTTCCAGTTTCAGTTTTGATGGTGAAACTTCTTCAATCCACAACGTTTCACTTCACTAGTCACTTGGTCGATTGCCTGAAGGAAACTATGCTTGAAGCAGGGTTTTTGCTTGTGATTGATCGCGAAGGTGCATGCGTATCTGTAGCTAGCTAGTTATCTACTTATCCATCTATCGATCTTAGCTTAGCTTTGTTTTGCTTTGCTTGTATCTTATCTATATCAATTTTTCTATTACAGCTACATCTCTGTATGTATGTATATAATCACTACCCTTTTAAGGAGGCCTCAGGTGTAGGATGGTTACATGTTTCTATCTTAGTTTTACCTTCTTTTTCGAACACTTTCTGAAAGGAACTATGGACCTCAGACATAGGTTGATTACATCCCCACAAAGACACCTCACAAACAGTTTACAAACTGCTTGCGGACATTTAACAATGTTTACCTTCCTCCCCCCACTATCCGTAGAGTACGGGGGGGGGGTTCGGAGGGGGCTACGGGGTGACGTATCTCTTACGGACTTTCAACCGCCCCCCCTAAATAAATCTTCCGCGGCACGGTTTTTGACGTAGGAGGGGTCTAACATACATATAGCCTTCCCCATCAGGAAAAAATACGAAGGGGTCAAAATTGTTGCTTACATTTTTTGAACGCCACCCATGCTTACACCCCACAAAAAGGGTGGTGATTGTATACATATATATATATATATTTACATTTATGTATATATATATTATACACATCATATGATATTATATAATATTATATACAGTGTGTATATATATATATATTATATTTATGTACATGTATAACATATAACATATATATATATAGCCACACACACATGTACACATATCCATCCACCCGCCGACATAAGTTCCCCAGCATGTGCTACATGTGTCCCTCCCTTGATGGTGTTGATGGAGTTGACAAAGCTCACCTGCGTCATGGATGGGATCGCAGCCTTCATGAAAGTGGCACTGGAATATTGCTGAAATATTACCTCTCCAGCTACCTATATATGTATACACGTAAACATTACATGATTCTATATATATATAATTATATATATTGTTGAGGGGGCTGATGTTCGCCCGAAACTATTGGGTCCGGAATCAAAATTGAACAGCATAATACAAACAATCAAAACAATAAGGATAGGATATGGCCCAGAAAAAACACGGATAAAAGGAGTGGGAAATGGCCAAGAACAATGCAGAACCATTGCAACTATCAAAAAAGTGGAGTGTCAATCCAGAACAATGCTAACTCCAACATATGTAAAAACATTGGAAAACACATGGTGAGAAGACCAGAAATACCCTCTGGTAAACTAACAGATTGCTATTGAACATGGCCATAGAAATAGTTGATTTACCAATTAAACATGGTGATTTTCCATAGTTTCTTGTATGTTTACCAGAGGGTAAGGATCCTACTCATATCCTACTCACAACGGTCATCGAGTCAGCTCATCAACGGTCAGATGAGTCTGGTACAACGTCGCCCTTGGTTCCTTGGTTGAACATGTCATCTATAGACCATAGCAAACCCATAGCAAACCCCCAAAAGTATATAAACTAGGGTAAACTGCCATGTCTAAATAGAAAAGTAAACTAAGTAAACCAAGTAAACCAAGTAAACTACGTAAACTAAGTAAACTAAGTAACCCCACATAGAAAAGTAAACTAAGTAAACTCCCACTAAAATGACGCGGTAAGGTACTGTTGGTACTGTTCTATGTTAACAATCAACTGATCGGGGTCACCTGGGCAATTTTCGAGATTCCCAAGGTCGTGGAGCTTGGATATCTGCTTGCTTTGAAATCTATGAGGGAACTCCATCAAACCAGTCTGACTATTGCCCACGGTTATTTTGCGTCTAGGACTTCTATGTTTATTTGGGGGAGTTTGGATAAACCCCACGAAGCTTATGTCTGGTCTAGAGTGCAAAGCATGTGTTTTTGTTTGCATGAAGACACAAAATCCGCACAGCATGCGATCTTCTCTGATAGAAATTCTGATAAACATATGAGGGTAATGCCACAAAAGATAGAAAAGTGAATTATCACTATTTCGACAGGGGTATACTGTTATACGTTCTATCTATCTCTTTGGGGATAACTATAAACCCATAGAACCCCTCCATTTTTCTTAGACGTTGTTGACTCCAACATTTATAACCAGCAGCCCGGGAGACCAGCCCCCACCTGGTTGAAGTTGCCATCCTGCTGTCGGGATTGATATGCTGGGAAAGCATATCACCGGTTCTTGGTTACATAATATCCCATCTTAATCCGTCTTATTTGTCACTGGATTTATCATGTGTTGTCAATCATATTGTGTATTCTTATTATATTCTACAATCCTTCATATGTGTGATATGCCTAGTTAAAACAAGCATCCTAGTTGTTGGTTGCATACTAGTTGGTTGGTGAACTTTCCCCGCTTTTCTTTTCCGGAGATTCAAAGCAACCAAGCAGATTGAGTAATCGCATTATAATCTGGCTGGTGGTTGACCTACCCCTCTGAAAAATATCAAAGTCAGTTGGGATGATGACATTCCCAATATGTATATGGGAAAAAAAATCATGTTCCAAACCACCAACCAGTAATGTTTGCTGGTTCAAGGCTATATGTTTGAAACCACGAACGAGTCATCTTTGAGGTGCGACTGCAATTGTTGATGATCGAAACAAACACATGTTGGTTTGATGATCAAGCTTCCATTGGCCCCATTGGTTTACCATGATTGTTTGTTGGCTAAATCCGAGTGTTTCCCCATCTTCTAATGACGAATTCCCCAATTTTTGGTGATGAATTCCCCATGTTTGATGACCCAATTCCAATTTTAGATGCTACTTATACATAGTTGTAGAATATAAATGAATATAAAGCATCATGTAGCCACTGTCACAATGTTTGATTGTTGAATCTTACTTAATTTTCCATCATTTTCCCACCATCATCATTAAATGCTGTGTCTGTTTGTTCATCCAAATCAACAAATTCCGATCGTTGGACGTCAATCGCCATCTCCAACTTCTCGGATTCCGAATCCCAGCAGGTTTCGGTGACTTCCACGGCTCCCAGATCGGCTCCGAAAGGCTGAAGGCCACTTCCCAACGATTGCTGCATTTCTCGTAGATCATTTGGCCACCTGGCGAGTCAGCCAGGTGATGCAGCCAGGAAACCATGGGGACTCATGGGGATTGATTCAGCTGATTTGTTTGAATGGCGAGTCACCTGCCACCGGATGAGGCCCTGAAACTGAGTGTGGATCTAAGCTTGAAAGGAAGAGATTCAACTAATTTGACCAATGAAACTTGGATTTTCATCAAGTCAAGTGGAAGATTCTCCCACTTAGCGGATTAATGGTTACGAAGTCGATGAAGTACACGGAGTGGACTATCCCGTGAAAAAACGTGTTTTAGCTTTCTATGGCTACTGACCAGTTAAGTGGGATAATAATTCAAGCTGGAACTAGTAAATGAGCCTATTCTTACCAGTGGGTATAGTGCTCTGGGTGTACGAACTATTCTTTACCCACGGTAGTAACACCCACTGGTTGATTCAATGAAGTTAGTAGGTTGACTACTGCCCCGGGGTTCATGTGGATAGATGATAGGCATAGGGTTTAGGTTCGAAATGAGGCCTTATTCGTGGGCACCCCAAATTTTGGGTTTCTTTTTTAACGATCTTTTGCCTGACCAAAATCCACCTGGATCTGCATCCAGATTAGTCAGTGGTTTATAACTCATGTAAAACTGCGTTCCATGGTTGTATGGGTACTTGGATATACCCCGCAGCTTGAGGTTTATTATATATAGTAACGTTTTTTCTTTGTAGTCACCTCTTACTTATTTACTGGGATCACTCTGAAAGCATGAGTGAAGGTTGCCTAGATTTTCTGGTGAAGATCAGAATATCACCATTCTTACGGCTTATGACGGCTGGTGGCACCCTTTCTATGCTTCACATCCAATATTTTCCTGATCAATCTGCATCTGCAGAATACTTATCTGATCCCCAGTTATGTGATTGAATTCCCACTGAATTGATGATGAGATCCCTGTGCAGCTTTGGACGTTACAAACGGGCCGACCGGCTCCATCCGTGGCACTTCGAAGGAAGAAACCTGGGCATCATGGGGATATGATGGGTATTTTTCATTGAATATCTGGATGAACCATCCAGATATAATTTGTAGTTACCGACTGTAACATACTGCAATATTGAAATTTGATGTAAACTTAGGTGTCAATCAACATGAGTCACTTGTCTGAATTTGACTTGGTTGACTCATGTTTGAATGTTGGGTTTTGCCGACAAAGATGAGTCAAGAGCAAGTGACATATAATTATATAATTATACCTATATATAATATAATAATGTATCTTCTCTAGTTTAAAACATCAGGTTCCAGATATCTTCCAGATAGACATTGGATCTTTGGGCGCTTAACCACCAGTTCACCACCCGGTGATCCAACCAATTCTGCAAATTCACCAACTTGAGGATGGGGGATGGTCAGAACCAGCTGGAGCATGAAAACCTAATCTGAAGCAGTTGAGAGCGAGTTTCAAAATGAAACTATTTCAGTTACAAGGGTGGATCAACCATTTCATGGATTTTTTCGTACTGTTTCTATATATTTCTATATTATCTTTCGCATCATGAACATCCCAGCATTTTATGGATCAGAAAGCGGACACAGCGATTTAGTGAACATGTTATACCAAAGCAGGTCGGGTCATCCAGCTGAACACCTCTTACAAGGCGCCTTAGATCCACACAAGCTTCAGCGAACTTGAAGCTTTGGGGTCTGTCTAGCTGACCATGGTGAGTAAGAACCGAACCATTCTTGGATTGGTTCAAGGGAACCAACCATTTCGATATCATGCGAATAGAATGGGAATATCACTAACACGATGGGAAAATATTGGAAATAATTATCAGTGGATGGATTTGGGAAGGAAAGTGCTTAACTTAACCAGAAACCATGGTATTTTACCAGTAAATACAAGGGAAGTCCTGTAAAAGCGTCCCTTCCTTCAATTCTGAAAACCCAATAATGTCCTCCACTGGGACAAACAAATTGGGCCAAAAAAAAAGGTTTAGGTTGTTGTTAGTTACTGTTAGTTCAAGTCATACAAGTTTGATCATTAATTTTGTCCCATTTTAGTTGGCATGCTTTGTTCTTGCCCATCCATGTTCATGCTATGGTAGCCCTGCTGCAACCCAGGCGCCAACATAGTCTTGAAAGCTCCTCAGGGACATGTTCAGCTCACGGCAGGGGTGTGTGGGACGATCACAAAACACTAAAAAAAACAAAAAACAAACGGGTTTTTGCTGCTACGTCATTGAACATGGAAAACTTTCACTCTAATGTTCGATACGGCCAGTCTACCATAAAAAAACATAGTTCATCCAACCAACGTGATGGATTCATGGATCCATAGATCCATATGGATTCATGTTGGGGTGACACTGTGAACAGCACCGAAACCGAAACATGGCCTGACAACATCTGTAACTGCCCGTTTGAACAAATGGGGCAATGGAAAATATGTGCTGCATTCACTTTCTATAACATCTTGTAATTTTGTCTCACACTTGTCCTATACAGTATGCCTGAGAGAAGGTCAATGTAGTCATCCAGAACAACTTGGCTCATGGCTTAAGCTGCCACAGCATAAACACTGAACAAATCAGCGATCAGGGGACTTTCCGAACACAAGGTTGGTTGGTTCAGTGTGGAACCTTTGCAAATGACTAGGAATTCGGCCATAAGCCCATATGACTTGTGTGTAACTATAATACAATATATGTGGAGACGTTCGTATATAGACTACATGTATGTACATGTATATAATTGGTCATAATTTATAAATAATCCAGGTAGTGACCTTTCTTATCTGGCTGAATTCGTTTGAAATTGACATAAATTGACCAATCTGAAACAAGGCCATGAATGGATCCATTTCTGGGTGATTTACCTCCCTTGTCCTCACTTTGGTCCAAGGATCTTGATGGGAAGTTGCTTCCCATTCAGCACCACCTGCGCAGCACATGGCTTCGTCAATGGAGGATGACTAGCCCAATTTCTAGTTATTGTAATGGGAAGATGATGATTCACTAGACTTAGATGATTTCCAGTTATTGTAAATCTAATCTTATAATTTAGATTTAGACTTGGAAGATTAGAAGACTTAGATTTCCCGGAAACAAGCTAAGGTTTGTGTCTGACGTTCTATTTCTTGCAAATCACTACATTGATGACTAAAATGTTGATCCATGAGACAACACTACGAAGGTCTATCTAGAGTAACATAGATCATACAAGCACCATTATCACCATGTATACAGTACACTTCTTTTATTGTCCTTGTTGTGACTGTGCCCATCAAAGCATTGCCAGAAACATTGCAAGATTTTACTTTTAAGAATCACCATTTCTAGTCAAGTGTGTCTGAAAATACAGCTTCCCAAAAAAAAGAGATTGATCGTCAATCTCACCCTTGAAATACAACGATCATCATCTCATGATTGTTTGAGCATCTCCCAAAAAACTGTGACCACTGTGAGCATGTTTCTCAATGGATCTTCGCTGCCTTGATCCGGTTCGAGGTGGATGCGGCGATGTCGTAGACGCGCTTCATCATCAAGCTGCAAATGTCATTGTCCTGGGACGATGTTTTACAAGGCCTGGACAAGGCGTGGTTGTCCAACACGCTAAGCGCTAATTTTTCTTGTTCGGGAATGTTTGGTTATAGATGTTCAATGATTTTATAAGTGGCCCCAAACTATTCCAAAATCATATTGTTTGGATATCTATACAGTCTATACACTTCAATTTTCGCAGTTCCGGAACCCAAAAAACATCCAGGAGTGACATATTTCGCTTCGCCAGCCATCGGTGGTCTCGGTCCAGACCAGTCATCCCGAAACGGGAGAAGTCGGGAAAGAAGGTCACTTTGGTATATTCCTTTGGCGCATTGCAAGCCTCGGCTCGTCACGGCTCGTTTGGAAAGGCCGGCCCCACATCGATGGGGTGATCCACATGCTGGGGTGTTTTTTCATAAGCATGGTGGCCATTTTTAACGCCATCATGGGAAAATTCGCGTGATGTATCATGATGTTATTTCTGTGGAAACCAAATGAAACAAAACATGTCGGAGGCGCTTCCATTAATTACTCCCCTTTATCATTAATTATTCTCAGCTATTCTCATGGTCGAAAGTTTGTTAAGCTTTGTTTGTCTGAAAATAAGCTACCAAATAGGCTACCCCATCTGCTAATCTTCATGTTCTTTATTGAACTTGCTGGATCTATTTAGGAGGTATCCACTGAATCCACCATTTTCAGACACCAGCCATCCCCAGCCAGATCCCCAGAGATCATATTCCCGGGACCCAGGCAGTGACCACCGGATCATCCTTCTGCGTCATGTTCTTCTGAAAGACCTGGATCTGGATGGCAATGGATGGGATGCCCTGAGAAAACTGGCGCTTTGGCGGTTTTTGGTGTGTTTTTCTATGTGTTTTCTCGTTCATTGAAGGGAAGACTGTATATAAAGAAAACGGTGATTTTTACTGGAAAAAACAAGGAGGTGTCCTGCAAACACGTCCCTTCCACTTCGGGATTGGGGGATTCTAAGATGTACTGTAGATGATGTACACGCAGTACTGATGGATGGTGGTTCAGCCACCAATCACAAGAGTATGAAGTTCCTTGGGTTTGTCATCCTAAAGAGGAAAACTATAAATGTTTGATACCGGTGTGGGGGACCTTAACTTGTGACATCTTTGATCTCTACCAATGATCCCACATGGATATCCTGGATACCGGTAAATGTGGTATTTGTTGACTCCTATTACTCTGATTTCATATACTCAACATGACCACGGGTATTCTTTCATGATTCTTGTCGAACCATACCTACACAAGCAGTCTTCAGAACCCTCTGTCTTCATCTCTTTTTTCCGGTTGATTAATAGGGGTTCTCATGACGGGTCAGGATATTTCGAAGAAATCCAGGTGGATATACCATGATATACCCTTCCCAATATCTAATTCTGAGGGAATGATGCAAGGCTACGGTGTGGGCCACATCATTTTTTTACCCCATGGTTTCCAGGATGGGCATTCCAAGAATGGGACGAGTTTACCGGGTTTACCGTCCCCAAAATTGCCAACCCAACTGCCTTTGCGAGTTAGTTGTTGCTGCCCAAACCAAATATACAAAATGGATGAAAAGAGGTAGGTTTTACGGCCATGACTGTTTGGTACGAGTAAGATTCAGAATGTTCTGGCAATTTCTGGCATATGCTCATTTTTAAATATATGACCGGCCACGCGGGTGTGGTCCAAACAAGGGAAAACTCCAACATATAACTTTCATATAACCATGAGATTCGGGGGTACCCAGGTTTGAAACCAACCTATGCACTCTGTGTGAACCCCTTTGGATTGAGCCTGTGTGAACTTTTTCTTGTTGTTCTTGTCCACCTGTTGCGAGCGTTGGCGGTGACAGAACTATGGGACCAGGGTTGTTGTTTTGGGCTCAACGTCTGGTGTCATCGAACATGGTTTGTTGGGAAAACTTCTACAAAAATTGCATTTCGTATATGAGAAAATATGGAAAACTGGTTGGTGGTTTCAACCCCTCTGAAAAATATGAGTTCGTCAGTTTGGATGATTATTCCCAATATATGGAAAAAACAAAAATGTTCCAAACCACCAACCAGAAAATAGTATAAATCGGGGATGTTGCAACTCGCCATGTTTGATCACCGGTAAGTCGTCCGGTGTGGGATCAAACATGTTGAGCCATACAATTGAAAACCACAATATACGGGATATGTGGGATATGAAGGATCTCAAAGGCATTGCATGGACCAATGGAATTGAAATAAAAGTAGGGTCTTCCACTTTCAACTCTGTTTGAGACAATCATACAAAGTGGGGCCCCCTAGATAGCTAAGTTGGTGCCAATAACTCCAATAACTATGGTTTATGGTACGCAAATAACATCTTATAACGAACTAATATTGGGGCGAATCTAAACCAACTTATAACTAGGGGGCCCCACATTGTAGAAGTGAACATTCCGATTTTTCCAAGAGGAACGCCGTATTCAGATCAACATCGAAGCTCATGAAATCTGCAGCCCTGCTGGTTTCAGAAGCCCCAGTTTTTGGAGAAATGTGCATGGTCAAACAACAACAATGACACCACCAACATCCACCAAGCACTAATGCTCGGAAATATACCCTGGGCTAAACGTTTACATAACTATGGAAAATCACCATGTTCAATGGGTAAATCCACTATAAATGGGCCATTTTCGCTATGTTAGTCATTACCAGAGGGTAGGGACCTGGCTAGTCCTGCACCCCGGGCCCCAGGGATCCCAGGGCCCCAGGGCACGGTTTCGATGATGAACTTCTTACTGAAAACGTTGGTCAACTTGGCCCCGTACCTTGCGGGAAGTGCGCGACGGGACTGTGTCCCTTTTCGACAAGACCTCTGGGCTAATTGGTTGTATGATCACTGCTAGTGCATGTTTCAGAGGCTTACACTATCTTACACTAGCATTCCTGTTTTTACTTAGTCAAATTTATTCTTGTGGTCAACAGCCCTGGTCCATTGGTTGGTCGGTCAAATCATTATTGCAATCCCATTTTGATTGAATTAACATTATGGAGATGAGCATCCCGTTTCGGTTTGTTCACATCCCTATTTTCATTGGCTAACACACTGTTTTTGTTGCTTGGCATATCCGTTTTTGACTGGTGACAGTACATCCTATTCACAATCACAATTTTTGCTGCCGAACATCCTCATCTTTCGACTGGTTGACATCCCCATTTTGTTCGACTGGGCGCACCCATTGCGACCTCCCGTGACCTTCTTTTCATTGTCATCCTGAGAGCCAAGTCATTGGGTCTCACTGGCATCACCTATCGGATGGTCGTCCCGACTTGGGTGAATTCATATTATGAAATCAATTGAAATCCATGGTGAATACGTATCTAACCTATCGGCATCCAATTTTTTGGGTGCAGTTTTAGAGTTTTCAGAGTCTAGGGGTATGATTCATCGACAAAACTCCTATCACACTCTTTCAGTAAGGGCTCACCCAATCCACGAACCAGTTACCAGCTTCAGGCTGGCGGCTGATTGCAAGCGACATCATCTTTTTGCTGTGGGAAACGGTAACATTCTTTGCTGTTTGCTTGTTTGTTAGGCTTTGTAGCACCTCCCTCAATTAACAGATAGAAAAGTTGGACACCTGGAAATTACACGTAAACCATGGTAAAACATCATCGAATTACCGTCCATTTGAAATACACATATATATATATATGTGTATATATATATATATGTTTTCAGGACCCCTGAAAAAATGAAGTTATGAAGGTCATCAAACCTGAGTTCCCCCGGCATAGTTGTCGCTGGTCAGCAAGTGACCAAAGATCAGCTCAGGCACATAGCACCTGTGCATCAATTGCTAGGTGCCGGCTCTACTTTCCCGAGGATGGTCCACGTGTTTGATGAGATTAGTTTATGAAGGGAATGGACACATCGATATACTGACCTGTAGCAAAAAAATATCTGAACCTTAGCAGTTCCAATATTCCAAACGGAAGCCAGACAGAGGGACCAGAAAACAGCAAACGATGCCTTACTCCGCTTCAAAAAACAGCAGCAACTTTGAAAAATCATCCTACTCCATCCAAACTGATTGAATTTGAGAACAACTAAACACTTATAACTGTTTTGTTTTACATGTTTGAACTATATAAATCTTTTTGAAACAAACCTGTTTTTATATGTTGAACTCCCATCCGTTCAACCGATGCCTCTCGCGCTGTTCACATTTGTTCACCCCGCGCTGTAAAAACCCAGGATTCCGGGCTTGTGTTCCTTGTGGATTTGCACAGGGATGCCCTGACCATTGTTCAAGACCTCAGAGGACTGGGAAATGGACAATTTTTTTCTATGGGAAATTCCTATGCTTTTGTAATGGAAATGGATGTTTAGGAAATGGAAATTGTTGTTTGTTTTGATGGAAATTCCTATTAGCAGTGTTTTTTGATCGGACATGGGAACATCATTTGTGCTATACAAACGTGGCTAGCTGGAAAATCCTCGGTTGAATGGTGTTTTAATGGGAAATCATTGAACTGAATGGGAGGAATTTCCAGCAGGCCATGTTTGAGCGCCAGATAGTAAGTCAAACAATGTCAATAGCAAAGTGAAAAACATTTGCTGGGAAAAATAAAAAACATGAACATGTCTCGATTCCTTAAACATTTCGCTGAAACCAATGCATTGATCTTTGATAATGACAAATGTACAATCTCTTCATTCTTTGCGTTGAAAATAAAATCTACATACTCTGGAAATCAACTGGTTGGTAAACAGTCTGATTTATGGTAGAGTGAAATTTGAAACTACCCTTTACCAAGGTTTATCATTGGTTTATCCAGACTCGGCTTCCCTGCGGTGATGGAGTTCGTTTGCCGGTCGATGGTCACATCAATGAGATCCATGTTCTGGTCATGGCAGGTGGCGACCCTCTGTTGTGGTTGTCACTGAAATATCACAGCTTATCCTGACGCTCGGAAAAAAAAGTAAAGGCATGATTTGGCATGATGCATACATAAACATCCCATGTTTGAGGGAAAACGAAACAATGTGTGAAACCACTGAAACCATCTGAAACCACCAATCAGTTTTGAAATAGACTTATAAATACATATAAATACACTCATGGACCGAAAAACACACGACCACCTTAAAAAGGCAATATCAAGAAATCAATTCCTTAAGCTGCCCAAGTTCTCCCCAACAAATGCGTTGGAGCGGCTTGGAGGACAAATGGATGTATGGATTATGCAGGATTTGTCCAACTACCAAGGGATGTTACCCTCTGGTAAATTAACATAACTATGGAAATTCACTATTTTTAATGGGAAAATCCACTATAAATGGCCATTTTCAATAGCTATGTTAAATTACCAGAGGGTAGTTCTGTTACAAAATCTCTCGAGTGGCAGCGTTCATGGCCTGTTCTGTATTCAAATACAAACCCAAGATATGAACATCGCATATGTAGCTACCAGCTACCAGTCACCAGTTGAGGTTGACAAATGTGTCTGGAATTTGCTGAAGTGGCACAGAAGAGAAATGATGAATTAAATGATGTTCCTTAAAATCAACACTTTTCATCCCAACACTACACGTGATCAGTTGTCATGTATCGTATCCAAATCCATTAACAAGAGGTGAAACATGTCTCATGTGTGTCAAAATCCTTTGACTTTATGACCCAGTGCTTCACCAACATGATCCCACATTGAAGTATGGGTCAAAACTGAAATCTTTGGGTCTCCCAGCCCTCAAAGTTCGGTTTGGGTCTTCAGCATTCGACGTTTGGGTAATCTTAACCGAGGACGAGTCAACCTCTGGGTTGCTGCTGCGATTTCCCCTCGAGTCACAAAGTAGGTACATGAATTTCATGCACTTAGAATATCTTCCAAGTGTCAAAAGGTACAGAAGGTTTCTTCCAAACGAAACATAATCATTCCAAAATGATGTCCAATATTGTCCAATGATTCCGCAAATACTTCCACTTCACATTCCACAGAATCATGAATGTGGGTAAAACGGTAAAACAATGCCATAAACGACCCATGACCGGGAATGGTTTGTAGCACCTATCTATTCATGGTGATGACAGGGGGATGGTGCAAATGACATTGTTTTAACCACATGACCTCAACCCCAAAGCCCAGGAATGCCCGGGATATCTACCTTGGTGTCTCGCTTGGAGTTGTCTGCGGCGTTCACCAGGATTTCATCGAAGATTTTGTACAACGCCGGGACCTCGAACCGAAAAAGGGGGGAACGTTGGACCGTTGGACCTCAAGAAACATGGCAACAGTTACCCTCTGGTAAACATAGAAAAAACTATGGAAAATCACCATGTTTAATGGGTAAATCAACTATAAACGGCCAGTTTCAATAGCTATGTTAGTTTACCAGAGGGTATATAACAGATTGATATGATGATATCTACCAAAATTGTTTGGTGAAGTGATGATATGCATACGACAAAAACAATGGTGAAGTGATGATGTTTGGGCCACCAAGGATGATGATGTCAAGCCAAGGACTGCGTAATTGTGACAAAGCATGTGTCATCATCAGGGTTGCAAAGTTGTACTGCTCAATTGACAAAACAAAGAACACAATAAGAAAACATAAGAAAACAATCTTTGACTTACTGGTGCTAAACGCAGAAAATAATCTTTGATCTTTGACTTACTGGTGCGTTTTACGCAGGGAATGGATGGGTTGCTGGGGGTTGCTGGGATGATGACTAGTGAAACTAGTGATGACCCTTGGATCATTCCCTGCGAGTCACGGGTCCCAATGAATCCAAGGGATTTCCAATGGCATGGCTGAACACCTGGTCCTTGCTTCACTGTTCATCAAAATTTCCCCACGGTTTCAACGAAAATGATCCTTAATGGCCAGTCAACCTTGACCCAAACCACACACAGATGTTTCATTCAAGGCACATAGTCGATCTTCCGGTGCACCATCTGTCCCTTGGCCTGTGGGGTGTCGTGCCGCTGGGGGATGTGTTCGACCTCAAATCTCTATATTGCTTTTGGCATTTGTTTCCACAAACAAAGGGAACATAGTCCTCTTTCAGAAGTTTCAATATTGGGCAGCTGCCCTTACCTTGCCTTAACTTTCTTTGATCTCCGGACAGTCATGTTCTTGGCTGCGTCACCCTTGACACCAACAGAAGTGAGATTATAATTGCATAACAATTATCATCATTGTATTGTTCACCTCGAAAATCTTTGAAGCTGCCAGAAACTGCGGCAAGTTACACAAGATCCAGCATGTCCCACCCGGCATTTTGATCCACCCGGGACCCGACCTCATCAAAGACCCACATCTCTTGCAGCTGGTGTTCCGTGGAACCTGGGATCCGTTGAATCCGTTGATCGCAAAAAGGGCGTGTGGTCACATGAAACATGGCTGAAACATGCCTGAAACATGGCTGAAACATGGCTGAAACATGGCTGAAACATGCTGAAACTATCCTTGTTGAGAAAATGCTGAAGAGAAAATGATTGGAAACTATACTTAAGGTGATATGATGATATGTGATCATCATCACTGCTGTTTTTTCCCACAGCTCTCGCAAGATGGACCATCCCATCTGCACAAAACCCACAGCTGAGGTCAAAACCCACATAGGTGTCCTCAGCTGTGGAAAGTGATTTCTCAGATGATACCACATGGTATCTATAAAACCATAGTCATAATTGGATATAAAACCATAGAGGTGGGTCATCGATAGATTTTCCATGGACAACTTACCTCCCCAGTAAGTTGGAAAAACAAACCACTTGAATCACCATGGTTTTATATCCAAGTATGACTGTAACTGCATCTGCAAGGATAGTATCATTCATATATTCAAATAGATTAGGGCAAACTCACAAAAAAAAAAACAGTCTGCACAAGGTTGACGGCGCCCGGCTCAATGTTTCAACCGGAAATTGGAGATCTAATGTAGACATTGTATGCCATAGCGGTATTTTGCTGTGCAACACTTCCTATTTTCCTACTTTTTGTATCTTTTTGTATACGTCATCCAAGACCTTAATGTAAAAATCGAGCGATTCTATAATGCAACACAAATGCAGGGATAAATTGTGTGACATCTCATCTGGCTGTATCATAATATTATGATGATGTAATAAACCACCAACCTGAAAAACGGTGATTTTGAGATGAATCCCCTTACAAACCACTATTTAGGGCAAGCTGGTTGTGAATGTGCTAGGTAAACACTCTACATGAGTAGTTTCGTAGTAGCTTCGTCCGATTGATGTCATGAACATACAACGCAAATTATTTTCTATAAAACTTCAAATTTAATGGTTGATCGTCATTTCCCTAAAACATGTAACACATCTTATAAACAAAGCCATAGTTGACTAATGTTGACTATATATATATTATATTTACTGAATGTAGACCCGCTAAATCTCCATGATATATCATGATATCCCATTGGTACAATCCTCATTAAAGCATGAATTCCGAAATTAATTGGTCTACTGCCGGCATTTCGAAATCTGAGAATCAACGCAGCCCAAGCTACAGGTCGCAAAAGGATGTGCTCCAGCTGCGTCTTCTTCCTGGGACAAAACAACAGCCACCTGGACATAGTAACCCCCAACAAAATAGAACAGTAAAATCCTACTAAAATATACTAAAATAGTGATGAAGTACTTTTCTATCTTTTTGGGGGTAACCAAGAGTTGTAATAATTCACCAACCAGAAAAGTTCGGCCATGTGTGGATTTTTTTACCCGAATCCACTTCCCCGTCATTCCAGTGAGGTCACGATGTAAGTTCATTGTACTTTTTCCAAATGGCCAGGTGAATGGGGAAAATGATGGTCAACTTGGCCAACCTTTTTTGGTTTTGGGGGTGCTGTGCTACCAAATTCGATGTTTTGTTACAATTGGCATATGCCCATGACCCATTTTCAGAAACACCCAGTAGTGATTCAACCAGATAAACAAAAACATCATTTCACCAGGACACTTTGAGTCCACAACAACCAGAATCAACCAGCCATTTCGCGATGGTTTCTATATGGGCCAAGTCATGGGTTTTGATTTCGAAAATATGATATGGATTTGTCTGAAAATAGGGTACCCCTAAATCTGCTGGTTATATATCATCATTTTCCCCATTCACATGGTTGTTTGGGGGTATAATGCGGTATACCCCATTTTCGAACACACCCAAATGGACGTGTCTTTACCAGCCTGATCTAGGGCAATGAAGGGAAACATCTGAAGGGACCAAGAGTCGAAGAACCAGTACACTCCACACTTTACACTCCACACTCTACTTTACACTTTACACTCCACACTCTACACTCCACACTCTACACTTTACACTCCACATTTTCCATTTTACATTTTACACTTTACACTCCACACTTTGCACTTTACACTTTACACTCCACACTTTACACATTACACCGAACCGTTAAAGGCGACCAATTTAACAGAATTGTGTCAAATCTCATTGGGACGCCGTTGGATCAGGAAGTCAAATAAGTTGACCAAAAGCAAGGTCAACCCCAATGGGACGCCGATGTACGACAAACTCTGTTTTGGCAAGTTTTGCTGTGTGAAAGATGAGGAAACACCTTGTGGACGCAACTCCCAAAACATCTTCAAAGTGGTATTAAATACAACAAAAAACACACATGTCATATTGGGACGCCAGTGATTCACCACATGTAGATTGCAAGTGATCACAAGAAAAGTTGCTTTTACCTGTTGGATTCTGTAGGGACACGGTTAGCTGTTTCGAACGACGTCCGAACGACGCCCGAACGACGTATCGAACGACGTCAAAGGGTATCAAAACCTAGACCTTTGGATTCATTTGCTTTCATGTTCCTTTCATTCTCCTTTTATTTCCAATATATGAAACCTGAACATCATGCGATCATGAAAACATGGTATAGACACAACCTAAATACGAAGTCACACAAAATCGCTGGCAATGCAAAACCCACGAAAAAGTCAACAAACTGAAAAAAAACTAATTTGCTAGACACAAACTGGACACAACATTGGTCAACTTTAGAAGTTGCGTGCGCGCAGCTGGGACGCTCATTCATTGAAATCGTTCAACTTTAACAACTCAGTGTACTCTCCACACTCTACACTTGAAACTCCACACTCCACACTCTACACTCCACACTTCACACTTTACACTTCACACTCAACACTCCACACTTTACACTTTACACTCCACTCCACACTCTACACTTTACACTCCACACTCTACACTCCACACCCTACACACTCCACACTCCACACTCTACACTTTACACTCCTCGCTTTACATTTTACTCTTTGAGCTCCACACTCCGCACTCTACACTTTACACTTCACACTCCACACTCTACCTTACACTCAACACTTTACACTCCACACTTTACACTCCACACTTTACACTTTACAATCCAAACTCTACACTCCACACTCTACACTTTACACTCCACATTTTACATTTTACACTTTACACTCCACACTCTGCACTCTACACTTTACACTCCACACTCTACACTCCACACCCTACACACTCCACACTCTACACTCCACACTCTACACTTTACACTCCTCACTTTACACTTTACACTTTGAGCTCCACACTCCGCACTCTACACTTTACACTTCACTCTCGACACTTTACACTCCGCACTTTACACTTTGCACCCACACTCTACACCCCACACTTTACACTTAACACTTTACACTCTACACTTTACACTCCACACTCGACACTCCACACTCTACACTTTACACTCCACACTTTACACTTTACACTCCACACCACCCCACTCCACTCCACACTTTGCACTCCACCCCTTTTCTACATGCCACAGTCTGCAGTGCACTGGTACAGTAACAGGGGAAGCATTTACAAGACTGTTCAAATAACCCTTTTCACAAAAGTGTTTTACGTGAGTGCATTCGGTATCGTGGGCTGCATCTTGTTGTGCTTGTCCACCCCAGTGTCAACATAAAAAATTGATCTGAGCGGCTGGTAAATTTGCTCGATGGTCTTGCCCTTTCTCAGCTGCTGATTCCTAGAGATGGAAGGTAGGATGGGGAAACGTGCAGTCCTTTGGGTAGACCCAGAAGAGTATAGTCAGTTTAGTTGCTTGAACGGACGATTGTCCATAGTAAGGTTGTCTCACTTGGGAGTATCGCACCTTTTTCGATCAACCGGTCGGCAACCTTGCCAAAACAATTGAGCATCGGTCGGTCAGTAGGCTCAATGGGCATTTTTGCATGTGTTTGACAATATTCATTGAAGTGGATGAACACTATTCCGTTTTATTTCTTGTCCTGCGTGTTTCTGTTCGATCACAATTGTTTACCTGTATAAGAAAGCAAATTCTGGTAGATTTATCCTGCCGATGCACTCGGCATGTCAACTTGAAACCATGAACCCATTGTTGCATCATGCTGCATCATACGGCAAAGAAAACACGGACAGTATCCTTTGTGTTTCTACCAGTTTTGTAAACGATGTGAGCTGGAAGTTGGTGCGACGATCATTTTATTAAACAATAATAGACTCATGTCTGCACATGAACGACATCATCCATTGACTTTAATGTGGGTGAAACAATAATAACCATCCCCCAAATCACATTTTTTTTTAAGGTGGTATAAATATAAACCATTCCCAAATGGGTGGCTTATTGTTGTTTTAACCACATTTCTTTTGGAACCCCAATCATGGGTCCTGTTCCCATGCCCATGTTCCCATGAAGCGCTTCACCGATATGCCCTGGTATGTCCCCCGCGATATGCCATTTTTTCCTCGGCCCCCATTTCCACCATACGTTCCAAAACCACATGAATGCATCAATATTTGTCCAATCAATAATTTACCATCAATAATTGTCCAATGTATTTCCACCATACGTTCCACCATATTTTCCAAAACCACTTAGTTCATTCATGTCAAAGATTGTCCACATATATTGGTACCAATTTCCAATGATTTCCAGCGGGTTGAACATTCCCATAGTATGGATGGCTCGAACTTATCATGCGATCCACTGCGGCTCCCAACGCCCTGGCAGGGCAGTTCTCCGCCTGCTGAGAGGGTCAGGGGGGTGATGGTCAGAAACAGGCACTCTGCTCATATGTGGTTATAGATTCTGTAAATATATATATATATATATTGTTCATCTAGTGCAACCCCAGGACATGCATATAAATCAAATACATGCATACCGTACATGCCACATGACATGCGTACCTATGTTTATGCGCATCTTAAATCATCTTAGTGGCCTGGCCTCTATTTGATTTTAAGTTATTTTAAGAATGTCCTAGGGCCGGGCGTTTCCACTGGTTTACCCCTCTGCGAGAGGGACCATCTGTTGCCGCCCACAATGCCAAATGTTTAGATCTTCATCCTATCCAGGAATTTATTGACTGAAACGGTTCTTATGCCGTCATCATAATCATCAGTTCATTTGATGCTTGCACCCCCTCCAACTGTCTGCTTGCATATGTCCAACTTTTCTTGGACTAAGCACCTGCTGGTATGGCAAGAATGTCTGGATGGTGAAAAATAACATTACAATTCCAATCATTGCGTAATGCATGGAAGTAACACATTTGTACATGGCGAAGCCTTTAACGCAAATTCTCCCCAAATCAAACAGCGCACTTTGCCTAGAATACCATGCAAACAAAAAACACTTTAATGACCTTAATGTTGGATTATTTCGCAATGCTGGCTCTAACCAACCATCTTGACACAACAGTCCCCAGGGACCACTGGGTTTCCAGTCCATGTCTTGACACAGCAGCTGTTGCGCTTTCCCCAGAAACGTAATGACGTTGAACCAAATAAGCTGCAACGTTGGGTTTGTCCGCTTGGTGCATCCGAAAATCCAATGGTAGATCGTCATTTGGTGAGAAAAGCAGGAAATGGTTTTTGTATGTTTTTGTGGTATGACTATCGCATACCCAAAAACTCAGCATCAACAGTGATTCCCCGGAAGGGGTCTTCAATCCGAAAACAAGACCTGGATCGAAAGGTACGTTGATTCAGATACGCACAAATATTGTGTATCTCTATGTGTATACCATGTCTGCGTGTATCATGTGTCATCAGATCTCCACAAGGAACAACACAACATGCAAGCTGAATCTACACAGATTCATCCCCAGCTGAATCTACACAGACCTTCTCAGACCTCCTACTGCACCAGGGGGCACAAATTGTTAGGTCCCTTGTGTTCATATCCAACATATTCCCAACCCTCATGACATCCAAAATGTTCGACTTTTCTCTCCCTGAACTGCTGCGGAGGGTTGGACTTCATCCTGCCACGGGAACATTTCCCCTGGAACACCTCTGGGTGCTCAGCTTTTGCAGCTGTATGTTCTTGTTTGTGATCCCCTTAAAAGAGTGGTCATACAGATTCAAAGATCCCATCATTGGGAATTAGATCATATTTGGGAACTTTCATTGAACGAAATGCAGCCTTTGTGAGGAATATGCCAAGCATTGCCAAGCATTGCCAAGCTCTGCTTGTGGCGGTTTGCCCAACCTGGAACAGGATTGATCGTTTCGGAAGGTTCCAGGCCAGAATCTTTGGGGCGAGGAGCAAAATTTTGGGTACCGCACCCAATTTGCAGACACACCCCATAGTTCCCCACAGAATGATACAACATCATGATATAACATCGATGTACTACATGTAGATTCTTTGTGCATATATTCATATCTAGAGTCATTTGCATACATGCACATTCTCATGTGACACGTAAAGCGGAGCCTTTCTAGAGCATCCTATTTGGGCAGCTGCGCTGCCATCAAACCCCTTCCTCGACAAAAAAATCGTAGTTTCTGCCATGGACAAACCCTTTTGATCAAGGGATGCCCTTGGTAGAAAACCCCAAGCTGTCCGTTTTTTTTAATGGGAGGGGGTGCTGTGAGCGCCAAAGTTTTGCATGTTTGAAATTTAATTATTGCAAAAACATATTAAAACCTATTTTTCCAAAACCGAACACTGCTGCTTCTGCAACAGAAGCAACCACTGTGCATTCAGAAATCTCTCCCAGGTCATACATAGATAATTAGATTCATAGACATAGATTTAACCAAAACAAACATGAATAATAGATCAAAACAGCAAAACAAACAAGTGCAAAAGGCCTTTGCAAGGAGTGCAAGAATTGCTTTAAGAATCTACAGACTCCACATCTCTATACAAGAGTTTCCCTCAACATACGCAATAGTTCTTTAAAACATGTGCATTCTAAATTCATGCAACATGTCTTCTATATATAAAGAATGAAGGACACGTAAATTTGCAAACAACACTTGTAAAATGACTTTGCGTAAAAAAACACCATTCCTAAATGTATGCAACAACCCTTTGCAGAAACTGTGGTGGCATTGTTTGAAAGATAAGTAGCATTTTGAACATGTGCATTTTAAACAAGCACCAATTCATGCAATATGTTCTCTAAAAAATAATAAAGGAACAATAATTAACCAAGCAGTACATGTAAAAACGACTTTGCACACAAACCGCTATTCCTCAATGTGTGCAACAACCCTTTGCAGAAAATGGTGCTTTCTTTGAAAGATGTGTAGCATTACTTCCCAATTTCAGAGGGAACCCTCCTATTTGTGTACTGAACAAAGTCAGAAGTCATAGCATTCCTGTAGGAGAATGTAGCATGCTGTTTTGCAAGATTGAATTTATGTTTAAACTACTAGCAGTATGGTTTTGAAAATAATGCCACCTTACTGTCAAACGGCCCCTCAAACCTTGCAAAACCTTTGTCAATAAAGTGGCACATTCATTGACACATGTGTTTTACATCTGAAAGTGTAGATTCTTGTTTGAAAAGTGTGCAGCATTCCTGTAAGAAAGTGTAGCAAAAGCCTACTGTAGATTCCATTAAGGTCCATTAAAAAAAATGTGTTTTGTTGTAAAGCAAGTGCAGCACCAACTTTTGCAACGTGTCCTTTCAAAGAGTACAGCTATTCTATGGAGTTTTTTTGTTTTGAAAAGGGTGCTATGTCACTTGAAAAAGGTCTTCAAAAAGTGGAATATGTTTTTAAACACAGTAGAGTATTGCTTGGAACCAAGCCAAGCAAATTGTTTGCTGTAAACAAATACTACGTGCCTATGCAAAGAGTGATTATCTGCAATATCTCTGTCAAACTACCGCAGCATTTGCTTGAAAAGATTGCCATGTTACTGCAAACTGTGCAAAATGTGTGTCAATCAAGCAAAGCCTTCCTATGGAAGATTATCATATATATATATGTACTTTTGAAAATTCAAGAGTTTCTTGGCAAATCTGTGAAGCATCCCTCCAAGAAAGTGTAACATGAGTCTACAGCAGATTCCATTGATGATGCAACAGTGCTTGAGAACATTGTGATACTACTTCAGCAGAGTGTACCATCATTTTTATGCAACATGTGTTTCAAAAAGAACAGCAATTCTGCAACAAAAGTGTTTCAAAAAGAGCGCACCATGAAATACGCAAGTGGTCATTCAGCAAAAACCTCTGTGAATGCAAACCATTTGTTTGAAAAATGCATTTGTTTGCCTAAGAAAATTTTGCTGTGTATACAATGGGCCTATGAAAACCAATGGTGTTTTCTTATTACAAGAAAGTGTTACATTGCCATATCTTTCAGGATCAATTTTGATAAATCCAAAACAAATCAAAACCCAAAAAAAGATTTGGCAACTAGTCCAGAGACCAGAGTAGCTGGGAAAACATGTTTTTTGGGGTTTTGTAACCATCGAAGCAAACAAAAGGCAGACAAATTAAATGCCAATAGATCCAATAGTGTAGGCAATTCTTGAGACAATCGAAGCAGACAAAAACCCAAACACACGCTTTAAACACCCAAAGTGGTTCATCTTGCTTACAAAGGGTGTTGTGAACACAAAAGACAGTAGATAACATCCAAAAAATATCCCCTAAATGCCTAGGCCTAAATAGTGTTTTTTAGAGCTCACAACACCCCTTTCAGTTTTTTTTTATATTTGTCCCGCTTGGAAAAAGACCACCTATAGTAAAAACATCCGGATAGTTTGTATTGAATACATGAAATCATGTCTGATGGTTTCGTTTACACAATATCCAGAAAGTGATCCTGCGCGGAATGTATCTTTTATTATTCAAACTATGGCTCAAAAAGGACCCATTGAGCAACTTTGGAGCAAGGACTAAGCGTACGTGGGATTGTCACCCAGGTAGCCACAATCGGGACACTGAGGTCCCCACAACCACTAGATCACTAGGTCTCCAGTCCATGTCTTCACGTTGCGCTTTCCCAGCATCAAAGTTGAGCCGGACAAGCTGCTGGTTGATGTTGGGGAATCAACAAGGCTGGCCGACTGGCGGATCAACCACAAAACCCGTGGCATCGTTCCGCTCGAGTCAAAGATCAACAGAACGGGGTAAAGGGTATAGCACAATTTTTGGGAGAACAAGGTGTCAAAGTTCAAAACAATGCATGTCATCATGATTCCGTCAGAAATCGCACAACATACGACACACATCGTCACACTATGTACAGCAGTGTGTAAGGGGGAATAATTAGAAGTATAGGGTCAACCCTTTCAAACAAAGCTAACAGCTACTGCTGCTTCCAGATAGCACTTATTCAATGAAGCATTATTGATCCTCATTCGATTTGAACCATTTGAAGCCAAACCTCCTACCAAACTGTGAGATCTGCCCAACTTTTGTCTCGCTGCACGAAGCGAGCGGGGAAATGAAGCATGGACTTCGTTCTGGTGGCAGCAGCAGCATTTTAGATCCAACATGGAGGTTTCCATAACTGGGGGTACCCCAAAATTCATGGTGCATAATGGTTTGTAATGGAAAATCATGGAAAATCCCAATCTGAAATGGATGATGACTGGGGGTACCGCCATGACTTTGGAAACCCCCCATATGATCCAATCACTGGAAAGCCTAAGGAGTTCCAACGAAGTCCAGACTCTGGGAGGAATCAGGCGCGGGTCAAATCCTTTGGCCAGTGGCAGCTTGTCCCACCTGGCGGCTTGAAGGCTTGTGCACTGTTAGAGGCCAAATTCATTATCCAGTGTCATATCATATCTATCTATTATACCTGTATAACGTGTTTTTGATGAAACAATGCATATACCTATATATATTAATAATACTAATATGTATAATATATATATACATACGTATACATATATATATATATATATACAGGAATATAATGTGCAACCTTCAGCATCTACAGCTCATTTTGGTATTCCACATTGATCTAAATTGATCCAAGGATTTTGTCATTTGCAAAACCGTGAGAGGGAAACGGACGCACCAACCAACCATCCCATGGATGCTTTCTCTGTATGGTCAAACATGGATGCATTTGAATCCCTGTTTGGTTTGGTGGGGAAACACTACCCCATTACAGTAGCAAGTGTAATGACTGCGGCTGGGACCATTCCAAATATTGATCAGCCAGAGTTGACTAGTTGCATCATTCTCTGGAGGTGTGCGCGGGGTGATCCCGTGCAAAATCCCAATGACACAACGACTATCCAAAGGTGACCAAGCTGAAGAGTTCGGGTGATGCTGGGGCCCTCAGATGGTGATCGCAACAAAACACGATGCATAGTCACATGTCTGTTGTTTTTTGTTTAATCAAATCACATTCTATCATATTATATACCCATACAATCCCATACATACATCATTATACCACCATGCTTGAGTGTTAAACAACCTATGTTTTCTTTCATCGTTTTTCAGATGATTGGTAAGTTGCTGGCCTTGTACCAACGCTTCTTTTTGGACTTCATCAACTTCAAGGTCAACTTCTGACTGCCGAAACGTCCAGTGGTGGCTTTCAACTCCAACAGGCTGTCCTGGCAATGCTGGATTTCGGTTAGGATGTCCCAGTCCTGAGTGTTAAATCCAGTTCCTTAGAATTCAAAAGAATTTATTAATATATATATACCACTTACTGTATCTGTAGTTCTCTTATAATTCGTAGTGAACCGTTCAGGATTCAACTTGGCTTTCCGGATTGCTCTTTTCGAAAAACCGTGCCTCCGGGACAATCTCACCGCTCAAGGGTGTGATGACCATCTTCCACAGGTACAAGTCCTGGGTTAAAAAACGGGCTGCCCCAGGTGCCCGAAAAAGGGGACCGGAAAAACACTGGGAATCACTGGGACCGGAACCAAGATTTCCGAAGACTGGTGCTGCTACAAATGTACATCTTAGCAACAAGTTGCTTAGAAATGGTTTAAGTCGGGTTAACCCATTATAACATATTATAACATATTATAACACAAAAAATCACTAACTGGGCTTTTTTTACTGGGCTTATCACCCAATAACTCAACACATTGCGCCGCACACTTGGTGCCCTTGGCCTTGGCTCCATAGGAGCCAGGCGCCACAATGTGCAGCTCCAACCTGGTGCAGCTGGTGATTCTTGCTGGTTGCAATCAACTAATCCGTCGGTTTTTTCAAGTCCAATCAAGTCCAATGACTGGTTGGTGGTATACCTACCCCTCTGAAAAATATGAGTTCGTCAGTTGGGATGATGACATTCCCAATATATGGGAAAATAAAAAATATTCCAAACAACCAACCAGACTTTGACATATTTACAGAAACATAGCAGATCTGCTTGTTGAATGACTTTTTTGGATCTCCCAAGAGTGATGTTCAAGTTGAGATTTCCATTCCCTAGTCTGAACTGTAGCAGGCTGAAACCAGGTAGACCCCTATCTGGGTCAAAACTTGTTGAAAAATCTTGTTGAAAAATCTGAACTTAGTTTCAAGGCCCATGTTGCACTGGAGTCTCTGCACTTATTCCCCTTCGCTTGCTACAGTAGTTTCCAGTTACTTTTTGATGAGCCCGAAGCAGCCCAAGAATAACGAAGTTTGCGTGTTTGTTTTGCAATCTGGAAGTAAAGAGGCCCGGAACATCATGCGGCAACACCTTCAAGATTTGTAGGTTCGATTCTGCCTTTTGTTTAGATACCAAATGTGAACCAAACATGGCAGTGGAAACTCACCCCAATGTTGCGTGTTTCAAGCTGGGAATTCACTTGTCATGTTTGTTTCCTGGAGGGTGTAGCAATCTGCATGATGGGTATATAATAGTCTGAAATCTGTTGGTGATTTATCCCCGGTGTCAGCAATGTAGAGTCATCTCTTCTTCCCAACATCTCTGTTCTTGCTCGCCATCTCGTCAATTCATTGCTCCAAAAAAAAGTTATTGGATGTTATTGGTTGAATCAGAACACCATTTTGTCCATGGTCCAAAAAGTTTTCTCAAAATCCAAAAACCCTCAGGTAAACGTTTACATAACTATGGAAAATCACCATTTTTAATGGGAAAACTCACGAAATAAATGGCCATTTTCAATAGCTATTTTGACATAACCAGAGGGTTGTTTGTTGCTTGGCTCAGCAAATGTCGAAACGGAACGATGCCTCTGCTTGCCAAAGTAGGCCTGGACATGGTCCCCTGTGATCACCTCGCGGCCATCAACCACGTTGAGTTTTGGGGGGTCAAACATTTTGGGGGGGAATAAAACATCCAAAAATCCATCGAACGGGATCATCATTTAGCTGAAAATCGTTAAACAATGCTAAACATGCTTGGAGTTTTAATATGTTTTAATGATCATCAAAATTTTAAGATTTCTGAAAAATGGCGTTTCCAACTTCAGTTGGATCCTTCCAAAATCGGCCCAGGCTTTGAATGCTTTGAACAACACCCAGGCCTCAGCGGCTCCATAGTACAGGTGAGCATTCAACTCGACATGAACTTTGGCAAACTGCTCCTGCGACCACAAATGGAGGGTACATGGACGGGAATCGTCAGGGGTAGATTGCCTTCGTATCTATCCATTATACATTGTATATATATAATATATATATAATTACTGTATATATATAATTGTAAGGAATACACCGAAGGAGTATCTCTTGTTTGCCCACCTATCCACAACAATGCAAATAAAAACAATGTTATCTCTCTACATAAAATCACAGGCTGAAATCGGTAAGAAGCCACGTATAAACGAACTGCAAGTGCCATTATGCTATCGTCATATATGTAGTCCTAAAATGCATCCTCGAAATTGTCTGTCATTAACATTCATGAACATCATGAACATCATTTCCCGGAAAATTGTTGGCAAAATGTGTTTACTTTTCTTGTCAATGATATACCTGGCCTGAGACTGTGGTTATATGATGTTATATGGAGGTTTTCCGAAAATGGGGGTATAATACCCCTAAATCATCCATTTTAGTTACTGTAGATTGGGATTGTCCATTAAACCATCCAACTATTGGGGTAGCCCCGTGGCTATGGAATCCCTGTCCTCATCCTCAAAGAGGAACTCCGTGATGGGCCGCTCGAGGAAGGTCTCGGGTAGCCTCGTGGCAGCGAAAAATCCATCGATGACTATGTCGATGATATTCGATGATATAATATGATATAATGACATGACGGAATGCCATGGTGGTATGATGATAATTTCTGGTTGGTGGTATACCTACCCCTCTGAAACATATGAGTTCGTCAGTTGGGATGATGACATTCCCAATACATGGAAAAATAAAGTTCATGTTCCAAGCCACCAACCAGATTATACATATATATAATATTATATATATATTCTGACATAATAAAATCACAGCGCCTCTCAGCACCTTTCTTCACCATCTGCGCCAAGGGGTTGATGGATCTATACACCTCAACTCCAAAGCTGGGGATGGGGATGATGATAGCTGGATAGCCGAGATTCACACACAGGGCCTCGTGTTCACTTGTTTTATCCAAAAATTAAAAAAAATATGAAAAAATGCTGATATTCCCCATTTGGATCCATTTGGATCATTGTTTTGGGTTTGTTTATCTTTGTTTTTAATGTTTTTACATCTACAGTTGTGTGATATACCAAAGTCTCCAAAAAAAATGACTTAAAATCTGGCAATCTTGATGGCATCACGTCTCCATGTCTATGTGGCGAGTATCTTCATTTCCTCTATCAATCATCATCTGTTTGAATCTTCCTGGGAGATTTAACAGGGGGTGATTCAACATGTATGCCCTGGTTTCCCACCTTTTGTGTGCATCCTCGCCTTCTTAATCCCTTGACCTACAAATTTCTCTTTACAGTGCATAAACAGCCTCCCTTATGCTAACAGTTGGCAACAGCTCGCAAACTAGTTGCCTCTCAAGAAATTTTGTGATCAGTACTGTTTATAAATTTTGTAAACGCGTACCAGCACTTTGGGAGTAATTCAAAGATCAGGTTCTATCAGATTCAGGTGGTTTTGTAGATACTTCTCCGCGGAGTTGCACCTCTTCCCAAACCGCTTGTGGAGCTTTCTCAAAGAGTTTGTAGACATCCTGCGGATCGACCATCGGATACCACCGGTCTAGCCGGTCGACTGGCTGATCCCAGACGATTCCGGGATACTGACTCTGAGGATCTATGCTTAGCCTCCAAAGCTCAGGGGTAGCCATGGTCGAACAATAAAAAAAAAACATGGCCAATCCGAAAGCTAGATATGATTTCTGTCCACTTGCAAAAAGTGTAACATCATCATGACTCAATCATATAAATCATTAAACATCATTAAACAGTATAAAACTACACCAGTGATCAAATTAATCATTATTAGTCACGAATCACTAATCATATTACCCTCTGGTAATCTAACATATAGCTATGGAAAATGACCATGATAGATTAAAGTTCATAACTATCATACCATAGCTAAACACTATCAAAGGAAGTTTAGAAGTCAAACTTCCGACAATATGGACGGATGAAAAAGCAGAGGTGGGAAGAGCCAGAGAAGAGAAGAGAAGAAGAAAGAAGATCAGAGAAGAGAAAGAGTCAGAAGAAAGAAGATGCAGGTGGGCGAAAAGGTGGAAGAGTCGCGAATCACTGTGTTTTTTCCAATGAGTTGTCTCTGGAGGGTCGAGCAGTAGGCTCGCTACAGCGGCGGGTGCGGAGCCATCTGGCCAGATGAGAGATAAAAAATTGCACGCAGTTGTGGCGCGAAGCACATGTCGAAGTTAAAATGTACAAAACACCTCAGCTCCGGAGCACTTTTAGAAGTTGAAATGTCGAAAAAGTGCACGCCATTGTGGCGCGAAGCACATTTCGAAGTCAAAGTGCGCAATGCACCTCACGTTCGGAGCACTTTTGGAAGTTGAGATGTCCAAAAAGTGCACGCCATTGTGGCGCGAAGCACATTTCCAAGTCAAGAGCGTCCAAAAACTCATGGTCCCGGACCACTTTTGGACGTCAGATGTCGTGTCGTGTGGCAGGCGCAAGTGATTTTGCACCCTGTCAAAAGTGAGGAAAACGTGAAGGTTTTGTAGCAATTTCAAAATGTTGGCAGGCGTGGGACTTTTAAAGAGGATCTGTAAAGATGCATTTCGCGTGGCAGGTGCAGCAGAGATGCTAGGAGGTCAGGCCGCTGATTTCCTGAGAGAGGTTACCTTTTGGTGCGTCAGATGGTCAGGTTTGCTAAGATGATTTTGCGTGACAGGTGCAGCACTTCGTATGATTTGGCATCACTGGTTTGTGGCAGGCGCAATACTTTAGATAGGTGGAATGAAAAAATCGCAAAACGCATTGGTACGAGGCCGTCAGCTTTGCACTAAACTTTCCATTTTTGAAGGAAGTCTCGCAGAATTGCTTCGTTTTTGATGTTGTCAACTTCGAAAATTGAGGATGTCTCGCAGAATTGTTTCGTTTTTGATGTTGTCAACTTCGAAAATTGAGGAAGTCTCGCAGAATTGCTGCGATTTTGATGATGTCACCTTCGAACCAGGAAAATGGAAGACGCCTTGCAGAATTGCGTTGTTTCCAAGCTTGCAGGTAAACAGACAGATAGATAGACAACTACAACTACAACTACCATTACCACTACATTGCATTACTGCTACAATTACAAATGCAAGTAGACTACGCTACATTACACAACACTAATTACACTACACTACACTACACTACACTACACTGACTAATTACATCTAAGTACGCTACACTACACTACACTACACTACACTACACTAATTACATCTAAGTACACTACACTACACTACGCTACGCTACACTACACTACGTTACACAACCACAACAACAACAACGACGACGACGACGACGACAACTCCTACTCCTACTCCTACTACTCCTACTCCTACTCCTACTCCTACTACTACTACTCCTACTCCTACTCCTACTACTACTCCTACTCCTACTACTCCTACTACTCCTACTACTCCTACTCCTACTACTCCTACTACTACTACTCCTACTACTACTACTACGACGACGACGACCACCACCACCACCACCACCACCACCACAGCTACAACTACAATTACAACTACACAACATTACACTACAACTACAGCTACAACTGCACTACACCACACTACATCCAGCAGTTGTGGTAAAGGTGACAACTGCAACCATTGCAACCACTCCAAAAACACAACTCCAACCACCTTTCGGTCCATCAGTGGATTCGCTCTGCCATCCGTGAGGCACAACAACCAACCTCTCCTATGGGTTTCCTATTTTTGAAACTTCCGCCACCGCCTTGTGCGCTACCGGGTTCTTCAAAAAAAACAGCCATCCCATGAAGTACCACACCACAGAGGTCATGCCCCCCCCGTCCCCCACTTCAATGTTGCCTTCTGAATTTTGTGGTTGGTGGCCTTCAAAAAAAACAGCCATTTCTGTTGATGATGCTCGGCACTTTCGATCACAACATTGAAGTTGGGGGTTGCGGGGGTAAGCAGGGTATCTCTGTGGTTTCCTGTGGATGGCTGTTTTTTTTGAAGAACCCGGTACTACTGGTAGCTACAGTGAATTTTCATGGGTAAATCACCATGAATCAAGGATTTACCCATTCAAGATGGTGATTTTCCAAGGTGCCTTCCGACTGAGACCAAGGCGCGCATCGCAGCCCAACCTGACGCGGACGTTTTAGGGGGGTGGTCAGCCAGCCCTGAATTTTTCATGATATTTCATGATTTTTCACCCAAGAAAAAAGTTGGGATATGTGATATATATATATATATCAGGGTTCAGATAAGGGGGGAGGAGTTATGCAGATGGTTTTAGTAGATACAAAGCGGAATGCATAGGGTGCACAACTACAAAATGCAGTGCATGTTACTTTTTTTGCAGCTACAAAATGAAGAACATAACTCTTTCTGGATCGGAGAATAATTCAAAACCAGTACTACAAAATCCAATGCATCTAAAGTTAAAAAAATAGCTGAACGTCGGAATTGCTAACATGATTTTTCCCAATGACATTTTGTAGTTGGGTCTTTGCCATCCAAAGTTCCGACCAACATAAATTCGGAGAACATTTTGTAGTTGTCAATGATTGAATTTAGTTGGATCAAGTGTTGACCCCGTGCAGTGTGTTAGATGGCATTCTGTAGCTTCATGATCTGTTTGTGTCCATGTACATGTCACGCACTGTTTCCTTGTACATGTCATGCTTCAACTATTCAACTTGTACAACTACAAAATGCCAATGAGATTTAATGTTGGATGCTTCAACTAACTCAACATATACAACTACAAAATGAAAATGATGATTTGAAAGGAATCAACTACAAAATGATTCCAAATACAAAAAGGGGGGCACAACCCCTCCTGTTTGTACAAAAAAATCCTGGCTGGCCATCTGTACTGTAGCCCAAGTCCTCCCCATTTCGTAGCTGAAATTTGAAGGTGGATATATATATATATATATAATAATATACAGTGCAATTATCATCTCTAACAGATGTTTTTTTTTTCGAGTGATGTTTAAAAACTCCCAAACCTGACATTTAGTATCATTTAGTAAACCCCACTGAAGGATGTCTCAGATTCTCCAACTCCTGGCTCCGTCAATTCCCTCGGCTCCCTCGTCGCCTCTGACAGAGCGAGGCATAGGCGTCGTACTCCTCGATACGACGGCCACCGGCCTCCATCAGGCTACAGAGCTCCTGACATCGGAACAGGGGATGACCAACAGGAGTATCTTGACGCATCCTGGTAGGGGATAGATAAAGCATAGATCAATCATGATAGAAATCTATCAGTTGGAGAATCTGTGAAAACTGATATTCTATTTCTGGTTGGACAAACCCAGAATTATACGTCATACCCCTGAGAATGCCCGCTAAATATTCATCAAGGTGAATTTACCACATTTCATGATCCACATGGTATCCCATTTCATAAACTGGGATAAACTGGGATGGTATGGTGAAAGGGAGTCCCCGACTTTTCAGAAACCAACACTGACGGTGCAGACTCATCATCCGCCTAGATATGGTACGTATCGACCAGGTCTTGACCCTTCCCAGGTGTCCTCAAAGCAAAGAATCTCGTCTTTGTCCTGGACAGAGCAGCTGGTTTCAAGCCATATCTGAAGAAAAAAAGAGCTTCATGACCTCTATATGAAAGACGTGTAGAAGCTTTGGAAGATTGTAGTAATCTGTGTTTTTTTGATACAATATCATACAATATCTATGTTTTGTAAAATGTCAAACCCGGATTTGGATCAATAAACCCTGAACCCCCCAAAATACAACAATCAAGAGGGACCGTGATGCAAACCTTGGCATGTGACATCAGACATTGCTCGACTCCCCCCAAATACTTTCAGGTTTCGTTACAGTAAAGATTTGGTTTGCTGGTAAGGGCAGGAAAAAAACACATACCCAATATATACCAAGAAATGGATCTATCCTTCGTTTTTTCCACACAATTGTTGGTGCTTGAAGTTTTCTTCCTACACCCCATTGGTATAGACCCTGACATCAACAAAGAGTGAAGGCAGCATAACCCACTTCAGTTTTCATCCCGCCACAGCCGCAGCCGCGAACCCATCTCCCCAAAGAAACGTCCTTGTCGTACTTGTCAAAGATCAAATCACATCTTGCTCGGAACTCAACAGCTGGGATGCCCTGCGACTGAACATGACTGAACCATCCCATGTCTGTGGCCAGGGTAAGACCCCCAATTTCATCCAATTTCTAGGTGGTCCTAAGGAATTCCAATCGAATATCATCTGCAACTTCAACTTTCAAGTCTTTTCAAATCTTTTTGCTTCATGTTTGAGCTCATGCACCTGTAGAATATCTAAAGGCCAGGTACAAATGCCTCACCGAGCAACATGAAAAGATGAATCTTCCAACCGCGCCTTGATGGGTTTCCTTTCAGCCTGGGCCTTCACGTCTTCCTCCTGGACAAAAGAAAGGATCCGACAAACAGCAAAAAAACTGTTGGAAACTTCTTGGATCTTGCAAAATTTGTTGGGAAACTTGTCTCTCTTGTTCCCTTGTTGAACCTTGTTAAACCTTTTCGAACAGTACAAACACGTTCAAATTAGATTCGCCAGTCGACTTCCATTCTTAGACCACAGTACATATCCAACCTCTCCGCAGGTAACACCAAGTTCCACGGACCACGGAGCTGTCCTTGTCCGGAAGCTCTGTCACTGGCCTCAAGATGAATGGCCAGCTTGGGGTGGTTTCCATGTCCTGCAGAGGTTATGCTTTTCCTAGTTTGGGATGATCGCAATGGTCGTGTCCGAGGAACGTGGTGAGCATCGTTCGTTCCTTCGCGGGCAGAGGTCCCAGTTCATCAGCAGCCGCTTGGGCGGCCTGACCAGTGCTGGTTCCGGCCGCAGCAAATGGTGATCTCTGAGTGATTTTTGAATGGATAAACAAATATCAAAAGTCTTTCAAATATCACCTACCGATCATTGTTGATCCATTCAAATTATTGGTGATCTTGGAAGATCGTTGTCGATGGATCAAGAATTGGAGACATACTACGAAATATACAGAAATATATGGGAGGTATTGTCCATTACCATGCTTCGATACCAGAGGGTGTGTCTGACAAATTGGGTATGTATGGAAATTGTGCTCTACCCCAAATTGCAAAGCAATTTATTGGATCATGTGTGCAGCTATTTTCTCTACAAGCAACCATTGAAGTTGTTGTAAAGTCTCAATCAAGTATGGCGTTTCAAGAACTTACACGGCTATTTTTGTGCTGGCACGGATCCCAGTTAAATCTGTTGAAAAAAATGTTCACCCCACTAAGAATCACCCAAAGTCAGGATTCTGAAGCCGTCAAGATTTGGCTTTTTTACTGTAAGTCCATCCAGTAGACTATGGGTCCACATATATGATCTAAAACTATCGTAGTCTTAGTAGTCTCTATATAAAGAATTTGTTGTATATTGGCTTCACATGGCTTCACTCTATCATTCAGTCGGGAAAACATCATCTATTATATCTATATCATATCATCATATATTATCATATATCATCAGATATCATCTATACTTCTGGGTAAATTATAATATTTCACTAACCTGAATTAAGGCCATTTGGGGATGATTTCCCTTACTAACCATGATTCCAGTGAGGTCGCAGTGAGGTCGTTATAATTTACCCAGATACTTATACCATCCTTGGGTTGCTAAGAAGACTTTTTTCGACCACTTGGATTACCTCTTTAAATCTATCGATGCACCGTTGCCGGCTGCCGCCTCTTCCACTCGGCTCGGCGGGTTGAAGGCCTCCACCAGAGAGATGGGAAAACATGACAAATTATTCGACCAAAATATGGATTCATAATGGATCCATATATGGATCAATATATATATATATGTATATATATATATTATGTATATTAATAATCATATTAATATGGATAAATCATGGATTAATATTCATATTGATAAATGATGATAGATGTTAATATGGATAAATGATGATGATAAATGTTAAATCATTAAATCATAAAACATGTGGATTTAACAGGCCAAAATGTGGGTTTTATCGTCCCCAAAATACCCCAAATGTGTTTCTTTCGGCAGAAAATCAGCAGAACATTACAATCGTAGTTTCGGGGCGATCCTGCACATGTTGGCTTCGTTGGTGAAATGTTGAAATTCTCAAGCCTGTGATATAGTAATATATATATATATACGTATGTTTAATATAATAATATTGCTAATAGTAATATGTATTTACCACCTTATCCGGATAATTCATGATAACTAATGGTTGACAGCAGTTGGTTCTCCCATGATTTTGCGCCGCACCTCCACCAATTCACCTTCCGACACCTGAAGGGTGGGGGTTCAACGGGAAACCATTGGAAAACTCATCAAAATCTGCTTTGAATGCGATCAAGGCCATCAAATCCGGTTTCTCTTGGCCATAAATCTAAGAATAAAACCAGCAACAATCTTGAAACATGCTATTACCAATGTTTTACAAATCACCCAACGTAAAGCATACTTAATATGTAAATTTTATATATATATATTTATATATAAATATAAGATATCATCCAAAAAACTACAGTGTTGCTCAACGAAAATGGTGATGTGGGTACCAAATCTAGGATGACCCCACAAATTTTCCATGCAACAAAAAAAACAGAAAGTTCGAACCATGATACCAGCAACAAACCAATTTTATCTGAAAAACATGCTTTGATAGCTCTAGCCATCACCCAACAATTGAAACCAACTACTTGGATATTAAGGAACCAACAAAAATAGAACATATTACACATGCCATTTATCGATTCCCTGAGGAATTAGATGTTTTTTTTTGTGTATGTCCATTTGGAAAATGGAAAACTGGTTGGTGGTATACCTACCCCTCTGAAAATATAAGTTCGTCAATGGGAAGGATTATCCCATATGAAATGGAAAGTAAAAGTCCTGTTTGAAACCACCAACCAGGGATTAATAGTGGGATAATATTAGCTATGATGGATTAATATTAATTATATACACTTGTACATTCCGGGGTCCAGGTCAGTACGTTGATTTTATAGTTACAAAATGTTTTGGACCTATAAAATGCTATGTCTGGGGTAAAATAGGAGGTCTATAAAATCAATGGTAAAAAGCTCCTGATTTGCCTGATTTACCCCCATGCTATCGTAAATATACCCATGAACTGTCCACGTAGATCAACAATCAAATTCCGTACGGATCCGTACGGATCTGCACGGACCTCACATCAAATCGGCACGGAAAAATCCGTACGGAAATGTCCTGTCCGCCGACCATTCTCTATAAAAAGGACTGAGAAAAATCGACATATACATACATGTACCATCATATACCGACATGCTTTAATGATGTTTAAAGATCTTTAAAGCATGCTTAGCCCTGTTTCATAAACATTCATAAGCAGTCATAAGCTATCTAAAGAATTCTAAAGATGTCTTAAACATTCTTAAGCAATCTCAAGCATTCCTTCCTGATGGAGACTCTGGACAAGACTCTGGATCCTGTGCTGTATGCTCCTGTCCACTTCTTACGATCCCCGTGCTCCTCTATAAAATGCTGGGTTGCAGGTCATGTGTGTTTCACGTATATTCACGCTTCTTTTTTCCGCGTTGGCTTGAGTCTCATTTGGTGTGATGTTCTGGATCCTATGTCCAACCCTGCAGATTGTTTATAGGACTGGCAAATGAAATTTGTTTCAGCACAAAGTAGGCCAGAGGAAAAACTTAGAGCAGCAGGGTGCCAGCAGGGAACAACTGTAGTGGCCACAGCAGTGGCCCTGTTTTATGGTGTATCCAGGGGGTACAGGTTGGTCATTTTATAGGCTCCTCATATCTCAAGTCAAGCCTCATTAGTTTTTCCTGTGCCTTCTAATGGTTCATGTAGAGGGTGGGGCCTTCTCATTTTATAGTCCCTGGCTTTTACCAGAACAAGCATGCATTGAGGCAACACATGTGGCTTGTCTGGTTGCAGACTTCATTTGAAACCAATTGGGAATTTACATAATAGGCTCCTGCAAAAAGAAGCCAGAGACACCTCAGAAGCAAAGCAGGCCAGAGGAAAAACTTGGAGCAGCAGGGTGCCAGCAGGGAACACCTGTAGTGGCCACAGTAGTGGCCCTGTTTTATGGTGTATGCAAGGGGTCCAGCGTGATCATTTTATAGGCTCCTCATATCTCAAGTCAAGCCTTAGTCCTCCCTGTGCCTTCTTATGATTCATGTAAGGGGTGGGACCTTGTCATTTTATAGACCCTGGCTTTGGTCAGAGCAGGCATGCATTGAGGCAATCCATGTTGCTTGACTGGTTGCACACGTCATTTGAAACCAGTTCGGAACTCACGTGGGCTCATGCAAAAAGAAGCCAGAGGCACCTCAGAAGCAAAGCGGGCCAGAGGAAAAACTTGGAGCAGCAGGGTGCCAGCAGGGAACACCTGTAGTGGCCACAGTAGTGGCCCTGTTTTATGGTGTATCCAGGGGGTCCAGCTTGATCATTTTATAGACTCCTCATATCTCAAGTCAAGCCTTAGCCCTCCCTGTGCCTTCTTATGATTCATGTAGGGGGTGGGGCCTTCTCATTTTATAGTCCCTGGCTTTTGCCAGAGCAGGCATGCATTGAGGCAACCCATGTGGCTTGTCTGGTTGCAGGCTGCATTCACATAGGCTCATGCAAAAAGAAGCCAGAGGCACTTCAGAAGCAAAGCAGACCAGAGCAAAAACTTAGAGCAGCAGGATGCCAGCAGGGAACACCTGTAGTGGCATGGCAGTGGCCCTGTTTTATGGTGTATGCAGGATGTGTCAAAACATGTACGCTTACAAAGAGAACACTTAAACAAACATGATCAAACATACACATGGTTTGAAATAGATCTTACTGCAAAAACAATATGGTGTGGAAAAAACATCAACATATTTCTTCCACACACACATCTTTTCTATAAACTTTAAACTGCCAAGGCTTGACCCCCCAAAAAAGTTTGCATAAACGAAAACAAACGAATTATATACAAAATGGCAAGACTATACCCCACAAAACCATAACATAAAACGTTCTATGGAGGGGGTTGACCCCTGCCATTTTATAGAGGAAAAGTAACATCCATCTTGGAACCTTTCATTTTATAGCCATCAGGGTGCTGGCAGCTGCATGGAATATAGAATCTTGGTAAGTGGGAACTATTCATTTTATATATAATTATATTCCTCTATAAAATGCATGGTATAGCCATATGTTTTTTCTATAAAACGAATATCTTATTCACAATTGTTACAAATGGAAAACATCTATAAAATGCTGGGTTGTATGACCAAACCTCAGTATAAAGTGAAATCACTATAAAATGCTGATCTGGGAAAGTAATATTCATATATATATATTGAATGCTCTATAACAGGTACTGAGCTCAGCATTTTATAGAGGTTATGGTCAAGGGGATTTAATTATGTCCCATTTGGATCCATTTCACCAGAAATTCGATCAAGTGGTTGTTGAACATCACTAGCTTCATGGGTAAATCCTCTGTTTTTCTGGGGCATTTTTAGAATCTCCAAGGTGTTTTACCGTGTTGATCCACCAGCCACCAGGACCAACCCGAACTGGGCGCCAGGACCAAGGTGTAGCTGTCGAGTGAGGGCAGTGATGGGACACTTAAGCCTGACGCCAGCGAGAGTGGTAGTTCAACTACAAAAACTCAGTGTTTTATATAAGAACATGGTGGAAATTGCGGTTTTTCCGTTCAAAATCGTTCAAAACTGGGGATTTAACATGATTTCACCAGAAATTGGATTTGATATCATCTACAAGCTGAGTTTAAAAACAAAACAGTGGATTTCAACCACAAAACTGCCTGTTTTAACACTTCAAGTGGAGATGTCAACTGACAGAACAGAGACACGAGACTGGGATTCCGACAAATAGCGCAAATGACATGCAATTTCATGTCCATTTTTGCATTCAAATTCATCCCTCCAAAATCATAAAACCACAAAACTCCAGAGGCCAAAAAACGCAAAAACCTGTTGGGTCCTCGGACGTTCCACTCGTGCAGGGGACGCCGTGTTGCCTTCCGGGGCAATCTCGTAGAGAACGAAGTAGGCATCCTGCGAACTGCGAAGGTCAGCTGCGAAGCCTGAATCAATGGATTGGTTTAAGGGAAAATCTAGGAAACCATGGATTTTCTCATGAAATATGTGGGTTTTCCTTAAACCAATGCATTGGCTGAAGATAGAGAAAGTGGGTAAATAGATTTTGAAGCAACAAAATTTGGTTTTGAATCAACAAAAATGGCTTTGAACCCACAAAACAATGAGTTTGAACCAGCAATAGTGGCTATATGTGGGTGAACAACTAGTGAATTAGAAGATAGTACCGAGCAGAATATAGGGATGCATTGCAATAAGATATGACTGACTGAATATCACCAGCAATCAAAACGCCATGCGTGGAACATAGGTGGTAGCTGGATAGTGCACATGGATGCAAACTATCGACCAGGCAGTTGAACCAGCTGGTCATGGCGATCAGTCTTTTATAGCACCCCCCAGGAATCATGGAGAAAAGGTATAAAATCTGATTTGAAAATAGTGGTAGATGTGGTAGGTTACATTACATTTCTGATGGTTTGCATGGTGAATCTGACACTAAAGTCTACTATATACTATATAAATACATCTATAGATACTGTGAATAGTTGTAAATAAAGTTATATAAATAAATATACAAACAAGATTAATGTGAAACCTCACTAAAACCCATCCGACTGGTTACAGGGACCTACCATTCATCCATTCGACGACCTCAGGGGACCACGGGACGTTCGACACGTGAACCTCGCTGATGCGCTGGAGATCCACTGCAGGGAAAGGCCTAAAAAATCACCGGAGGAGACCGGCTGAAAAGGCGCGGCAGGGCTGTAGGTATCCATAGGTATCCACTTTTCAAAGAACAGGTGAATCAAAGGTAACTGGTGATATAAGGTAACTGGTGATACCATCACTTATTCATTTGATCAAAGTATATCAAAGTAAGTAAGCCCTCAAAATTGGGTTGGATACCTGGAAAACATGGGAGCCTAGATGTTGGCTGCCATCTATTTATTGGATGTTGGGTAAAATAGATGCCATGATGATTTGACAACATAAAAAATGGTTTGCATATGACAAATCATGTTGGTCAATTCATAAATGTTGGTTTATTGATGCCATCTATTTACAAACCATGAATTGATCAACATGATTTGACACACACAAAGGCATGATTGGGTCAAATTTACCTGCACGCATTTCCCTGGGTTCATTATGTCATTGGTATCCAAAGTTCGCGCCCTGCACCGATTTCTGCCAGGCCCTAAGAGACAGACAAGGAAAAGGGCGGCTTGTTGTAATCCTCAGCAACTGCTGAACCCAGCTGTGGCTGGTAGAAACATGATGTGTTGAAGTAGCTTGGCCAAACATACACAAGAACAAGGATTTTACAAACATTTTGCAGCTATTTTTCATGGAACAAAACTCTTTTGATCAGTTTTCAGAGCATTGTTCAGTGATTCTTTTGTAACAAACCATGTTTGTTGATTTACAGTTTATAACATTTTATAACATGTTATAACTATGTTTCGATTAAAACCAGGATTCTTCAAACTTCGAAAAAAAAAACAAATCCATCGAACCGTCGATCGGAATCCCATCCCAGGATGGCGGTGATCTTCCTATGGGGATCATTCCAAAAATGGTTGATTTTCATGGTTGATGAATGGCCAAAAATGGATCCCAACAGTAATGATGGTTGATGAATGGTTCTGAATGGTTGTTAAATGGTTGATGATCCCCAAACCCCCAAAAATTGATCCATCTGAATCATCACCAGTCCATCAGTCCGGACCCAGTCCGGACGACTGTCGACTTGTCTGAGTTCCGCGTACGTATTTGGTGTAGTGCCTCATGGGCAGTGGAACTAATTGATAGTATTGGCCATGCCATTGGGTACCCCGAAAACTCATAGGATACGGAAACAAAAACACGATTTTTATCAGACACTGGTCTGATACAAACAATGGAATGGTTAACTCATGATGTATACTCAAACTTAAAAAAGAAATAGCGGTCAGGCTGCGTGTGGGTCAAACTGTTAAACTGGTTACAGAAAACTGAACGTTGAACCATACCCATCTATGTCCAGTCTAAACGTGTTCTGTCAAAAAATCAGAGCGAAATATACCATATACCAGTGAAATCTAGGATCGATAACAACAAGTTTTGGGGCTCGAGGATGAGTTTCCTCTTGCAGATTGTGATGTTGAGCTGAAATTCACTCGGAAACACCTACAGTACAAAACTAATCTCAACCCATCTCAACCCTATAAAGATACTGTATATGACAATATATGGGGCCTGAACTGGGGATATCCCAAAATGGATGCTTTACAGTGGAAAATCCTATTCAAATGGATGACTTGGGGTACCCCCCATTTCAGGAAACCTCCACATGACAATTAATATGGATCATAATGGATCATTTTTCTGGGGAATGATGATAAACCATAGATCTTGGGTCAATAAAGGGGTAATATGCCTATGAACATCCTTGTTTCGCAGGTTCTTTGGGATCTTGTGTTACATTATATCTACAGTATATCTAATGTGGTTTCATAATCCTACCATTCAAGTGCATAATCTATGATGTATGTCATATCCTATATTTGCTTTGGCTCATTGGTGTATCCCCATGTATGGCCAAACATGAAGTATCATGAAGTATGAGGTAAACTACCCAACCAACATTTACCCATCTACATCATTCAGAGACCCCCGCTGTCTCAAAACACCGCTCCAAGTGGCAAATGTTTGTCGATGCGTTTCTCCCAGCCCGTGTTGTCTGCATCTGTGTGAACCTAGAGCGATGTGTGGTACCCGGGGCTGCTACTGGATACCTCTAAGGTAGGGAAGTTATGGACATTCTTCAAGCCCTGATGACCAAATCTCCTTCTATGTGAGACACCCCCGAAACCACATGAAGCCCGCATAACCAATAGGAAAATCACTTTCTAATACTTTCCATACATCATTTCTGGGTTTCCATGTTAGGTTAAGTTTAGGCCAAACTCAAAATGCGCCAAACAAAAAACAGATGTCTTCAATATGCATTTTTTCTTTCACGACATGGGACATTCCCAAAAGACTTTCCCAGGTTTCTATAGCTGAAAATTCATAGCTGGGGGATGCCACGGATGAGGTTGTCCCCACCACAAAACTGTCACATCCCCAAGTGCTGGCAGATATCTTGGTACATCAAAGTATATATAAAAAATGATGGAATGTTTGCTTCATATTAATAAAGTATAATGTATCAAATAACTTGCCATAAATAATTTGTCACATATTATATTACAAATATATCCCGCTGCTGAACTTTCCAGACGCATATGTTCAGCATCCATCTGGAGATTTCAACTTTTTTCACCAAGGCATCCAGTGCAGTCGTTGAAAGCAACTCGAGTAGTGACTGCCAAAGAAACACAGGGTCACCGATTCATAAGCCAAGAGCAGTAGAAACATATGTGTGGACTGTGGATGTTCCTCTAAATTGGAACACCCCACAAACCATCAAAGTGACCAATTTTGGATCATACTTTGGGGTCCCCTGTTGGCCTCCATGCTTCAACACCTAGTCGTTGCACGATATGCATCTCCCTTGGAGTAACTGGATAGCCGCGAAGGATATCAAGGTGATTGGGGAACAAGCAAAGTGGTAACTGTAGGCCAAGATTTGGTTCCCAAAAAATATTTTCGCTCATCATATATCATTATTTCGGCCGCCATTACAAACCCAATTTGGTGTCATGAACTGCTTCTCTGGCAGTGAACAGCTAACTAGGCGTCTCAAACACTCGCATCTAGAGTGTCGCAAAACGTCCCATCGCGAGCCGTTATGAATCACAGTAATAAGTAATAAGCCACTTGCTCTGCATCCAGTGGGAGTTCTACACCACCAGCTACTGACAACGTGTTCAGTTTAAGAAGAATCCAAAATAAAGCTTAGGCCTATGCAAAAGCTATGTCCCTGCCAAAAGGGCCCACCGAAATGACACTAGTTTCCCAAAATAGCAGTACCAATATAAAAGCACTCATGTTTACAGTAGCGGAACTATTATATATATATATATTCCCATCATGAATTTGTTGTGTATTTTTTTCTATATGTGTTCAATCAAAACTGAACAAACCTCCCTCTCTAAAACCTTGATACTTCGCTTTTTTTTTGTTTCCACAACACACCAAGCTCACACCGCCAGCTGGGCGTGTGAGTCCCCGCCATGGGAAGCCCATGGAGACTGCGCCGCGACAAATCACTTCGGATCTGCCCCGGTGAACGATGAATTCCGCCGGCGTCGAAAGGAACTCAGAACAAGTTCCTTAAGCGGACACAACTTGGATCCATTGGATGCTGGGGCCAACTTTTTTTGGATTTCAGGGATACAGAAAACACGCAAAAGTTAAAAGGAGATCAACTGAGATTCACGTAGTCGCAAAAAAAAACATCCACGTTCATTTGTTGTATACCTCGTCCAAGTCTGGGGATCAACCAGCTTGAGCGAAAATCCAACCTGAGTCGTTTGGTATGGGCAAGGCTGTCCTGAAACTGCCATTAGTTGCGGTCTCAAGTCCCAGGATGAAGGGAAATGCATGAAAACCCTATACACAAATCTATGATTACTGTAGAAGAACATGTTACTACATTGTAACAAACATACTGTAACTATTTACATATGTTCACATATATATATATATATATAATCATATATATATATATGAATATCTGTTCGCTCTAATGGCAAAAACATTGCTGGAAACAAAAAAACAACAACCCATCGCCAAAGGTATTCACCTCAAGCAAAAAATCTAGAGTGATGGATAAATCATACCAACTCACCCGCGTGAAAAAAAAACTTTGGGATTATTCCCCCAATCCTACCCGTCATCCATGGGATTTACTCGCCGATTCTGTTAGCCGAATCCTCGCTTTTCACAATGTTCTTTTTCCTAGGCTAATAAAACCTCAGTTGGTGTTGGTTTAACCACCGTTTAAACCAACAGTTTGTTGCTCCCAAGCTAACCTCTGTCTTCCCCAAAATTAGCCATTGTCGTCTCAGCTGCGTCTTCTTCATAATGCGCAGGAATTCTTCCTGCACCGTAGGGTTTCAATTTTTGACTCTCATGATGTTTTCTTGAGTAAATCCATAGGTTTGATTAATAATATGATTTTACCAATCCCTGTGAATTTTCAGATTCAATCACTTCAATCTCCATATTTGCTAGATAAATATTGATAGATCCTGATTTTTCTACTTAGGCCAAGGTGGAGTTAGTCCGACAACATAAGAGGGTATATTCAATTATATAACATATATGTCATGGTTTATTCATCATTTATCCTCCTGAAACTTAACATAGATATGGAAAACCTATGAATGTAGGATATGTTTCTAGGAAAACCCATGGGTTTTCTACACTTTCAAGGTGCTTCTCCATGGTTTCTTGGATTGGATCGTGAATTTTCTACTTAGATCACCATAGGTCCCCATCAAAATCCCATTGAAGCCCCAAACGAAATCCCATGAAATCCATTGAAATCCAAACAATATCCCTATGAAATGTCAAAATACCATAGAAATTCCCATGGTTTCCCACTTTCACTACCTCTTTCCATGGCCGATTTCAGGGGCCGACAGACCCGGTGACATCCCGAAAAAGGCTCCGACAGATGGCCTCGTTCACCTCGCCGTCGCCGTCGCGGTCGGCTTCATCGATCATCTCTTGCAGCTCCTGGGTGGTTGGAATGGAAATGTCGTGGGAAGTCCAACCTGGTTAGTGGTTGACCAGTTGACCCCTCTGAAAAATGATGGAGTGAAAGTCAGTTGGGATGATGACATTCCCAACTGAATGGAAAAATATAAAATGTTCCAAACCACCAACCAGCAACCATATGGGGATTGTTCAAAGTTAATGAGTGCATTAAGCCTGAAAAATGCTGGTTTCATATGGTATCCAGACATCAATACCAGCAATCATGTTGTTGACAATCCAACAATAATGTTGTTGACAATCCAGCAATCCACCGTATAGAATGATAGTGTTGTGTTATACCAACAACAATGTTATGTTGAAATGTAATGGGAATACAAAGCATTTGGGGATTGTATGATGAATATTGATGGGTATATTTAAGCATCAAACATGGTGGTTTGAAGGGGATTTGAAGGGGATTAGAAATCAACTAGAACCTAGTATTAGTATTGAATGGGGATTTATAGTGGATGACTAAATGGTTAATGTACCTTCTTGTGTATATACCCATCTTTTGAGATAGCTGCTGGGAATGGTTGTTGGAATGTTATGGGAAGGTAAGGGAATAGAATGGAAATGTAATGGGAATACCAACCATATTGGGATTTTCAAGTTGACGAATGAGATCGAATGAGTACATTAACTGTGAGTAGTGGTGGTTTCATATATATGGTATCCAGAAATCAACACCAGGAAGAGATGCAGATATGAACCCAAAACAAGAGGTTTCCATTGCTGGCCTCAAACCATTGGTTTTCCAATGGTTTTCCTATTCAACATGGCATTTGTTGCGACTATTTTGGGGTCAAGAAATCACCATTCTGACTGCCCGACCTCATCCGTCATCCTCTCTCCCAACTCCTGGCCCGACAGGCAGGCAGGGATGGATGTGTTGCCTAACGGGGTTGCAAAAAAGAACGTAGTAAAATTCCCCACGCAAAACAACATGTCTTAATAGAGATATGTCTTTTCCGGTACAAAATGTGTTTTTTCACCTAGCCGTGTTTTGAAACATTACGACATAAAGTTCATGCCGTAAGGTCCCAGGGTGATGCTGTCGTCAGCTGTCATGTGCCCTTGGCATGTCCTTGGCGACACGCTTCAGGTTCTTGAAGGAAATCTTCCCAGTCTCATCATCATCAAAGAGGCGGAAAGCCTGGTTTTTTTCAGCTGGGATGTCACTGATGTTTCTACTGTTCGAAGATGTTTAAATAGATTGGTTTTATAAGCGATTTTGTTGGAATATGTTTAACTTGTCAAAGACTGTCCAAAGCATTTTATATTTTTTTGAGCCATGTCTGCTGTTCGATTTAAGCCATGTTGGTGGTGTTATAGCTTTTGTTCGGGATGTAATAGATGGATAAAGAATGTTCAGCTGGTCAATTTAAGGCAATTTTGAGTTTGTTTTTTAATTCAATATAGCGAAAGGATGGAGATAAGTAATTTACCTGTTGCAATCTTTTGGCATTAAAACTTGAAACAGACTCAAAATAGATCGTATAGGCAGAAAATCAGCTACAAACATCAGCGAAATTTAGATCACCCATCATTTGGCTAGTTTTGCCAGTAGATGCCCAAAAAACCATGGATTTTCCCTTGTCATACCCACATTATATTGTCATCGTTTGGGTACGGGATGTTAGGCGCCCCGCCACGCAGCAGAACGCTATGCATGTAGGGGAAACAATATGCACAGAAGATGTGGTTACAACCGGAAAACTACCAGGTTTTGTTTATTGTCTTTTTGGTTGGTTTAATAAAGGCAAATATGTTCAAATAAATAGGTCCGCCCCTACTACCTATTGCCGTTTCTGTCGGGCAAACAACATATTCGGGATATCATACTTGTACTAATTACGTGTCTTTGTAACGCAACCGAACGCCAATCAGAATCCCTGATGCTTTTTTGGGGTGGTTTTAAAGGCATGTGGCCCGTCCCTGCTACCTAATTGGGATGCGACACATAGCTTTAACACACTTCAGCTTTTCCGTTTGATTTTTTCAATCAGTTTTCAACGTCTGACGTTACGAGGACGGTGAAAGATGCGATTTGCCAGCCCCAAAAAATGCATTTATAGGGTGGTTCCGGGTGTAATTTGACGTAATTGATCCTCATGCTGCTGATTTGTTCTAAATGCATCTAGACCTGTGCATCGGCACAGTTCACCCCGGGTACCCTTCTGTCCTCCCTCAAAGATGGGTTTGTCTTCATAAAACACCAGGCGAAAAGCCTGGTTTCCAACCACATTTGTCCTATAAATGTGGATTTTTTGTGGCCATATCTTGGGGCTATCCCCTATCTTCATCAAAAAATGCTATTTCAACATCCACCTTTCAGGATCTGCGTGCCTTAAGGATCTCATCCTTAGGATCGCGGTTCAAGATCTTATGGGTCATCATCTTCAAGAACTCCTGGATGGCTGTGATCATATGGCAATGGCAATGGATAAATCCACCTTTCAGATTTTCCCATGAAATCATCAGTGGCATATTATAACAGCGATATTTACAGGGGGAATTTTCCATTTACAGTGATGATTTTCCATATGATTTTCCCATTAAAACCAGCACATTAAAACTATGTACAGTGCATATTTTCCAGCCATTTTTGATGACACCAAAGGGTAGATCATCATTTGAATCCATTTGACACCGCCGCGTTGGATTCCAATTGCCATGTTTGATTTTCATATATGAAATAGACTGTCTAGCTGCTAGAAAGACTAAAAACTTGAGGATCGAAAATGGAACACAGATTCGATGTTCGAATTTCCAAAGATTTCCTGATTTTCCCCATTGAAATGCTGAGACATCCATTGATCTTTCCAGGCTTCCAGGTCAAATTACCAAATCTCCATGCTCCTTGAGTCCTCACCAAAATCCAAGGCTACTAGCCCTCAACAATGGAAGCCTAGTAAGCCCAAAACTGTTGGCTGAATAAAAAATCAATGCACCGAAAATACCCTCTGGTTATGACTAACATAGCCATGGTATAGATGGCCCATAGAAATAGATGGTTTACCTAGCTATAAAATGGTGGATCTTTTCCATGGCTATGTCAGCCATAACCAGATGGTAATTCGAATCATTCCAGTGACGTCGCAATGAGGTCGTTGGAATTCACCCGTTTTTTTTCAGGTTGATGGGGTTTACCCTACCCATCCCTACCCAAATCAATGATAATCAATGTATACCCTGAAAATAGCCAATTCTTGGACTTCTAATCTTTCGACCCACTGTCGATGTTCGAACATTTTGGAGGGTTAAAATCGTTTTCTATGCCTTCAACTCAGAGCGATCACGGCTCCTCATAACCAATGGTTCCAGATCCATCATCCTCAGTGTCTTTGACAACGCCTGTTGGTGACAGTAACTTCGCTGTTGGTTAAGCCCTGCCCAAAACACACCTGGGGTGATGTTTTCCGTGTAAATGTTGCAAACTATTCGAAACATGAACAAGATTCGCATCCTGAAAAAATCCGGCAGATATGATTGTGATTGGCCTCTGGCACTCAAACATTGAGATGGTTGGCTGACCCCGAGTTCATCCTCTAACAGAGTCGGGATTGATGAATGCAGTACGTTGAAACAAGCAACCGGATATGTAATCAGTTTTGTTTTTAATGGTGAAAACAGGTTTGGTTGTTGTTTCTGTTGAAAAAAGTAAACCAACCAAATATGTTCATCGCTATGGTGAATTGGTTCTGACATGTTCTGATGATTTGGGGTTCCGAATCCTAGCCATGATTCATGGCTTAACACCGCCATGGGAGGTTCAAGAATTCACCCATAAAAATTTAGGAAAAAAACCGAATTCGATCAACCCATTTCCGGACTGTCCATCCAGATATTAGATGATATTTGCACCCTTCAACTCGGAGTGTTTGTTTCAACCCCCATTCACACCCATCGTCATTTATCAATTGTATCACCATATCTTTGATGCTTAAATCAATAAACCATCATTCAAGATTTGTATCATATCATATCATATCATGTTACCCATTTCTTACGGATGGTTTAATCCTCAAAAACGACCCATGTTTTATTCAATTTACTAACCCAGACCCATCGTTTTTTTCATCGTTCAAGTCGCATCCACGTCGGAGATCATCTTCTGGATTTCCTCCTTCTTCGGTTCGAAGCCCAAGGCTCGCATGGCCACCTCGGAGTTGTCGAAAGGGATGAAAAATCCCTGGGGGTTGGTTTGAACCAACCCCCAAAGCTAGGACTTGAAAAATAGCATTTTATAATATGTTATAGCTGTTTTTCCATGTTTAGGCTGTTGCGAAAAAGATACCCTCTGGCAATTTGTTACCTAGCTCATCACCCTGTTTTATAGGTATTCCCAGAGTGTATCCCAATCTAAATGGTTGGTTTCCCACCATATGTCTATTAGAGTGATTGAGATTCCCCAAAATTATCAAAATAATTCTTGATGAAAATCCCGCTAAATGATCTTTTTATTTTTTATATACACCAAAAATAATGATTATTATCAACACAATGTAGATATCCTATTGCTAATGTAATGCTTATCAACTATTGGTCATTGTTATTCCCAATATTGTAGTGGTTTGAAATAAATTGCCACTATTACTAAGAAGATAATTATTTTTGGATATTATCTCAACTATTAATATATAGCTAATAAACAATTGTCCTCATTGGTGGTTAGTGTTATCTCATATTATCTCCGTATTTTCAGAACATTAACCACCAATAATAAGGATAACACAAGTTTGCAACTATCTCATATTTTCATAACACTAACCACCAATAATAAGGATAAGACAAGTTTGCAACTATCTCAGCTATTGGCCATGATTATCTGGTTGGTGGTATACCTAGCCCTCTGAAAAATATTAGTCAGTTGGGATGATGACATTCCCAATATATGGAAAGTCATAATCCAGTCATGTTCCAAACCACCAACCAGTCATAGACGTTCGACCTTAGATCTCCCGAGTTTCCTGAAATCCCCGTGGATTTCTCCATTTTTCCAGCGGCCTTCAACTCCTTCGAATCGATCTCACCACTGCCGTCGGTGTCGAAGAGGTCGAAGGCCTGGCCCGTGTGCTACAAATCCGAATATGTTAATAGGTGATATATAGGGAACAAATAATTTATGAAATCATGGTCGAATCATATGTATGAATAATGGATTTCAATCAACATACATATACAGACATAAAGTCAATTTAATGAGGTGATAAAGAGGTGAGATGAGATTTGGAACATGATTAAAGCATCTCAATGGGGATTTCTACAAGCCAAGTGACCATTTTAACCGCAATTGATGTGTAAATATGTGTTTAACATTATATAACTATTGAATCATGGATCTTCTTTTGTCTAAGGGAGTCACCCCCGACATTCGCCATGGAATTTGACGCCAAAGCGTGGTGATCAGATGGATGTTCAAGTGCTGTCATACCTGGTCTTTTTGACTTGGCAAATGCTAAAGGTGCATTAATATGCACTATATACTATACATAAATATATAATTATATGTATATATATATACATATGTATATATATGCACTATAGGAATGTACCTAGAAGGAAAATGTATGCTATAGTGCTGCTATGCATTGCATGAGTACTGTATCGCCTCAATCTGTAAAACTTGGATCCAGCCGGAACAGCGTCTCTTCATCTTCAATCTTAGCCTAGTGGGTGGGGTCATCCCATTTTTAGAGGGATGGAAATAGAAGATATACATATACATATCATTACCATTTATTACCATCATTATAATTTTATTTCCATCATTATTATAATTATTAGTAGTATTATCATATTATACATATTGTATACATACATATATATATATAATATATAATATATATAGACATAATATCACATGATTATGCATATACCATGATATACTTTTATATGTAATGATATACACGTATACATGTATATTATTGTTGTTTACAACCACCAATTTGATTGGCCAATGTCCACTTATATGTTGTCGATTCCTCATGGTAAAGCAGGCCTCTTTGATCTCCTGCTTTTGCTCATCCGTGAGCTCCTTCTGCTTCTTTCCACCTCTGCCGAGCTGGCAACGGCCTTCCTAGAGCTTTCCAAAGAACATGTTGTTTGTTCCTGTTTCTTTGCCTTTTGTTGGCTTCCTGCAGGTAGGGTCTAAATATATATATATATAAATAATAATAATTTAATATATATATATATAATATTAATATTACATATTAATATATATATATAATGTATATAGAGTGATGAGCTTTTTTCAGATTCTAAAGGACTTTCGCAGCACGTCGCCGGCACGGAATCGCATCGCCTGCGTTGAATCGGCGCAGTGCCATGGCGTTGAATCGGATGGTCGAGCGGCTGGGAACCCGAGATCTCGAGTCGCGGCTGCAGAGTCTATGGATGGTCTATGGATGTCTATGGATGTCTATGGCAGTTCTGGCATTGGGCCGGTTTACCACTGGTTTACCTGGTTTATCACACCAAAATTCATGAACTAGACGCTGCAATTCACAACTTTTATAGCACTAAAACGTACTGATTCTGCACAGATTTTGCAGTTTAGACCTACATCGCACCACTTTACATCAGCCGCGCCCGTTGTATTGTCTTTTCGCGCTACGTCTGTTCGCGCAGAAACGTGACATTTGCGAAAAGCAGATGGACCAAGCCCAGTTCCCACCGTGAACCCCAAAGGACTCACGGAGAAACTGACAGACAGTTGCCACAACAAAGCCACCAACAAAGCCACCCGTTTTCAAAACATCTTGCGAAAGACACACGAATTATATATATATAATATAATAACATGATTATCATGATAGTAATAATAGTTATAATTGTAGTAATGTACTACGTACCCTGTTGTTATGTCTTTTTGCTTCTATTTTGCGTTTTTTTGGGTACCGACTGAGGTTTTTCAGGTGGTTTCGTTCCAGTGAAAGCTTAGCTCGGTTGCAAGTCATTCCAGGGCGCGTGAAAAGATCACGCGCAGTGACAGAGCTGGATCTTGGATGGGACCAGGGAAGTTTTGATGGTGTTTTGACCATGGATTGATGGACTGGTGGAGAAAAAAACCATGTCTTTATGTCTTTCTTACCATCAAATATATGAAATTTATCTATAAACATCTATAAACATTGGAACTACATTACGTTATCTATAAACATATACAAACATGGGATAATCTGTGTTGCTTTTATCATAGGTGAATAGTTGTTATAGGGTTATACATAATATATATATATATACTATGCTATCGGGCCACCCCCACATATTTATATTTATGTAATTATAGTATATATAATATGTTATCCGGGTCACCCCCATATGTTTACATATGTATATATATATATACTATCTTATCGGGTCACCCACACATACACACACATATACATATATATACTTTAAACCCCACAACGCTTCCACTCAGCCATCAGAGCAGCAACAGCCGGCTGCTGCTGCTGCTGCTGGCTGCTGCTACACCTTTGAAGAGATGGAGGAGATGCAGGCCTCAGCAAACGTTCCAATTCGTGATATATATATATAAATATATATATATATATATCAGGTTTATCATTTAAATGGGATATACAAGATTGGTGGGAAATATAGTCATAATATATTTGAGATGTATATACCCGATTTATCATATTTAGATTGGTGGTAAAATATACATCATATATTTGAGATATATACCAGATCTATCATATTCAGATTGGTGGTAAAATATATTCATTCATATATTTGAGATATATACCAGATTTATCATATGTTCGATATATATGTGTAACCGAAATTGGTGGTAAAATATATTCATCATATACTTGAGATATAAACTAGATTTACTATATTTTTGGGATATATACCAGATTGGTGGTAAAATATATTAATCATATATTTGATATATAAACTAGATTTATCATATGTTTAAGATATACCGAATATTGTTTGTATCCCTGATTGGTGGTTTGTATCCCTGATATCATGTTAAAGGGATGATCAAGGGCCCTTAGATTGATCACTACTGGCAGTAAATTGGAATTTCAATGGATTTCCTTCAAACATGAAGATAATCATGGTTCCTTTGAGCGCTCACTACCGGTAGTGAATTGGGATGTTCTTCAAGAATTGGGATGATCGGGGTTCCTTACAACATTCACTACCAATAGTGAATGGGGAATTCTTTCAAACATTGGGATGATCGGTGTTCCTTAGAACGCTCGCTACCGGTAGTGAATGGGGAATTCTTTCAAAAATTGGGACGATTGGGGTTCCTTAGAACGCTCGCTACCGGTAGTGAATGGGGAATTCTTTCAAAAATTGGGACGATTGGGGTTCCTTAGAACGCTCGCTACCGGTAGTGAATGGGGAATTCTTTCAAAAATTGGGACGATTGGGGTTCCTTAGAACGCTCGCTACCGGTAGTGAATGGGGAATTCTTTCAAAAATTGGGATGATTGGGGCCCTTAGAACGCTCGCTACCGGTAGTGAATTGGGATTTCAATGGGTTTCTTCAAAAATTGGGATGGTCGGGGTTCCTTAGAACGCTCGCTACCGGTAGTGAATTGGGATTTGAGTGGATTTTTTCAAAAATTGGGATGATCGGGGTTCCTTAGAACGCTCGCTACCGGTAGTGAATTGGGGTTTGAATTGATTTTTTCTAAAATTGGGATGATCGGGGGCCCTTAGAACGCTCGCTACCGGTAGTGAGTGTTCTAAGAGGGAGCGACGGTCGCTCCCTGTTAGAACGCTCCCTAAGATAGATAGTGTTCTAACAGGGTGCGACGGTCGCTCCCTGTTAGAACGCTCGCTACCGGTAGTGAGTGTTCTAAGGGGGGGTTGGCAAACATCGGACCAGGGATGATCTTGTGTTTTCGCTGGGGTCTTAGTGAGAAGAACGCAAGATTGAGGGTGCTCCAGCGACAGGAAACCTCCCTTAGAACGCTCGCTACCGGTAGTGAGTGTTCTAAGAGGGAGCGACGGTCGCTCCCTGTTAGAACGCTATCTATCTTAAAAGCAGCAATTATACATATGGATGATTGGGGGGCCCTTAGAACGCTCGCTACCGGTAGTGAATGGGGAATTCCTTCAGAAATTGGGACGATTGGGGTTCCTTAGAACGCTCGCTACCGGTAGTGAATGGGGAATTCTTTCAAAAATTGGGACGATTGGGGTTCCTTAGAACGCTCGATACCGGTAGTGACTTGGGATTTCAATGGGTTTCTTCAAAAATTCGGACGATTGGGGTTCCTTAGAACGCTCGCTACCGGTAGTGAATGGGTAATTCTGTCAAAAATTGGGATGATTGGGGGGCCCTTATAGAACGCTCGCTACCGGTAGTGACTTGGGATTTCAATGGGTTTCTTAAAAAATTGGGACGATTGGGGTTCCTTAGAACGCTCGCTACCGGTAGTGAATTGGGATTCGAATGGATTTTTCAAAAATAGGGATGATGGAGAGCCCTTAGAACGCCCGCTAGTGAATTGGGATTTGAATTGATTTTTCCTACAATTGGGATGATCGGGGGCCCTTAGAACGCTCGCTACCGCTATAGTGAGTGTTCTAAGAGGTTGCGACGGTCGCTCCCTGTTAGAAAGCTCCCTATATCAGGTAGCGAGCGTTCTAAGGAACACCGATCATCCCAATGTTTGAAAGAATTCCCCATTCACTATTGGTAGTGAATGTTGTAAGGAACCCCGATCATCCCAATTCTTGAAGAACATCCCAATTCACTACCGGTAGTGAGCGCTCAAAGGAACCATGATTATCTTCATGTTTGAAGAAAATCCATTGAAATTCCAATTTACTGCCAGTAGTGATCAATCTAAGGGCCCTTGATCATCCCTTTAACATGGTATCAGGGATACAAACCACCAATCAGGGATACAAACAATATTCGGTATATCTTGAACATATGATAAATCTAGTTTATATATCAAATATATGATTAATATATTTTACCACCAATCTGGTATATATCCCAAAAATATAGTAAATCTAGTTTATATCTCAAGTATATGATGAATATATTTTACCACCAATTTCGGTTACACATATATATATATCGAACATATGATAAATCTGGTATATATCTCAAATATATGAATGAATATATTTTACCACCAATCTAAATATGATAGATCTGGTATATATCTCAAATATATGATGTATATGTTACCACCAATCTAAATATGATAAATCTGGTATATATATCTCAAATATATTATGACTATATTTCCCACCAATCTTGTATATCCCATTTAAATGATAAACCTGATATATATATATATATCACGAATTGGAACGTTTGCTGAGGCCTGCATCTCCTCCATCTCTTCAAAGGTGTAGCAGCAGCCAGCAGCAGCAGCAGCAGCCGGCTGTTGCTGCTCTGATGGCTGAGTGGAAGCGTTGTGGGGTTTAAAGTATATATATATATGTGTGTGTATGTGTGGGTGACCCGATAAGATAATATATATATATATATACATATGTAAACATATGGGGGTGACCCGGATAACATATTATATATACTATAATTACATAAAATATAAATATGTGGGGGTGGCCCGATAGCATAGTATATATATATATATTATGTATAACCCTATAACAACTATTCACCTATGATAAAAGCAACACAGTAATTATCTATAAAATATACGTACTTTACTACAGTCGAATTCTTGGAACAAAAATGGCAATTTTAAGGAACATCCCAGGGAAAGTGAAGAATCCGAGGTGGAAACTGCTCGAAAAATGATGTTTCCATCATTGGAAAAAAGAAAAACGAGGTAGATAATGGAACATATCAGCAACCGGAAATATGGATATATATATATATAGCTATATATATAGTTGGCGCTTTCAGCCTATCCGAAGAATATCAGGCCATCATAGGCCATCCATATCGCATTGTGAAGCTAACATGATGGACTCCATGGTCCATAGCTAAAGCACCCAAGATTCGCTGGTGAATTTACAGCAGGCACCGGCCTCAGAAGAGATTCCTGGCGCGCGCTGGCGAAGTGCACCCAACTATCCACCAATCGGATTGTTGTGATCTTCCAGATGATGAGAGATGATGTGTTGTGATGTGTATGTGTATTATGTGTATGAAGATGTTTAACATAGATGATATTACACAATATTTAGTGATCTTCAAATATTAGATCTGATGTTTTTCTTAATCTGCGTTTGAAGGTGTTGAACATCTATTTGTGTAACATGGGACGCCCACAAAAAAAAAGCGCAACCGGTGGCGCAACCGAAATCCGTCCGGTGGGCCCTTAACGTCAAAACAATAATATTGGAATATACTATGTAAATATAAATGTATATGTAAAGATTATAAATATTATAGATATATATTTAGATGTAATATAGATGGAATATACTGAGAAACAATGTAAACAGCCGCAGCAAAATAAAGGATAAAAAAATATGAAGGGCAGAAAAGCTTTGTCGTTGAGCTTTCAATCGAGCAGTTTCAACATCTATATACTTATTGTGGATTCGTTTTGCCCATGGGTGGTTAGGGGATTCCACAAGTGATGGTTTGAAACATTACCCATTAAGAAGAACACCCATCCACACACTAAAATCAGCAGCCATAAGGGATTTTGGCCGCGGGCTCCGGCCCACTTTGGTTTATGCCTATTTGGGGCGCTTGCACGGTTTGCCCAAATACAGTACCATGCAGGCGGACCTGGTGGTTAGGTAGATCCTCTACCAAGCTTTGGACAAGATGCTGACGATTAGTTGGATATAATCGTCATTTTGGATACGGTTAGTGGTTCCCCCCTGCCAAAGAAATAACAATGTAAGCCATGGCGGATCCTCCCAAATAGGGCATCAAAAAACCCCTTGCCCGGGTATTGTTCGGACCCTCTTCTGACCTTCTGGCAATCCAAGCTCGCAACATAAAACCCGCATTGGTTGAAAATTAGTTGATGTACCCTCTGATTCATAATGCTTAATCATAATGCTTAATTATAGAAAATCATGATGAATAGTGGTGATTAGTGGTTTTTTTCGTGGTGATTATGGGATTCCCCTCTGGTAATCAAACTTGGCTGGCTGGAAAATCACCCAATAAAGAAGGTTCCAGCTAGCCATGTTGGATTACCAAACGACCAAAGGTTCAGTGGCCTCCTGTGAAGCGGCATAGATATGAAAAAAAACATGGTTTCCCTAGAAAGACAATCTACAACTGGTAATATTAATATATGTTAATATGATTCAGTGTAACCGGCACCATTTCACCCCACAAATCGCGTATTGAATCAGGTGGCGTCTTCTTCATGATGCGCAGGAATTCTTCCTGGATTTCGCAGGATCGGACCGATGACAGACAGAGTCTTCTCGCCCCAGCCCGGCTTCTCGGCAATGTGAACCCCCAACTTCCATCAAGCTACCTAGTAAATGTCCATTAAATGTCCCAATCGACATTCCACATTCACTTCTGAATTCAAGAAAAACCTTCAAGAATTCAAGAATTAAGAATCATCAAGATCATGCCTCTCTAAATCTTCCAAACATCAGTTATTGTGGTAAATTGTAATCATTCACAAATCTGAAACCTTCGACCGCGCATCTGAATTGTTCGACCGCGTCCCATCCCCATGAAAACTTCAGTCGTTTGAATGACAATAACTATACTGTAGTAATTATGGATATATTATACAATGCAATGATATATTCAGATGATAATATAATCATAGTATATAAAAGTAATAATAATAACAAGTAAAATCATACTGCAGTATATCGTATAAGTATACGTATGTTATATGTTATTACTATATGCTGGTTTCTCCAGTTCAATTATTTATAGTTTTGCCAATGGTATAATCCGATTATAGTATTTCCAATGGCAATACAATATATATTCCAACAAACAATTAACCAAAAGTTCTCATACCATAATCATACTATAAATTAAAGGAATACGTGAATACCTTTTAAAAGAATACCAGGATGAACAATAATCATTATAATAGTTATATATTATATATACTATAGTTCTGATAATGTCTTGTAATGATGATTCGGACAATACTATAATCAAATAATTGGTGGAAACTACGTATTACCATTATAAATTTATAAACTATATTATATATAATGTAGTTGGTAATGATAATTGGATGATTATAGTATTACTCACCAATAATAATAGATAATTGGATATGTTTATTACCTATAATCATGTATATATAATGATAATATATAATCATATATAATATATGATAATTTATACTATTACTGTCATTTATATCATTTATATAATTATGTAATGAGTATAGTTTCCCCAATAATCCAATTCCCATCCATCATCCCGTGGATTTTTGCCTCATTCACCTCACCGTCGCCGTCCCGGTCGGCTTCATCGATCATCTCTTGCAGCTCCTGGGACGGAAAAAGATGGCAGATTTCATGGTAAGATTTAGTGGTGTTTAATGGTGATTTAATGGTGATTTAGTGGTGTTTAATGGTGATTTAATGGTGATTTAGTGGTAATGGTGATTTAATAGTGATTTAATAGTGTTTATTTAAGCTGATGTAATGGTGATCTAATGGTGATGAAATGGGGCTTCATGGTGATCTAATGATGATTTAACCATTGATTTCTGGGGATTTTATGGGATATCAATGGGAATATCGTGGGGATATAACGGATACTCCACCCAGAATATGGGACCCACCAAATGTCATCAACCTCCAAGTTGGGAGGGTTGAATTTCCCCCAATTATTTTTTCTACCACATCAATATTCTCTGGTTGGTGGTTTCAACCCCTCTGAAAAATATAAAAGTCAGTTGGGATTATTATTCCCAATATATGGAAAAATAAAACATGTTCCAAACCACCAACCAGTTCTTATTTGTCTTAAACAATGGGGATGGAACAAGAAAACCTGCAGTGAAACCTTTGAGAGTCTTGTGATCTTGTCAATGTTTATGTAAACCATCCAGGAAACAGCGAAAAATCAATCTGATATAAGAAGTCAAATGATGAACATTATCACACGCAAACCAAGAAATGGAATGAATTACTCTCAAAAACATGGACCCAAAGGTGCAAGTTTAGGTTGAGAATGATCCAAAAAACACATTTAAAAAACATGGAAAGTCTTCACCAGAGATGGCTATCTTGAAAGCCACCTCTTTCAGCTGCAGAGACCTCTGTGTTTCTGGGGGGGACGTTACGGGACCGGGTACCTGGTGGTGCCCCTGTTATATGTGCTTTCATGTCCTTTGTAACATGTTATACCATGTTATAATATGTAAACATCCAGATCAAAATCCTTGAATTATAGAATATTAACTACCACATGAACATCCAAAAAAACAACAACAACAATTGTACATTATGTACATATATCATATATTATATATTCATTTACAAAGCCCGGTGAACATTCATGATCATTAAGTATGGATCTACCATAAACAAAGGAGGGAGACTGTTCGTCGGGTTTTGGTCAAACTATTAACTAGTTGACTACCTCTATTGAGCATATTTGTGGATCATTAACATATGGAGATCACATCCATTATCATTAACTGATTATATAGTTAATGGCTATGACTAAGTTATATGACATCCATTATCATTAACATCTATTATCATTATCATTATTATAATACATATTATAACTAGTTGACTCATTCAGAATGGGACGGGACCGTGGTCAACTTCGCCACTCCGGCCTCATCGGTCATACGCTCGCCCAATTCCTGGGAGTTCTTGGGCTGGCAAGGGGGCCGTCGTGGATCCGCTGCATCTCATTGGTTGATGTTCGAAAAAAAAAAAACATGTGGTTTATCATGTTTATCTACCCTCTGGTTATGACTAACATAGCCATGGAAGAGATGGCCCATAGAAATACATGGTTTACCTAGCTATAAAATGGATTAAAATGGTGGATCTTTCCATGGCTATATTAAATAACCAGATGGTATGTTTATCTTGCAAAGATTTGCAAAGATCGAACTATTGGGATAGAATTCTCCAGTGGAAATGTGAGAAAAATGGGACATGAAAACAGCAAGCTAGTTGGATATATGAGTTATCTGAAAATGTAGGTGTACCTCCAATTACCAATGGATTCTAATTGTCCCCATTTGAAAGGCTATTATTTCATTCACCCGGGCCATGTGGAGAGTCGACTCCCTACATCCCTATTGTTCATACTAAAACCCCATTGTGGATGGCACGACCACAATTTTTTGGCAGTTGAAATCATGCTTGAGAATTCAATCCTGCTAAACAATCCAGTTCTTCCTCATTTCCAGATGTTGACCAACCTCCCAGTGCAGCGAACATCACCATCTCCCCATGTTGAACTGGACACCCGGCCCGGAACGGCCGGCCGCGCTCCTTCGCGACTCGCTTCAGGTTTTTGAAGGAAATCTTCCCGGTCTCGTCATCATCAAAGAGGCGAAAGGCCTGGTAGCTGCGATCCGATCCCACCAAAAAAGATAGAAAACATGGGATTTTCCATTTTTTTACATAATGGGAGTGAATTACTATATTTTTATAATGGGGATTTTACATCATTTTATACTTTTCTATCTTTTTGGGGGTGACTTACTATGATGATGATAACATGGTTCCATCAAAACAAAAGGGAGTTCAGCCTCAAAGAAAAGGGACCTCGTGAACCAATCTGTGAAATTCAGCCCTTCACCTACTTATATAAGGCCAGCAAACAAATACGTATTGTTGAGTTGGGTTCTCAGACCGACCCTTGTCTTCCTGAAAAAGGAACATAAAATGGTGATATGACCAGATGGGGTTGTCTCAAAATCCTTAATCCTTTGCTCCCATTAGGTTTCTCATTATATTCACCATTCAACAAAACCCAAGTTTACCCAAGGCTGAAGAGCACGGCTATGAAGCCAACAGCAACCAGAAACTATGAAGGCTGTGAAGATTCGCTCATCCCAACAGCCCCGGTGATGGACCGCACCTTCAAGATCTCATCCTTAGGGTCGCGGTTCAAGATCTTATGGGTCATCATCTTCAAGAACTCCTGGCGGGGTTGATAGATGGCTTTGTCCAGAAATAGGGCCATGGGTGGCTCCAAAACCCAGTGGTTTAAAGCTTGAGGTTCCCATTAAAATTGCAATGTTTGGGTCTGTTACGTCTCCGAACGAACCTGAATCCATTCTTCACTGCTTAAATCATGCTAAATCCAAAGTTTTGACATGTTTTCACCACTTTGAAATCCGGACTTTCGATGGTTTTTCAAGAGTCCTCCAGTCATGGTGAAATCCCCCGAGATCCTCGTAGCCAATGGTGCCAGAGCCATCATCCTTGAGGCGTCCCGAGGAAATCATCAGTGCTGAACGGCTGTTGATTTATTGAGTGATTTCCTGATGGCCATGGCAGGAAATCAATCCCCATTATGGCACTGTTACTTTAGGGCCTTTTTGTTGGGGAAATCATCCACCGTTCATGTTCATGTTTGATGGTTTTTAGTAACATGCTTGTGGAATATCACGGAGATTTGATTAGAGGTAAATCGAATCTATAAATGGGCCATGGCTTCCATAGCTATGTCAGTTTACTGGATGGTCAGTCCTGGTGCACAGCTTTGGGGGGGTTCCCTTCCCACAATTTCCAACATTCTGGGCAGCCACCATTCAGATTCGTCATCTTCTATTTCACGATCATTCAAGCAGCATTTGACAATTAAATTATATCATATTATATCCCCATTTCTTTGATGGTCCAATTTTATTCCTGTTTTTTTGTTTTAGCCATAAGCCATCTTTGTGGTGCCAAGACACATCCACATCGGAGATCATCTTCTGAATCTCCTCCTTCTTTGGTTCGAAACCCAAGGCGCGCATTGCGACCTGCGGTGACGACGACTGTCACAGCGCCATGGTGAGATGATGATGAGGCTGTCGGTGATGTTGAGGTTTTGCCATCTGTAACCGTAGGATTTTCATGTCACTGTCCATTTAGTAGATGTGATATCAGATATATCCTGCTTGGTGGTAGACCTACCCCTCTGAAAAATATGAAAGTCAAATGGGAGTATTATTCCCAATAATTATATGGAAAATAAAAGATGTTCCAAACCACCAACCAGTATCAGATATATCAGATATCAGGCCATCAGTAGACTTGATGTCATTTCCCACCTCCGCAGATCAACTGGAACAAAACCAGGATGTCCCTACTACTGCTGGGTCCCACAAAAGGGCTCCGTTCAAAGTGGGTCCTAAGCTTTGACCCTGTTGGTATGTTGATATCATGGGGTACCTATTTTTAAGTCATTAAAAGTCACCAAATATACCATGGGGTACCTATAAAGTAATTAAAGCTAGCTATTTTTCAGTCACCATGGCTATCACCAAGTCACTGGATCCAACGCCACGCACCTTCAATTCCTTGGAGTCAATCTCACCACTGCCATCAGTGTCAAACAAATCAAAGGCCTGGGCATCAGCAAAAAAACAGCAAAAGTGAACCGAAAAACAAAAAGTCCAAAAACATTTAACCATGGTTATCCGCTATCCAAAAGTAAACCATGGTTAACACATTTAACCATGACGTAGAAAAAACACCATGGCTATCCGCTATCCAATCCCAGCTGTTCTTCGTCCGGATCGAGATGGATGTTTCGGCTGAGTGTTTCGGCATATACTTGTGGCTAACCTCATTTAAAACCATGGTTATCCCAGTTACCCTCCAATAATCTAACATAGCTATTGAACATGGCCATTTATAGATGACGTGCACATTCGAAATGGTGATTTTCCATAGTTATGTCATGTTCTGCTAGTTTACTGGACAATATCCCACTCCATCCACTCCATCTTTTAGCTGTTACTGTCAGGAGCCTCTTTGATCTCCTGTTTTTGCTCATCCGTGAGCTCCTTCTGCTTCTTACCACCTGCAAACTACTGGCTCTGCGAGAGGAAAAACCAGTGGCTACACCATGCTGGAGCTGGTTGAAGCGACAGGAGTGCCTGGAGATTTTGAGGGAATAGTCACATTTAAAAAAAAAACATAGAATCACCCATATCATCCCTATCATATCTAGACATCATTCAATGTGCATGCACATATCACAGCAGAATAATGATGTGATTGATAGTGGCAAAAAATAACCCCTTAGTATCTTTTGATGTTTTACATTGTCTTACCATCTATCATAGTCATAGCCATAGTATCAATCGACGTCCTTGAATTTACCACCTGCAAATCCCCGAAAAAAATATCTTTATCGCCTGCGTTGAAGCGGCGAAGAGCCATGATCAAATCACGCTGTGATGAGAGTGAGAACCAGTTGTTTGCACTGAGCCAAAACAGCATGTGCGTTTGTGAAAAATCACTGAATCTCTTGGGTTGTGCACATCAAAGAGGAAAGTGAAACACAACATATTGCTTGAAACATTTCGAAACCACCCGCCGGATTCACCCGTCAAATCTCGTTTCATTCCGGAACTCTGACAATGATCGATGTTTTAGGTCTTCCATAAGTACAATTTAGTACATTATCAGTACCCTCTGGTAAACTAACATACAGTAGCTATTGAAAATTGCCATTGATAGTGGATTTACCCATTAAAAATGGTGGTTTTCCATAGTTATGGGACAGTTTACCAGAGGGTATCATCAGTTGGTCCATGTTGGTCCCATCTTTACTTAAACAGGAAAGCGTATCTCAGCGCCGAACGTGCGTCAGCAAGAAGCGCGGCCGCAGGCTCACAGCGCGTTTCACGGCGTTCACCTGGGCCATACGAAATCCAGGTCGTTTTCCCAGGAAAATGATCGAAATCAATGTGGTAAACATAGAGTTTTTGCTATGAAAAATGGCTCATTTATAGATGGTTTACCTATGAAAAATGGTGAATCTTCGATATCTATGCTGTGGAAGTGGGTTCATTGGGATACACCCCCTAAATCAACATCCGCACAACGGTCATCCGCCCCCAAGACAACTGCTATGGGATGCTATGGGAATCCACCGCTTGTATGCAGTCATTCGCCACTTTGGCAGTATATTTGGACACGTCAACCAGTGTAATCTCTGATTATATATATATATATGTATGTATGTATGTATGTTATGTTATGTGATGTTATGTAATGTTATGTTAGCATGCATGCATGCATGCATGCATGCATGCATGCATGCATTATGTATGTATGTATGTATGTATGTATGTATGTATGTATGTATGTATGTATGTATGTATGTATGTATGTATGTATGTATGTATGTATGTATGTATGTATGTATGTATGTATGTATGTATGTATGTATGTATGTATGTATGTATGTATGTATGTATGTATGTATGTATGTATGTATGTATGTATGTATGTATGTATGTATGTATGTATGTATGTATGTATGTATGTATGTATGTATGTATGTATGTATGTATGTATGTATGTATGTATGTATGTATGTATGTATGTATGTAATGTATGTATGTATGTATGTATGTATGTATGTATGTATGTATGTATGTATGTATGTATGTATGTATGTATGTATGTATGTATGTATGTATTGTATGTATGTATGTATGTCTGTATGTATGTATGTATGTATGTATGTATGTATGTATGTATGTATGTATGTATGTATGTATGTATGTATGTATGTATGTATGTAATGTATATGTATGTATGTATGTGTATGTATGTATGTATGTTGTGGTTTGAGGTTTTGAGATCAAACAATGTGACAAAACTATTCATGTTGCTGTTTTCCACGTCCCTACTACTGACTTGACATCGCTCCAGGTGTCCCCAGCCGCATCTGGCAACGTCATGTAGTTGAAGACCTCGGGGGGTCATCTGTGGATATGCTCAGCTGAAAAAGAGGAAGCTGCAGACTTTTTAGGACGTAGAACATAGTTCTCCTGCGGAGATGAATGCCGATTTGATCATTAGCGGATTGATCAAACATGTTTCAAACCAGCTTTTTTTTCTAAGTCTATCAGATTCTTTTTTGGCAGAAGATATCTGAAGATATCTGAAGATTCAGTTAACCTCCATATTTACTTAACATTAGTTAACCATCAATGGGATTTCAACCTGAAGCTATCGACGATGAAGACGCACCCATGGGCATCCGGACATCCTTCGCTAGGACGACATCGCAGCCCTGTGGCATGACCTGTGGCAACTGATGTGTGACCAGTGGATTCATTGAATGCAATCAGAGAAAAAACCATACTTAAAGAATCTTAAAAACTGAGAAGTACAACCAACTCAAAAAAAAAGGGTCTCTATGAACGTAGCTGGTAGTGTTCCAGCGTTTGGTGTGCTGGTGTCAGGAATGCACCGTTCAAATGGAAAGGTTCGACCTCGTTGAAACGAAGTTTGGGAAACCTTTTTTGTGCGAAAAATGGGTGGAACATCCACCATGGAATAAAATATGACTTTCGTGCGCTGAAAAACCTTCGCAAAAGTTGCAATGTCCAAAAGATCCCACATTTTTTCAGCGAAGCAAAGAAACCATCATCAAACCATCCAACCATTAACTGATGGATACTGATGGTTTGTTTGCGATGACAAACTTGCAAGCCCCAACAAGCCCCAACATCATGGTACCGAGACTTAGATTTCTCCCACCTCAATCCCAGAGAGATTGGAAAGATCCGTCTGAATGAACCTGAGCCAAGACACGGCGATCCAAAATCAAAATGGTGGATTTCAAATAATGTTAACCACCCAACATAGGGGAATTCTATGGAATTCAATGATTTAGCACTTTTTTCAAGCAACAATCGAGATTTGGATGTCATACAGATACAGTATATCCAACCACAAACCTGGATTGTACACTCAGTGAGTACACCAGTTGCGTAGCTGTCATCATGCTCCATCTAAGTCTTCCAGAAATTCATGAAATCCGAAAATCCCTAATCGGCCGTTTTCATGAAAATGTTTTCAGACATGTTTTCCTCATCAAATTTAAGCAATTCCATGGGGTATCCCAAATTTTGAGACCCAAGTTTCATGAGGTGATGGTAAAATCCTCATGTGAAACATGGCGAAAATCACAAGTTTGGCAGCAGATTTTAAGTCACCTTCTGCCCATGGAAAAAACCAGCCGTTGGAGCCAAGCAGCTGATTCTTTGGGAAGCGCCGGAAGTTGATGGCCAGGCAGAATGGTGTGATGTCCTCGGAGATCCCATCATTAAACATGTGCGATAGATGCATCGCTATGCATCCCTACTGGTTTTAAAGGCCACTGAATCAAGGAGGATGGGTAAAAACATGCTAAAACTAATGGCATTTTCTGTAGTTCACATTAAACAACTAGGATTTATTGATGTTCATACGCCTGAAAATGGTATTTGCTCTATAGGTATTGATCCGCAACCATATGTCCCAATTCTCAGAAAAAAAATCACTTCCACCCAGGCTAGGGGTATGCTCGTTAGGTCTATTGTCACCGTAATGCTGACATTGCCATCCATGGGAGTAACTTGTCAAAGCAATGGGTCATCCAATGGACTAGTGACTAAGACATCAGGGATTCACCGATAAACAAAAGGAATACTGCCAATCAAAATGGCTAAGGGCTAAACCACCTTGAACTAATTACCCAACTAAGGTTTCCCAAGGAAATATGGTCCAAAAGGATGTGCTACAATTGGTGTAGGTGATGTTGACAATTTGGATTTCCGACTGGACAAAAACACCCAAAATAACTGCAGCAATCTACCACCAGTCGTGCCACACCACGTGTCCGTGTAAACTGGGCTTCCAGACAACACCAACGTAGTTGATCAGCTTGTGTTCCTCCAGAAAATACCTGCACCGCGGTGCCCAAAGCCATCAAAAATGGCTTGATCTATGAAACAATCCTGGCAAATCAACTGAGGAAGAAGCTAAACTCCTCAAATCCCTCAATTTCCACGGTATGAATATAGCATAGACCATCAATCCATGGCTTCAGACGGGAGTGGCTCTCAACCAATCGAACCTGAGCTACCAGGTAGCGAAGCCCAAAACTCCAATTCTGCCATGGTTTCATCCAATTCACTATACAACTGTTGTTGAATAGAACCATCTAAAACCATGTGGGACCCCTAACACCCCCCTCACAAATTTCGGACTGGACTCCCCATGATGTTTACCAACTTAGCTTTCTCGTTGATCCAAATCATATTTAAAAAAATCCCCACGAATCCCATTTCAATCGCCATCTGGTTGGAGGTATACCCCTCTGAAAAATATGGGACTTCGTCAGTTGGGATGATTATTCCATTCCCAATGAAAAGTCATATGATGACATTCCCAATGGAAAGTCATAATCCAGCCATGTTCCAAACCACCAACCAGGCCATTATCGTCCCGTTGTTATTGCTTAAAACCAGCATTGTCGCCCCATCGGCCCATCGGGCACTGGATCCATGACATGTCGCCGCAGCCCAGATCTAGGACACTGCGGATGTCCGGAAAGCGCGCCAGCAACTGGGCGATTTCCACACAGAGGCGTAGCAAAAAGATGATTTGCTGGACTGGGTAAATAAGAAAGAGATCAACCAAATAAGATTAATATATTAACATTATATATATATAATTATATTGAGTTGAGTGTAATGATTGGCTTAATTCTTAAACTCGTAAAGAAAAAAAGGTTGGTTGATCTTGACTGAAATGAAAATGATCATGATATCCCAGGTGATTCTACTTGCAGCTGAGCCGGGGGGAACCTTTGCAGAACGACTCGTAGTGGGACGTGGCAATGGAATCAACCGAAACGTGTCAAACTCAGCAGAGGACCTCAGTATTGATCCAAATCTTAAGTACGTGGCTTGTCCGCTGAACTATTCTGATGCAGAACTGCATCCGAAAAAAAAAACCAGAGTTATATGCTATCTTCCAATTCTCAAACACTAGCATCTACTTTGGCCTCTACCGTAGCTTTTGAAACAGCTACATCATTGATTCATCTGAATCTGAAGATATCTGAAGACAAACAACTACATCAAATCTGAAACCCAGTGGTTTATCATCAACACAATGACCATAAATTGGCCATCAATTACATTTAAAAAAAAACATAAAAATAAGCCCATTATACCCATCATACCCATATCCGAGGATTTTCATCAGAATCAGAATGTCCAAGTTAAAATATATCAGTTATATATACCCTTATTCGACAACTTATTAATAAGTTTACCATATATATATATTGTCCATATAATTCTCATCAGAAATCATGAGAAATTCCCCATGAAGTAACCGCGCCTTATTCAAGGCATTCACCGCCAGTCGCGCCATGGGATGCCAGGGATCAGCACCTGGGATGGCTCGCTTCAATTCGAGCAGCGTCAGAGTTGTGTAACAGAAATCAACATGTGTGTGTATTATATATATATATATTATTATATGATGTATATAATGTTACATATTATAATGTGTGTGTATATCCCACAGGATCCATGTATGGTATATATGCTAACATTTGGGGTATATTATTGATGGTAGATGTTAGCATATATACCAGCACCATGGATCCTATGGGATATATAAATACACACATGTAATATGATGTATATAATATGAAATATATGAAATAACTAATCTGATTTAATTGGTTGGACCCAGTTACAAATTGGCAAGACAAGTGAAAAGAAGGGTGAACATGCGGCTAGTATCGGCTAGTGGGTGCAAGGAAACACCTCTAGATGCAGACCCTTTGGTCCGAGCATCCCGGGCCACGCGTCTGAAAGGAATGCAAGAAGAGCACTCAAACATATAGGATGTGAAAAGCATAGTTAATCTAATATGTCAATTCATCTAAAAATCCATATCACGGAATCTAATATTAAGGTTTCAAATGTCAATTCATCTCAAAATCCATATCACGGCATCCAGGAATTGGTACAGGTCAAACTTGAAGCCCACCCCAAAGTTATTGTGTGTTGCATTTCAAATCTTCCATGAAAGCCATTGGATTTCTTTCGTCAAAGCTACCAGACCTACGGTGGAATTTCACATGGCTTGGGGCCGCAGTTCCACTTAAATCAGTGGCTGGTATACCCTCTGGTAAACATACAAAAAACTATGGAAAACCACCATGTTTCATGGGTAAATCCACTATAACTATAAATGGTCATTTTCAATAGCAAACTGTTAAATTACCAGAGGGTAACCATAGTTTGGGGCCGGGGTCATATCCCATCTTATGGAGTCCTATTACCATAGTGAGTTACTCACAACCCCAACTGCACCCCGGGGATTCCAACGTGCGCCGCTGAGAGAACTGAATCCGCCCAGGAGGTTGGAATGATACACCTCAGTGGACCACCGTCCCAGAAATTTGAATTGCTTGGACAGTGAGTTTTCGTTCGAATCTACAGTGGTTTGATGCAATTCCCCCTTGATCCTCTGGCATTGGACTCGCAGCACTGAAATCACAGGACTTTCCATTGTTCCATTGTTCAAAGACAGACACACTAAGGGGTGCCAAACCCATTGCTTGCAGTTGAGTTCAAGACTTAAGTCAAATGCCACACCAAGTCTATTGGGAAATCATCTCTTCTCAGCTCTATACAGTATATATATATACATACATATACATATATATATATACATATATATATACACATAATATAACATTATACTATTGTACAAGAATTTTCAGCAAATCATGCAAGAAAAATTCCCGGCCGTGGCGCAGTGCAACATGTGCAACCCAGAAGCGGTACCAAAGGCATCGAACTTGTGCTGGAGAGAGATCATATCAGGCCTATGGGTTGGCAGATCTGCAGCTCAGGTGGGATGGGATGGCTGGGATGGCTAGCCGTCATGGATGATGGATAAGTGGCCAACAAAATTCCATTTGAAGCATAGAAAGACAGCCAAAGAAAGCTGGCATGATGTGAGATTCTGCGTCATAGCCATGTCAAGCACAAACAGCTAGTGTAGTGAATTCTTTTCATACCTTGATTGACAGAGAAACATCGTCAAGTTGTATTTCATACTCTCTGGTAATCAAACATGGCAATGGAAAATCCTCAATACCATATATGTAGATGAGTTTCCAATTTCAATGCAGGGGAAATCCATGTTGACCTATGTTTACCTAGTAATCCAAGCTGGCAATTTTCCAAAATCCATCCAACGAGGAGTTGGTCAACTCATATTGGACACCTCCACTCCGCTGCGACATTCATGTCACACTCGAATGTGAGCACCTCAGCGACCAAATGGGTCACTGGGGCCATGTGGGGTATGGTCAAAATTACCAAATGGGATGACAAGATACCAAGATTTGGGAAAAGTGAGAAGTGAATTATGATGATGATCATCGCCCCAGTTCGTTAGCTAAGTTGGTTTATAACTATGTTATAACAGTAGTGTATGATACTATATAACTTATAATTATATTTTGATGGGGTTATAAACCAACAAACATCACTCGGGGGCACCATCCTGTACTGCATAATCTGTATAACGCTCCTGTGGCTTCACCCTTCCGTTCCTTTGTGAACACAGGTTGCCCGACCACCGGCAACTTGAGCTGCTCAAAGTCGCGCTTCAGAAGCCGCGCGTGTTCCTGCCAGTGCAACAAAAAACAGCCCCTAAATCCCTAAAAGCAACATTTCACTACAACATATTATAACTGTACATACACAATGGTGAATTTGACATATATATATATATACATATATATATATATTATATGTAAACTGACATCATTTCCATAGGTACTCTCAGGAAATTTCAGCTCGCCAGTCGTGACACATCACGGGCGGCTTCGGCTCCTCGATCCCGGTGGTCTCATGATACGCCTCCACACACTCGTCCCCGGGCCTTAGGGGGCCCAAAAAAATGACATCCTGCAGCACCTTGGATGGTTAAAACTGGGATGTTTACCTATGAACTGGTGGATTTCGCAACCATCTATGAGTGGGGAAAGGGATGATGTTCAGTATCAAACAGTATGCATATCTTTAATTACCCAAGATTCTTCGAATGATTTGTGATGATTTATATGGATATTTCTTGAGAGAAATGATCTTTTTGGTGAAAGATTCAAACATATTCAAAGCCCTGAAGCCTGCAAACATGTTGAAAAGTAGTTTCCTGGTTCTATAACCCAACTTTGTAGCCGGCAGAAGAGCTTCCGTTTCGGTGGCTTGGCATCCCCCAAAACATGGAGATTGATTCAAGTGGGATGCACCGTTTGAACAACTAAGAGTTTCATAATGGTTCATAGTTGTTTGATATATAGTTAATGGTTCATAATGGTTAACCATTGTTTCATAATGGTTCACATATAGTTTGGTAATGTTTGGTAGTTAACAACATATAGTTTGATAGTCAACAAGTTAAGAAGGAACATGGGTGCCCTTAAAGATCAATCATCTGTGACCTTTCGAATGGATATTTCACCGAGCCCATGGATCAACTCAGTCCCATGCTTGAGGTGTTTGTACTCGATGACGCAAGTGTCCTTTCCAAATCGAGGAACTGTGAAACAACGAAATGACCATGATTTCCAGAAAATGATCCGAGAGGCGGTTTCCTTTAGGAAACATTCCAGCAACGAGTGACCAGTGTAATTATCTTGGATTTGCCAAAGAAAAAACCAGTTCATTGATGTTCATTGTGCATTTCCGCAAGTTGATGACAAGTATATATCTTGGCCTTGGTTTTTCCACACTTCATCTGAAGCTTTTCCACTTCCAAAATTCCTTGGTTGGGTCAGTTGTCGCTCTCGACGAACCGCGTCCTGCATCGTCATGTCTTCACCTCAGCCAATTGACAGACTGAACGGAAGCTGGTCATGATAATCCCGTCCCTTCTAACGAATTCTAACAAAATAAACCCAATATCCTCGTTTGAATAAACCTAGTGTAGTTGGGTCCGTCTCTTTGTAGGTATGGAAAAGTTTCCCAAGCTAGCAGGCTACAAAATGCAGAGTCTCATGCAAAAAGTAGGATTGTCTCTTGCTACAAAATGAATATTCGTTTCTGAGCAAGCCTAAAGAGTTTTCCAATTGCTACAAAATGAGTATTGGATTGTTCTTCTCAAGTCAAGTAAAGATCGCTCACAGCAGTCAAGGACCCCCTCGTCGGGTCAAACCATATTGTAGCAACCAACCCCTGTAGCTCCCTGTCTCCCTCTTTTTGTCACAAGTTCAATTACTACAAAATGACATTGCCACGATCCATCACGGCATAAATGCATGTTTACTACAAACTTGAAATCCAAGATGCAACTTCTACAAGGAGGAATACCAACTACAAATCATACAGCTCCAAAATGCTACAAAATGGGTTTTGGTTTTAACATACCTATCAAAAATCAAAAAAAACTGTTACTACAAAATGACAATTGGATATGGCCCAAGCGCAGTTTGCTACAAAATGGCAACCGACCCCAATCTAAAACCCTCCAATTGACTAAAAACAGCAGGTTGTATACTTATCACAAGTCCACCCATTCTGTAGTGGAAATTCGAACGGGGATAACCCAATAACAAATCATCCTTGATCGGGGGATCTGAAATTAGAACAAATTGGGTATACCACGAAAACTGGAATGATGTTTATCATGACATCCTTTTGTTGTTTGTTACTGGGATGGAATTATATAATTATTGAGTTTAAAAGCTCCCTCATTGAATTGGCCCACATTGCACCAGGGTTTCATGGGCGAAAGGGATGAATCACAGTAGAGTGCAGACTGAATAATCTTCAACCTGACCAACCTGACAACATGGCCGAGAGCAAAAGATGGGTCCGATATGAGTATTCCCAGAAAAAGAAGGGCTGGTCTGCTGCCCCACAGAAGTTTTCATGGCATCATTCGACCCCCACTTCAACCTATTGGAGTTGACCAGGACCCATGCCACCATTGCCACGTTCAATCTGCCGGGCGCCCGAACCAATTTTGTTGCAAAGATCAGACCACTGATCCATGTCTTTGCAAACCACCTGGAAAAGCTTGGAGATGCTCTCTAAAAGGCTGCAACAACGTGAGTAGTTTCAGTGCAGAACGCAGTGGTATCGGAGCAGATATAGCTGATACATGCTACCAGATATAACCATCGAAACTTGGGATACAAACAGTTGACAAACACAAATTTATGAATGGCTGGCGGTGTCAAACCCTTGAAGAGCATGAAAATCATTGGAGATTATCATCTGAGACGAGGAAGGAAATCAACAATTAAAAACCACCGACCAGCGCAACCTGTTGTTGACTTGGTTTGGATGATAACCTGAAGTGCAAGCCCTGATGGCACGCAACTCTTGTTATTGCACAGGTCATGCTTGTTGAACACCTTGAGTTTTCTATTGATGCCATTTGTAGGTGAGGCAAGTGCTTTAGAAAAGCTACAGTAAGTAATGTGGGAAACCCAATAAACCGACCATTCGGGGACGACTTTTACCAACAGTGTTTGGTAATATTGGGATGGCTTATGATTCGGTTTACCACATGACTGTTAGACTGCTGTTGTTTTTCCATATGGGGATGGGTCAAAACCCTGGTACCTAGTGAACCCCAAAATAGCTGGTAAATGGATGTTCATCCCCCTAAAAATGGTATTAATAGGTATTGACCCATACCCATATCTCTGTCTTTTTGTTGACCTACTTTGGCTGATGCCTCTTTGGCGTGGCCGATGAAACGCGATGATTGACTTAACCATGAAACAACACTGAAACATCACAGGCATGCACCATGCTAATTCATGCTACGAAAAAAAATATGCGCCCCTATCATATATAATCAGTTGATATAATATTATATCCCATAAAATCCATGGTGCTGGTATATATGCTAACATTCGGGGGTATATTGATGGGATTCATGTTACCATATATAGCAGCACCATGGATCCGTCATGGGTATGGCATATCAAAGTGGATTGGACAGGCAACGACCAAAGCACTTCCCGAACTGCTGCCTTCAGGGTGTATCTGACCACGAGATCCTCCGGAATCGTCAGGACCTGCTCCGACCATGTGGGGATGGTTTTGGGGATGGTTTATACTTATGATAAACTGTACCATTGGGTTACCATTGGTTTTACTTATCATCATTTATAGAAATGGTTTATCGTAAATATTTGTTCATTAGTGGCTTTCCCACATTGATGATAAACCATGATAAACCACTGGGTTAAAAATTGGACATCCGAAGATTGTAAATCTCATGTGAGGACACGAGGAGATCCATAGGGCGAAAGATGGCGATCCATTGATGTTGGTAAAGGACACATTAATGTTGATTAATGTTGATTAATGTTGATTAATGTTGATTAATGTTGATTAATGTTGATTAATGTTGATTAATGTTGATTAATGTTGATGAATGTTGATGAATGTTGAAGAATGTTGATGAATGTTGATGAATGTTGAATGTTGATTAATGTTGATTAATGTTGATTAATGTTGATTAATGTTGATTAATGCTCATGAATGTTGATTAATGTTGATTAATGTTGATTAATGTTGATGAATGTTGATGAATGTTGATGAATGTTGATGAATGTTGATTAATGTTGATTAATGTTGATTAATGTTGATTAATGTTGATGAATGTTGATGAATGTTGATTAATGTTGATTAATGTTGATTAATGTTGATTAATGTTGATTAATGGTGATTAATGTTGATTAATGTTGATGAATGTTGATGAATGTTGATGAATGTTGATGAATGTTGATCATGTTGATTAATGTTGATTAATGTTGATTAATGTTGATTAATGTTGATTAATGTTGATTAATGTTGATTAATGTTGATTAATGTTAATTAATGTTGATTAATGTTGATTAATGTTGATTAATGTTGATGTTGATTAATGTTGATTAATGTTTTCAACACCTGGAAGAAATCCATAAATTCAATAAATTAAATCCATCAGTTGATCGTTGATCCTCAGGAGTCTAGCCTGGCCCTTCTGACATGGATGGCACGTCACCGGTAAACGTCGAGGTCCAAAATAGTCCTGCGAGTTCCGTCTAGTGGTCATTGGAATGAAATGGTGATCGGATATGATCTGATGGAACTCTGAAAATTCGCCTAGGATACTTAGGTGATTTTTTTGGAAACCAATATAAACCAATATATTATGGGTGTTCTGTTTCCAAGCCAAATGGATATGGGGATATCATCGGATCCATGGGATTTTTGAATGGACTGAACTATTTAGGCCCTGTTCAAAACGTCACAAGTTGTACTGCTGGTGGCTTTGCAGCAAGCCCACCTACTAGGTCTACAGCCAGTAGTTTTGAGCATCTTCCGCTAGCAAAGCAGGGATAGGCCACGGTGCGAACGCCAAAGCTAGAAACCCAGATAGTTCCGTTCATATTGATCTTGGTGTGGTAATTTTATGTAAGTCATGTAAGGTCAGCCTTCCAACCGCAAGTTTAAGGGGCGCATCCGCAGCAGGTGACTATAAAAGAAGTGCCGGAAACCGGGTCCAAGGTTCAACAAAAATCACATGACGCGGACATCCGGCGCGGCAACGGGTTTGTCATGATTTGTCTGAGTTTCATGGGCACAAGATGGCACAAGAATCATATGAATCATATAATCAATTGGAATTGGGGAAGTACCCTATTTTCAGACCAACCAAATCATTATCATCTGTCCAAATAATATGACTGAAACTTGGAACTTGACTAACTTGACTCTGGTGGCATTTATCGACCCCAAGGGCTTCACAACTCAGTTCGTGGGGATCGTCACCAATTTTTCACCAAGTGAGATGGGTTGAGTAAGAAAGCCGCATCCACTGAATTTCATTACTCGCTAAATTTGAGACATAGCTGTGAGGTAACCAGGGAACCATCCCACCTGGAAAAATCGTCAGGGAGACCCCAGTCCTCACACATCACTGGGTCCATCAAGGCAAAAGACTGGCGAAGCCGCAAGGGGGATGGGGTACAGCTGGATGTGAAGGGGATATCAAGTCACCGGATTTTAGGACTTGCAACTCGAAATCACCTGGCAGTTTCAACCCCCAAAGGAGAGTCCCTGGGGCCAATGAAAAACTCTTGAAACCACCGACCAATCCTCCTAAAACTTGGATCTTGCCAGCACAAGTCGAAGCGAGGAACCGAGGAACAGGGACCATGACTGAGAAAATCCCAGGCCTGCATGGTGGTCTCTTCATCCAGTAGAGGAACGAAGAAACTCTCCCAGAAGCCCCACTCTCCTTGGACTGGAAGTACCCTCTGGTAATTTAAAATAGCTATTAAAAATGGCCCATTTATAGTTGTTCTACCTATTAAAGATTGTGATTTTCCAGTTCGCTATGTTAGTTTACCAGAGGCTAAATCTCCATTAACCACCATTAACCACCATCAACCACCATTAAATCACCATCAAACACCATTCAACCACCATTAAACCACCATCAAACACCATTCAACCACCATTAAATCTCAGTGATACCAAGAAACGATTCAGCTGAGATCCTGACCGTTGAACTGCTTCGAGAGAGGCGTGTCCGCGGAGACTTGCCGCATCCTGGGGCCCAGCATTGCGAGCTCCGAAAATGCGGAAATGGCCAGTTGTTTCATGGGGAATGTCACATCAAAATCTGATGCATCAATATATATATATATATATATGTATGTATATATATATATATATTGTATATGTATCTGTGTGTGTGTTTATATAAATATATGTTTTACATTGTTTTAATATGTTTTAATCAATCCATTGAAATTCATTGAAATGTGATATATTATAATCCGTTGGATTTGGGAATGTCCATCCATTTTCAGCCATGGAATCTTTAAATGATAACCACACATCCAGCAAGAAAATTCAGAAGAAACCCTTGCAAATGATAACAAAACATCCACCAACAAGACATACAAGACATCCAATGAATTTCAATGAATATAGCAATGAATATCAAACCATCCAGCCAGTAGCAACTCATCATCCTGTATGGCATGGCATGACCTGTTTCAACTCCCCCGTTCCGGGTTTCCAGACTTCATCAGGAAGAACATGTCACTGCCTCAGTGGTCTGCGGCAAAGATGGTCGTTGAACTATCGTTGAACTATCGTTGAACTATCCGAATTCGGTGGTTCGATCCTGGTGATGTTCATGGATGCTAATCGGTGGTTACTGGTTAGAAATTCAGCAACAAACATCAGTTCATACCCATGTGCGAACCATGGTGCTGGAATATTTACCATTATTTACCAACGTTTACCCCATAAATCACCCAGTTTTGTAGGTCAATATACCAGCACCTGGCTTCGCATTTGGGATCGCCAGGCTCCTGGACCCGCTTTGGGTTCCTTCATGGCATCTTCGTCCCACCTGGCGGCCGAACGTGGCAGTTGAACTCTCCGGATCTCCGTCCCCACAACGGGCTCCCCCACTTCCTGCGAGCATCAGAGCCTTTGCGAAAGATCACAATCTCCTGCGCCCAAAAAAAAGAGAAGGGGAAAGCAATGAATCACAGATTTTTAAGGCTTTTTAAGTTTGCATGAATTTTGTATCAAAGCATCCAACTTGCGATGACAAACATCGTAATGGCTAGTAGTAAAAGGCAAGGGGGAAATGGATAATATATGGACAATACATGGTATCAACTGCTAAAGTGCACTCCACGGCCTGATACCCAAACAAGAATCTAGGATCACTAGCATAATTCTTAATTCATAGTCGCATTCAGGGGATACGAATAGGGGTTCTCATCACACTTGAATCGTATATGAATGGTTGATAATATTGATCACAAAGTCCCCGGAGATGCTGGGATTATCCCATCTGTAACTGGGTTAGTTCCTAACACCACAAACGCCACTTAACAGTTGCGAGTTGTGGTTTATGATCCTGCAATCCGCATCTCCCAAATTCCCATGGGTTTATCGGAAATCCGGTGAAAGTTTTGTGGCATACCATGGTACACCCTATTTTCAGACATAGAAACAGATCGGTGGTGCCCCAATAAACCCATAGAATATGACCTTTAAATCCCCATCGTTGATAAATCCCATGATCATCCTCATTAAATCCCATGAAAACCACAATTTTCAGTGCTTAATCCCCATGAAATCCCAATTTTTGGTGGTAAAATCCCATGGTTTCTCCAGATCTTTCTCACTTGCCTCAGTGTGTTCTCTTGCCGCAGCGAAGGCCCACACACTCTTCCGGCCAAACTGGACCTGGCGGTGTTTGTCCTGGTGAGGTGCCAACTTGTGGTCTTTAAATGGAGATTTCACCATCAAAAACGGGGATAAATATAGTTGATATAGCTGATTCATGATAGCTAAGTTGGTTTCTAAATATAAGTCTAATATTTTACTACCTGATTTATGGTAGATATATCATGATATATCCATAGGTACTGGTGGTTAAAAGCCAACAAACAAAACTGAGGGGGCACCACCTTGTATAACTTTCCACAAGTTTGGTGGGATCGTACAATTTAACTATCACAGATACTTCAATGTGTACATTACACTAGGGTTTTAATCCATCGCCATATAATATCATATATATGTAGCAAATATGCACATTAGTTGTCAATGTTCTTCTATCTCCTAATCATCATTTCTAGTGAGGTCGTTTTGGCCGGTCGTAGTAAGGCCAAATGTATCCCCAATCCTCGGTGACAGAGTGTGGTCATGTTCATTCATTTTCCCTCATTAAGACATCCATTCATAGTGAAATGTCCCACATCAGTCTCTAAAATGGATAGTTAACGACATTGACTATTGTAAGTAGTCTCAAACATCTTGTATATTGATGTGGGGGTGGGTCAAAACCTATTATTATCAATTCTAATGGGATGAACATCCATTTACCAGCTATTTTAGGTGCCAGGGTTTTGACCAATGGCCATGTATATTGACTATAACCAGATTTTCCCCAGATTTTTCCCTGGAAAATTTTCGCAACGACGCACACCTGCCGGAGGCCGGGTGCATTGGGTCCGCTGTAGGCGGCAAAGGCGAAGTCGCGCAGGCGCCACTCGGGGGGCTCCGAGCTGTTCCTGCCAATTTTGCTGGGATTTTGATGGGATTCGTTTCATGATTTATGGTGATGTATGGTGATTTATGGATATTTATGGTGATTTATGGTGATTTATGGATATTTATCGTGATTTATGGATATTTATGGTGATTTGAGTTGGATATAGTCTGATATAGTTGGGATAATCGGGAAAGTCATATGGGAATAAGAGGCATATACCCTCTGGACACTGCCAAAAAATGGTGATTTCATCAGATTCGATAACAAAAATGGTGATTTCATGGGATTTGATGAGACTAACTACTATATACGGTTTAGTTTGCTGGGAAAATCTCAAACTATTGCTGGGAGATTTTCCAGCCATGTTTGATGACACCGGAGGGTATGTGACTTGTAAGCATGAAAAGAAGAGGCTTTGAACAGTTTGAAACAGGGAAATGAACCATTACTGTCAAAATGTCAGAGAGCATTTTGAATAGAATTCGAATGAAATCGAAAATGAACAATACCGTGTATATAATGGTATAATAATAATTATATATATATAAGGGGTATAGCTTGCAGCCGCTAAAAAAAACCACCTGAGCCCCCAGCCTCTCCAGTTGCGTGAGCCGAGACCCTCGATGAACGTAACCTTCATCGTCCAAGACCTCGGACCTGGGGTTTTCTGCAGCTGTGCAGCTGATCAGAAGCCTGGAAAAATCCAGGGAAAATCTATAGGTTTTACGATGGTTTTACGTGGTTTATCATCATCATTTATCGGTTATTTTTGTGTGTTTTCTGTGTAACATGTCATTTGTTCCGCGACATCCGGGTGGTTCCCGTTCCCGTTCAACGGAGACAACGGAGACAACCAACTCTGGGAGCTGATCTGACGGAGCCAAGTTGATCCAGTGAGGGTCTAAAAGAAATCAGTGCAATGGTTCAGCAATAAATTATGGTAAATTATCAATGGAACAACTGGTCATGGTTTTTCCATGTTTTTCCATGTTTTCCTGTTTAGTGCACTGGCTTAGCTATCATCAATAATAAAACTAGAAATGGAACTGTTGATAAATGTTAACGATAATACGAATCTAGCCGTCATGACTATGACTTCCAATCCATTGCTTTATATAATTTATATTGATTTATATGTACGAGTTACCAGCCACGTACGGGAATTTGGACTTCGTTATCCAAAAATTCCCATGGGCCCATCGATTTCTGGGCCCCGGGGCGAGTGCACCATCAACTGCACATCAGGTGCTAACATGGTGCTTTGCCCACCGCAGTGGTCAAAACTGGGGCGCACGAAATCGTGACCAAAATCGGAAGCGGAGCAAATTAAAATCTTGGGATTTGGGAATGCAAAACAGCAGCTGCAGGTTCTTCTTTGGAAGGACACAGGAAATCTTATTTGTTCTTTTTGCAGAATGGTATGAGACGGTCTGAGCTAGTGAGTGGTCCGGGTAGGTTCAGTAAAGCTTTGGCATTCCGATCTCGGCTGCAGTGGGACTCAATCCTTCCCCAAACATACTGACCCATTGAGTCCTGTTGGAAAGTCAGAAAACCACCAGAGTTGATTCATCTGTGGTCATATGGCCGACCTAACTCTAAAAGCTGGGCATTTTGGAGCCACAACAAGTTGCAGGTGCCGGTACTGGCAGGGACGTGGGAAGCCTGGAATATGGATATGGCTGTGGATCAAGACTAGATACTTGGATGCTAAACCGAGAACAACCTAAATCTGTTGATTTAGATCGAGCTTCAAACTCTGACCTATACTTTATAAAGTCTATATAATTATGTATATATTATATACATATAATACGTCTAACTCTGATAAGACATATTTTTGTGCACATTACAATATATATTATATTATATTATATTATATTATATATTATATTATATATTATATTATATTATATATTATATTATATATTATCTTATATTATATTATATATTATATTATATTATATTATATTATATATTATATTATATTATATATTATATTATATTATATTAGATTAGATTATATTATACTATATATTATCTTATATTATATTATATTATATATCATCTTATATTATATTATATTATAGTATATTATATTATATTATATATTATATTATATTACAGTCACCGACAGAATTATGAAAAAAAAAACGTTTCAATTTATAGGCGCCGCCTGTCTATGATAGAAAAGTTACGAACCTTTTTTTTTCCATAATTATTGTTTCCATAATTATTTTTTTCCATAATTCTGTCGGTGACTGTATGTCCATCGATTCGCAATTTGAATGCATTTTAAGGGGGAATATTGAATTATAGAAAATATGTGTCTGAAGATCTGGTATATGCCCCTAAGTCTTCCATTGATATACATAATATCATGTGATGTTCGCAATTTGAATGCATTTTAAGGGGGAATATTGAATTATAGAAAATATGTGTCTAAAGATCTGGTATATGCCCCTAAAGCCTGCCATTGATATACAGAATATCTGGATGTTTCCTTTTGCCAAGCCACCAATTGGGTTGATACTACATACTTGCATTTGCATACATATTTCCATAACCCCCAAAAAAAACGGGTTTGAATTGTGGATCCATGACATGTCCAACAGGTGGAGCCCCAAACATTAATTATGGAAAAAAAGTAATTATGGAAAAACCGGTCAATCTGCCCTAGCCCCCTGATTTCACAGGAAAAATCAATTATGGAAATAATGGCCACCTCCAAGAATTATGGGAAAAAAAAGGTTCGGATCACTTCCGGGATATTTTGAACCCTTATGGGGGAAAATCCAATTATGGAAAAATCGGACGCAGGCGCCGCCTGTCTAAGTTGAACGTTTTATTTTTTTCCATAATTCTGTCGGTGACCATATATTATATAATATAATATATTATATTATATATTATATTATATATTATATTATATTGTATTATATATTATATTATATATTATATATTATATATTATATATTATATTATATATTATATTATATATTATGTGAATCGGAGGTTGTCACTCCGACTATGTATTGATGTTGGTTCTTGAAAGAGTCGTCTTCAATGGCGATGACAAGTGAATAGCGGCTTCCGCATGGCTTTGCTCTTTTCCGGTACTGCAGTGGGTCTTGAGCCAAAGGGGCGAGTTGATGTACCCCTTGGCTGTGGATCTTTGAGGGCTGAATTATGTGGTAGTGTACAATGGTCCGTAGCCTACACTCTATTCACACCCCCCACGCATGGCCAACTTTGTCGGCCACGCGCAAAGGAGTGTCCCTTGAATTGATCCACTACATCTGCAGCTGTTCATTTATTGAATTATGGAGAGCTAAAGTCCGTTCAGAACTTCCAACTTACATGGCGGCTTCCTACAATCTCTAGCAAAAGATTAAGGTTCTGTTCACGCGCATGTAGACACGACGTAGTCGGTGTCTAGCGTTGAGATTCATCCAATGTGGCGTAGCCAGCATGGAATCCCACTCAAGCAGGTGAATTACAAAAAATCAAAACACGAAGTTGACTATGGGACTAGAAGTTTACCTTCCCGTCCCTTCGTTGGTTGAGACGTAGACCGCTGTAGAAACTCAGCGTTTCATGCAATGACGTTCAAAAAAAGATGTGGTTCTAAATTAGCCGGCTCAGAGTCCTCTCAGAAGTCATTCAAAATGAAGTAGAGGTAAATCTCGAGCAATGATTGCATCCTCGCATCGCCAGGTTCAATCGGGACCTATGCAGAGGTCAGATCGCTTAATCATCTATTTCCCCACCCATAGTATCCCTGATGGTTCCAGTCTCCGCCACGGTGTGAATAAGATTTTCCACCTTTTCCTTGATCTTTCCCACCCTTCTTTGGCGGGGTCACCGGAGCTTGTTTTGGCGGAGGAGCGGTTTCAACTGTTCTCCATGTCGCTGACGATGATGCTTTCGCTTTCGACACTCTTCCCAGTGCTGGTGCAGCTTTCGGGGCTGCTTTCGATTTACCAGCGGCTGGATTGGCACGTTCACGATCAGCAGGAGTCGGGGTATCAGCAATCGCAAGTATGTGAGCTTCAGACAAGTGGATGCCCCACCTTGGTCGTTGATCTTCCCGTTGCTTGATGTGATTGTAGTCATCGATCGCATCATATAGCTTTTGGAGTAGAGGTCGCGGCAATTGTCGGCCATTCTGAAGGATCAGGTGTAAAAGTGATATTCTTCGAAGTGGTGGACGAAGAGCACACACAATGTCAACTGGATTCAGTGTGATTGTGTCTTGAAAGTCAACGTTCCGGAAGAAATAAACAGCATTTACCCTATATGCACCTGCAATGATTCTTCTGACCATGACGTCTTGTCGGTCAAGGGCGTCGCGGGCCGCAGTGGTCTTTCTCATCTCATCCATTGTGGTGTCACGTTTCGACAGCTTCTCCATCTCCTCATCAAAGAATATGTTTTGCAAGTCATCATACGTGTAGCCACATTCAAGGGTATATATGAGAAGTCTTTTGAGTACCACTGCCCCGTAGTATGCATTGACGAATCCCTCTTCTCCGATGTCGTCCTTTTGATTTGGTCGGCCGATCTCTTTGTAGAGCTCTTTCATCTGTTGTGCAGTTGGCTCAATGAGTTCACCATTTTCATCCTCTCCCAGGTAAGGTGTCCTTGAGTCCAGGTCCATCCTGAATTTCTGGTTCTGTTGAAAATGTTTCCATGCCGTCTCGATGTCTCCACAGAAGTTCCGTTGGAATAGTCTGTAGATCCTGACGATATGTAATCCAATCTGCAACAGGAGGATCTTGATGAATTCTGGCTGAGCATCTCCAATTGTGCAAGGTTCGATCGGCAGGACCTTTGATCCAAACTCAATCCGCTGCATCCACTTGGGGTACTCAATCACTGCATCACGAGCTTCTCCAGCCTCGTACTCTTCAATGTTGATTTCATCGACCACTTTCTCTTCATCATCGTTCTCATCGGTCGGTTTTCCTTCTTGATTGAGAAATTTGTCGACCTCATCTTGTTCTCTGAAGTCTCTTTTCTCATCATTGATGTCGCCCTTCTTCGAGGCTTGATCATCATCTCCTTCCTCTGGTTGAGTTTCTTGTTCTGGACTCTTCATGGTGACATCATCATCATCTGGCATCACCTCGTCGTCATCATCATCACCTGTCAAATCGATCTTTACCTCCTCCCATGCTTTCTTGACATGGTCTTTGAGATCTTCTTCTCGATGATGCGATTCGGCACTTGGTACTGTAGCCACGGTGATCTTGATGCGTTTCCTCCATCCATGACTCACCAAAAATCCTTTGCACATCACACAAATCGATAATGGCGCAGGGGTCTCCATCAGACATGCGGGGCATAGTCGATGGTCCTCTTTGCTAGGGTGATGAGTGACTGCCAATAATGAAATTGCATCATTCCAATCCGGATGTCCAGGGAACAATCTGTGAGTATGACTGAAGTGACCGGTCCTGATATCAACAAGTTTTCGAAGTTCGTCTAGATCGGGTGATGATTCTTCAGGCACAATGTTTCCAATGAGCTTGTCAAATCGTTCAATGGTGGCCACCCTCTTTGCACCTTGCACAGAAAGAACAAGTTGATCTCTTCCCTTCGTGATCATGAGACGGTAGTAGTCCTTTTCTCTCCAGTCGTAATACCAAACCGCATCGAATGATTCGAATGGAATTGTTTCTTGGACCAAAATGTGTCCGTCTGCTGATAATCGAGGGGAGAACTTGGCGATGGAATCGTACGTGATGTAGATGTAGACAAGATCAGTTTGATCAATCTTCCTGAATCTCAGCACCATTTGACTTCTCACATCCCACGGCGCAAATGGCACGAAGAATGTATTGATACGGTCGCCTCCTCCTCCTGGACGTAGTCCTTCTCTGAAGATTTGAGCGATGTTGTCAAATGTGGTGCAGTGAAATCCTCCTCCAAGAGTGTATCCTACTCCAGGGTTCATCTGATAGGAAGTCTTCTTGTCTTCGATGTGCACACCGCCTTGAACTCTTGAATGCGCCATAGGTGCACGGATTGCCACCGGCCAAAGCCAAATCTCTCGATCTGCTGTGCCGATCTCCAACCTCAGTGTTTGTCGATCAAGTCTAGAGGTCAATCCATCATTGAAGTTGTTCATGATGTGTTCCAACTCACCTTTCGTGACCTTGAGTCCTAGCACTTGTGCTCGGATTCTCTTCGTTTGCTTGTACTCAGTGAAGATCACTCTCTGGAAGTTGTTCCATCTCTCAACAAGTATCGGGTAGTTGACGTAGGCCGTTCCAGCCAAAGTATGTTGGTCTTTCCATATGGCATCGTACTTCAAGATCGACTCAACATTGACCCAACCTGCCTCGTCGCATGGTAGTCCACGGTGATTTCGACTGTCTCTGACGCAACCCACGGAGTGGCGTAGCGCTGCATTGAATCTTTTTGACAATTCAACTATCCATGGCGGATTTTCCCACTTGTTGCCCATCCACTCATTCTCGCCATATCGATGCACCTTGCACCAGCCCATTCCAAGATATTCTTCTCCGTTGATGCGGGCAAGTTGAAGTTTACCGATGTTGTGGCCGTGTGTGAATGGTTGGATGTACTTGAAATTCCAGTTGTTTCCATGTTGTTTTCTTTCTTCAGTAAGCCATTTTACATAAGCATCATGATCAAGGGGGTTCCAAGCGTTCAGCTCTTCAATTGTCGGCAAAACAGGCGGGGATTCCTCAGCCGCACGCTCAATCAGCAAGTCAAGCTCATGACGATTCTTCACACCTCGGCTAATTGGGTTGACTTCGACACCATTCACTAAGTATTGTCCTCCTTCTTCACGATCACCAATGTCGTACATAAAGGCTGACTGACTGTAGAAGCACTTGGTCACTTCTTTCTCAGTGAATCTGGTTCTTCCCCAACGCTTTCCTCGTGGCATGACGTTCTTTGGGAGCTTGTCTTTTCTGCCTCTGGTTGCAGCTTTGGATCTTTCGGATGATGATGGGATTTGGACTTCTGATCCATGATCAGCCTCATGCGCCATATGGTGTCCTTCATGTTCTCATCATCTGGTGTAGTACATTCGTCAATGCCATGTCTTCCACCACAAATGAAACAATATTGAACATCCAATGCATCTGAAATCAGCTTCTCAAAACGATCACGGATGTCACGCACCTCGGTTCGGCGCTTCTTCGCTTCTGAAGGTTGTCCCCCCATGCCATCTTCCTCCTCCTCAATCTCGATGTCACCAGCTCCGGCATCGGTTTCTCCTGAAGTTTGTTCTGCTCGAGGGCCCCGCGCCGTAGGCGTCGTGGTTTCCTCATCAGGTTCATCAACTTCATCCACCTCTTCATCGCTTGATGAGACCTCAATCATTTCAGGGTGGTCATCGTAGTTGGCTTCTGGGAGCACCGGCATTCTAGTGATCTTCTTCTGCATGAGTAGGTCAAAAATTCCTGCTTCTTTCAAGATTGTAATCACCATGTCATTCTCGACCGGCGGGATGTATGCTTTCCTGGATCGGTTTCGCTTTGTGTTGATGGTGTCTGTAGGTCGACATGAACTGCTGAATAGCCAAAACGACTCTTCCAGTCCTGCGAGGCAACTGTCAAGGTTTGCCCCCCATCCAGCGAACATAGTAGGGAATTGAATACCCAGATCAAGCATTCCAAGCCAGAATTCGAAAATGTCGCCGACATACTCAGCTGTTGCAGTTGGATTGATCATTGATTCGATCTCCTCCTTGGTCAGCACGGTCTTCATGTAGTCATGATAAGCGACGTTTCCACCATCCCAAAGCAGTCTGTAAAACCATCGCATTCGGTGCATTCCGCCTCCGCAATCCTCTGTTCGAGTTTCACGTTGTACAGTGAACTGGGGTAACAGGTCTCGTCTGCATTTCCCTTTCACCATGTATGCAGGCATTCGGATGGCACCTCGATGTGATACCTGCTTGAGCACATCGCTTGTAGTCTTGTATCCTGAAAGCATTGCAAGTGTCGCAGTGACCAGGAATCCACGGAGGTCCTTCTCGGCTTCCATCTCTCTCCAGTCAACGCACTCATTGTAGATGTTGAGCAATCTTGCAGCTACTCTTGCATCCTGTGAAAATTCATCCATCCCAATGTCATCAGTACCGTAGATCGCCGCTCTTGTCCAGTTGCTCGCGCAATTCAGGCATCTTGTACGATTCTCAGTGCAGGTATTCAATCTCGAATCATTCTTGTGAAATCCTTTGCACACATCGCACATCAGTTCGGAATCTTCGGTTACTTCGACCCAATGCTCATCCACATCTGTCAGGGGCTCCGGGGTGAATACTCCTCGTCGGATGTCTGACCATGCTCTCCTCTGGACCGCATCCTTCATGTGTTTCATTCCTCCAATGATGTTTGCTGATCCAGCTTGAGCATCTGTGACTTCTCCAGCACGGATGCTGGGAATGACTCGTGGATGTTCTGTGCATCGTTTGATGGTTTCAATGTCAAATCCAGTGTTCTTCACATGGACACATTCTTCATTCAGGTCATGGACTGTATCATGATCCATTGCACAATGTAAGAAGACCTTTTGTCGCATCAATGACTTTTCAAGTATAGCCCAAATGACTTCCTTGCCTTCACCTTCTTTCCAATAAAAGGGTTCACGTCCACAAGCATATATCTGTTTCCAGAATCTTTCATTGGTGGAGTGAATAATGCCCTTTTCCTTCAAGATTCTTGCAAGTTCCTCGGCCATGGATACAATTGAAGATTGTGACCCAAGAAACCGGGCATCTCTCAGAATGTTGACGAAAATTGGAAGATGAGCTGCTTGGCTGATCTCAGTGATGGTCTCCGCCAATTTGGTGACGAAGTCTGCATTTGGCATCAGTATGCGAGTTTGTCCTCTGAAAAGTGCTGCAAAAGAGATCCAAATGTGCACAGTGGCACTTGAAAATGCATTTGCGTTGGATCGTAGGAATGTCAATGCATTCGTTGCCAGTTTCAAGAAGTCCTCGGGTTTCTCCAGAGACTCATATGGAAGTTGGTACACCTTGATGGATGAAAGACCCATGTTGTCAAGTCCAGCCTCGATGTCATTGACGATTCTCGAACTAGATCTCGTTTGGTAAGTCAAATCCGTCAAGATGAGAGCTTTGTTGTTTCTCACTTGTCCTCCCAATTCATCCCATTTGTCTAACCAAGGATCCCCGATGATGAACTGTCCAATCTTGTTTCCCAATTTCTTGAGCTTGGCTCGAATCTCGCCCTCCACGGTCTCTTCAATGCCTAATGTCAACATGGCTAGGACCTCCGTCACTGGATATCCCTTGCACCTGACAAACTCTGTGGTCGTGATGATGTAGTGGTAGAGCTTAAGCCATTCGTAGTCATTCTCATTAATCATGTGGGAATCAAGTTGACCTTCTGTCAGCATGTTGAATGACAAGGCAGCATGAAATGTCAATCTTCTCAAATACTGTTTCCAGATCAAGTTGGATCCATACTTGTGAGTGGTGTGAGGGCCCTCAACGATTGAAAGTACAAAATCCTTGCCAGAGCGTAGGAATGCAATTCGCTGTTCTTCACGAGCATAGTCCTCGGCAGCATGGAGTCGCACTTCCACGGTTGAAGGTTTCCTTCTCTTCATCCAGTCTTCAGTTGGAATCCAATCCTTATCTCTTTCTGGTTCAGCATGCCCTTGAGATGTTGCTCCGGGTCCAGATCGGAAAGCTGCATGGGTCGACGAAGACGAGGCTCCGCCAGTCGATGATCTTGGCATCTTCTTCGGTTGTACGCTTGAACTTGATGATTGTTGTGATGCCTTTGGCTGTGATCCCTCCGTAGGAGCGGATGTACTCTGGGCACTGGGTCCAGTTGATGTGTCATCATTCACCCATGAAGGCTCCTCATTGTTCCAGAAGTCAACTTCGTCGGGTCTTCGTCCATCTTTGAAGTTCAGGGGGATGTCCCAGTCATCGAAATTGTGCATGTTGCCACCTGTTCCAGCTTGAGTATCGGTCAATGATGTTGTAAAATCTTTGAGGGAACTATGGCAAGCATGACGTTTCTCTTTCTCGGTATATCTGGCCCCTTCATCGGCAATTGAGACGTTGTATCCATGCCCTATCAGGATTCCCAAAGGAATGTCAAAGGCCTTGAGGATCGAGAACTGTAGTTCGGACAATTCTGCTACTCTTGGCAAGTTTCCATCTCCTCGGGCGCTGGTCTTGTGTCTCTCAAGTGTCGTGCCGAGGGCTAACAAACACAAGAAATGGTTCTGGGCTGCACTCCTCCCTTTCGGCTGATTGGTTTCAAAAGTAATTACATCCTTCATCACATCCTGCAAGATGATCTGATCTGATGGGTTCTGCTCATTGTGATACCTCAGTGCATGTCCTAGGTGCCTCATCTGGACTTCAATCATGTGCTTCATTGCTTTTCGATAGCTGTCATTGTCAGATGGAGACTTCGGATTTACCTTGGTCAACTCGTCCATAACTTTGAAGTACTC
>CAMXCT020006646.1:366182-376652 GCA_947184155.2 Cladocopium goreaui | reverse complement strand
AACACTGTGCACCTGGGAAGCATTGATTTTCCTGCATGTATGGCATCTAGTCTTTGGATGGTCTGTAGGCCCATGGAATGAGAACCCTGGTGGCTCTTTCTTCCTCTGCATAAATGAGAGGGCAAAGGATGGCAGAAGTTTCTATCAGCTGCAGCTGATCCTGAATTTGGACTTGTGCTGAATGGCTGGAATAAAAATATTCTATGCATGTGCAAAAAGTCACAATGGAGTACACAACCCCTTGGACTTCAAAGTGGTGTTCCATTCTGGCAACTTGCCATTTATAGGCATTGGTGCTGCTGACAAGAACAAAATCCTTGTTGTGGATGGAAGCACAACTTGGCTGAAGTTGCAGTCCAAACCTGGTCCTTTGGAATTTTCTGATTGAAAATTGCTTCACAAAGAAAAGCATGAAATTTTGAATTGGGAGCATGCTTGTTCAACAATTGCACCCCTGCTTCCAAATTGTCTGAATGCTGCAAGTTGTACAAGTCATGGGCTAGGCATTCCTCCAGCAGGCTGAGGCTGAATCCTGTCAACTTCTTGGTCTGGTTGCCAAACTTCATGATGGTTTTGTGCTTTCTTTCAAGGCTGAAACAGTTGGGAAGAAAGCCCCATACTTGCAAATGGGTTGCCAGATGGAGCATCCAGTGATGCTTCCTCAGCATCATGGCTTCGCCATTGCAATCTTGAAGGAGTCCAAGGCCTCTTCAATGGCTTGCTGCAACCTGGGTGGCTGCACTTGGCCAAGCTGGGTGGCTTGCAGCATCTCCAAGACTTCCACCATGGCCAAAAAGCTGTGGCATTGGTCCAAATGGGCAGCAGCTGGCACACAAATGGTGTTTACCAGGTATGCCAGCAGGGTGGAGAGGCCAATGGCTTCTGATGCTGTGCATTTGAACTTGGAATTTTCCTTGTAAAATTTGATCCTCTTGGTTTGGAACAAATCATGCAAGTTTCCCGCTTTGGCCATGGCTTTTGGCAAAGTCTACAACTGGAGAAATGGCTCCAGCTGGTCCCACATGTCCAGCTGGGAAAGCAGCAACCAAATGGACCTTTGGATCACTCCTTGGGAAGCCATGGTGTGCATCCAGTCATGGATGTAGCCACTAATTGGCTTCAAGAGATTGCTATCCAAGAGGGTCTGGTTGAGCAAAAGGGCATGGTGGTTGAAGGTGATGCCAGATGCTTTCTCCCACATTTCAAAATGTTTCTTGGATAATGTGGTGCACTTGTCCTTGCAAACCTGGAATGCATCCAAAACTTCTTGGTCAGTGGACAGGATGCAATCTGCAAGCTTGGTCACATGAGACCCTGGTATATCTTCCTCTGGTGTACCTGGTGGCAAAACCAAAGAAATGGCCCTGATGTTGCTGCACAACATGCAAAACTTGTCACCAGAAGCCCCCTTGATATTGAAGGTTTGCTTCATGGCTAAGCCATCTTGGACAAAGCCACACAAATCAAAGTACAGCATGACATCCATGGAGGTTACTGGGTGTGGCATGCACAAGCCATTCCTTGGATCACAAGCTGGCCCCAAGAATATTGCTTCAATGAGCTTGGCAAAGACTTGGCCAATGCTTGCTTCCAGTTCAGCCACTATAATGGATGGCAATATGGCTAAAATGAACCAAGCATCTTCGCATTGGAGCTTGGTTTTGTGTTGGGCAAATGATCCATATATGATATATGGCATAAACCTTGCGGTTTATCCTGGATGCCAATGGATTACCTGGAACCACTTCATCTGAATAAAGCAGCAAAGACCATGGTTTCTCTGGACTGCTTGGGTTCTCTGTATGGGCTTTGTGGGAAAAATTGGCCCATGAGCCTTGGAGCTGGTAGGCTCCAACCAGCAAGCTCAAAAAATTCACTGTCCAAATTGGTATCAGGGTTCCATCTGTGGTCACCACATTGGTCTCCAACAGCAATGGTCCATAGGCATTCATGGAAGACAACTGGAGCCTGGTGGCTTCTTTCATAGCTTTGGCATGCCTTATATCAGGTAACCCTTCTTGGTGGATCTTTTGCAGCAAGGATGCTTGGGTCACAAATGGGCATGACCTTCTCAAGTCATTGAGCTTTTGAAGCTTGGCAGGCCTGCTTGAAGAAGAGGGAGCCATGGCTTTGCTGTTTAGCAAATGGAAGCAATTCCTTGAAACAACTTGGGGCTAAGGTAAGTGAAATGGTTCATGTTTGATTCTTGCTAAATTACAACATTGTTGGTTGGTCTGTGGCTCTGTGATACTTTCTTTTCTGTCTGCATATAAAGAAAAAGCAGCATGAATACATATAGGTGGACCAGCATCCCTGTGCAAAGAAATATGACTGTGGTAAAGCACTGTGTGCTGCTTTGCAAAATGATCTTGTTAAAGCACTGAATGCTACTTACATGCTTGCATTGGATGCACAAACAAGAAGCAGCATGCATTCTTTTCCTGCATGACATTGAAGCTGGAAGTTGCTGGTCAATTAGCTTCACATGGCAACCCATGTGGCAAACCCAAAGCATTCATTGCTGGCTTTTTGCAGCTGGGTCAGCATGAATGAATTACATTGCACCTTGGCAGTGTTGGTCCATACATGTGGCCACATTGGTCCATGGCTACTTGGCATTTGGGCACATCCGGTACCAAGCCTCTCTGCCATGGACCTTCAAACCTTTGAAACCTGGCTTTCTGCAGGTGGCACAACCTTTCAAGTTGCCTCTGCACCTGGTGCAACCATATGGCCCTTTGCCTTTGGAAGTGGCATTGGCCTTGGCATTTGGCTTCTTCTCTTTGTTGGCACCCTTGGCCTTGGTAACCTTGGCAGCCTTGGCAGCTGCAGGTCTTTTCATCTTCTGGGGTTGCTGCTTTTCTAACATGGCATTGAAAGCTTGTTGGTTCCACTGGTCCAGTGTCTTGGTAGCCTTTCCATTCTTGTTTTTTGGCAGCCTCTTGGTTCAGATTGTCTGGTGCTTGCACAGGCACAATTGCTTCTGATGGTGCAGCCACTTGGGGTGTAGCTTGCTGGCTCTGGGATGCAGCTTGCTGGCTCTGTAGAGACAAAGCTTGGCCATTGGGGTGCTGAGCCCCTTGGCTTGGCACTTGCTGGCATTCTGGTGCATTGCATTGCAAAGGCAAGGCACAATTGCTTCTGATGGTGCAGCCACTTGGGGTGTAGCTTGCTGGCTCTGGGATGCAGCTTGCTGGCTCTGTAGAGACAAAGCTTGGCCATTGGGGTGCTGAGCCCCTTGGCTTGGCACTTGCTGGCATTCTGGTGCATTGCATTGCAAAGGCAAAGCTTGGCTATTGCATGGCTGGCTCCAATAGCTTAGCTCCTGGTGGCCTTGCTGGTTATTCCACTGGTGCAAATTCAATGGAAATGCATTTGGCTGCAAGGCATGTGTTGGTGCATTGCCATGTGTGGCTGGCTGCACAAGGGTTGTCCTATTGGCTCCTTGGAGGAGCTTGCTGGTGCACCTCACTGGAATGTGGTGGGCCATGGTCAAAGCCATCTGGTCAAAGTACCTGGCCTCAGGCTTCTTGTCTTGGTAAACCAATTGGAGCACCTCCTGGCCCAGGGACTGTGGGTCTTCTGGGTAAACTTGGAGGCATGGAACACTATATGGAGCACCTGGCCGGTTGGCCACAGCTTGGCTCAAGTGCTCCACCAAATTGTAAATAGCATGGTATGGTGGCAACTTCTTGCACCCTTGCTGCTGTTGGATGCACAGCAAAATGGCAATAGCTGCCCTCTTGGTGGTCTCTTTGATGCTCTTGACACCCATGGACTTCAGCCTTTTGGCCAACACAATGGCTCCTTCCCATGAATTGGTGGATTCCAACTGGGACCAATCTTCCTTAGTTAAATATTTGTTGAGGTGGTCACAGGCACTGGCTGCAGTGGTGACCTTGCAAGCAATGTTTCCATTGGCATTCACCATCAATTTGTCCACCTCTTTGGATGGCATCCTTCATGTTTGTTGGAAGCTTGGATGGCTTGATGTGATTCAGCAACATGACAGCATCTGGGCTGGTCAGTCCATTCATCTTGGAAAGCTTGTAGGTGGCTTGCTGGGTCAGGCCTTGGACAAGCTGATCATCCATATTCCTGGCTTCCAGGAGCTGCTCATTGGCTTTCAATTCTGCCAACAAAGTTGTGACACTGAACATGGCTAAGGTGGTGCACACAGCGCAATGCCAGAAAGGTTTTTTTGAAGACAAATGCTGCAATTTCATTAACTCAATGGTCATCTGCAATGGTGTAAGCACTGTGTGCTGCAACTGTGGCATCAAGACAAAAAGAACTTGGATGTTAAAGCACTGTGTGCTTGTCTTGGCACATGTAAAGAAACAACTTGCTAAATCTGCACTGCAAGATGTTTTCTCCCTTGGCTGGTATCTAGCTCTGGTTGGCTTGGGTGGTTCAGCACTTTGGCTGAACATGGTGCCCTTAGCAGCACCAGCTGAAGTTGAAGGGGTTTGGCCAGCGGCAATGGGTGCCAAACCAGTAGTCCACCTCATACTGAGTCTCCTGGTAGTCATGGTAGAGGAGCAACTCTGCTAAACCATCCCTGGAGATCCTGGCATAAAATCTAGCCATGAAAACAAAAGTCATGCCACAGCAACACAAGATCAAAAGCACCAGGTGCTAGCCCAAACAAAAAAAACACACATGAAAATGCATAGATGATGATTCAACAGCACATGGTTGCCAACAGTCCTATAGTAGGTGGCCTGGTTGTTTTTGAGCATGGCCACTTCTCTCTGGCCACCATCATCACTCCATTGGGAGAACATCAGCAAAGCTGGTCCCATTGGTGGCTCATACCTTGGTGTTTTGTATGGTGCCACAACTAATTGGGAAATTTTGCAATAACTTGCACACCATGGGTGCATGGTTGATGTGCTTAATGCAGTTAAGATGCCACTGGAGCCATCCATTGGTGAATTCCACCACCCAGTACCTTTGGCCATTGTACCATTGCAGGCCAGCATTAGCTATGGTCACCCTGGCCCACAATGCGATGCACTCAAAGTCAATAGGTGGTTAATCCCTCAAGCACTTGGTGCTGCTGCAACTGCAGTACTGGTCAGGCTGCATGGTTTGTTTCTCCAAAGTTGATTTGCACATGGTCTTGGCTTCTGGTATTTTAGCCAAACCAATAGTCAATGTGTGGCTGCATGGCTTCATAGTCTTTGTACAAGAGCAGCTGGGTGAGGTCCTCTATGGAGATCCTGACATATGTTCTGAGAGCACAAAAATTATATTCAAAGTTATAAGTACCAAGTGCTGGTATGAAAGAAGCACATTTCAAACATAAGGACCAACTGCTTGTATCTACAAGCACAAAGTGCTGATATTCAAATCTAAAATGGAAATTGCAATGTTGCTTCCAAAATGTTCATGGAGAATGACATGCACAGCTGGCCCAAGCTCCTGTCATGGATGCACTCTTGGTCTACCAGTTGGCAAACCAACCTTGTCCTGGGCCTTTGAGCATAGGGAACTGGGACCCACATGCTAAATTGATGGTCTGGAGGGGGTTGAGGTGGTTTGTACCTTGGACTTCAAACCAAAAACATTATGTGAGAAGAAACATAGTCAATGTTTGTGTTTACATGCAACCAAAGTGCCACTGGTACCATCCATTGGAGAATGCCAACACAAAGCATTTTGTTCCATCATATTTACATGTGAAGTGATCAGTTATCATCACCATGGTAAATTGAACTGGCAAATGCCTGCAGGAAATCCATTGTATTTGTATTTTTTTAAAAAATAAAAACTAATGTATAGTGGATTGGCAAGCAAAGAAACAGATAGAAACACCTAGCTTTAATGAAGCAAACATAAATGCATATTTGGATAATATAGAATATATATGTTGATGTTTTTGAAGTTGGTTTGAAACAATATTCAGATAAAAAATAATAATAACCCAAACTTATATATTAATATCAAAACTTGTATATATATATATATGTAATTGAAGTTAGCCTAAATATATTATGAGTAATGAAATGTAATGTTATTTAATAGAAACTCATAACTTATTAAGATTTAAGTGTTGGTTCAATCTTACGAAATTTCATAATAAAAGAAAAATAATTAATTAAAATAAATTGTAATTAAGATATATATATATATCTTGAAAATATTTTTAAGATAATTCATTTGTTTAGGCATCTTAACCAAATCCAATTCCAGATTCCATTTGGCTAAGCATCTTAACCAAATCCAATTCCAGCTTCCATTTGGTTAAGAAGCTTAACCAAACCCAATTCTAGATTCCATTTGGTTAAGCCTCTTAACCAAACACAATTCAAGATTCCATTTGGTTAAGCCTCTTAACCAAATCCAATTCCAGACTCCATTTGGTTAAGCATCTTAACCAAATCCAATTCCAGCTTCCATTTGGTTAAGCCTCTTAACCAAATCCAATTCCAGATTCCATTTGGTTAAGCCTCTTAAACAAATCCAATTCCAGATTCCATTTGGTTAAGCCTCTTAACCAAACCCAATTCCAGGTTCCATTTGGTTAAGCCTCTTAACCAAATCCAATTCCAGACTCCATTTGGTTAAGAGGCTTAACCAAATCCAATTCCAGCTTCCATTTGGTTAAGCCTCTTAACCAAATCCAATTCCAGATTCCATGTGGTTAAGCCTCTTAACCAAATCCAATTCCAGATTCCATTTGGTTAAGCCTCTTATATCGACGGACTGAAACTTAGAATGATGTGCGGGGTTCCAAACGACGATACCCCGAACTTAGAATGACTGAAAAAAGGCCCCCCCGAGTAGCAACTTAGAATGACTCCGAGTTAGAATGACTGAAAACCAAACAAAACGTGGAAAAACACAGTGTTTTGGGAGATTTCGGACATCTTATGGAAATGCTTTGGATTCCACGGATTAGCCAAATTGGCAGAAATCATCAAAACATGTGGAAAAAATCAGTGTTTTTGAAGGTCCTTGACAACGTATGGACGTGCTTTGAAATCACAAGTTGGCAGAAGTCATCAAAAAAAACAAAAAAAAACGCAGAAAACTCTGGAAAAACATTGTTTTCCTCCCATGTTGTTCTGTCCCGGTGATATATTTGTTTTTATATCTATATATTTACCTGCAATCACCTGCAGTCATTTTAAGCTCAGACCCTCCCCAACCTATTGACCTACTGTCTGCCTACCTATTTATCTATGTGTGTATATACATATATGCATGTATTGATTTTTAGATTTATATATTTACCTGCAATTACCTGCAGTCATTTTAAGTTCAGACCCTCCCCAACCTATTGACCTACTGTCTGCCAACCTATTTATCTATGTATTTATATATATATATATGTATGTATGTATTTGTTTTTGTATTTATATATTTACCTGCAATCAACTGCAGTCATTCTAAGTTCAGACCCTCCCCAACCTATTGACCTACTGTCTGCCTACCTATTTATCTATGTATATGTATATATATATATATTTATGTATTTATTTATTTTTATATTTATATATTTACCTGCAATCACCTGCAGTCATTTTAAGCTCAGACCATCCCCAACCTATTGACCTACTGTCTGCCTACCTATTTATCTATGTGTGTATATACATATATGCATGTATTGATTTTTAGATTTATATATTTACCTGCAATCACCTGCAGCCATTTGAAGTTCAGATCCTCCCCAACCTATTGACCTACTGTCTGCCAACCTATTTATCTATGTATATATATATATTTTATATTTATATATTTACCTGCAATCACCTGCAGTCATTCTAAGTTCAGGCCCTCCCCAACCTATTGACCTACTGTCTGCCTACCTATTTATCTATGTATATATATATATGCATGTATGTTTTTTTTATATTTATATATTTACCTGCAATCACCTGCAGTCATTTTAAGTTCGGACCCTCCCCAACCTATTGACCTACTGTCTGCCTACCTATTTATCTATGTATATAAATATATGTATGTATTTATTTTTATATTTATATATTTACCTGCAATCAACTGCAGCCATTCTAAGTTCAGACCCTCCCCAACCTATTGACCTACTGTCTGCCTACCTATTTATCTATGTATATATATATATATGTATGTATTTATTTTTATATTTATATATTTACCTGCAATCCCCTGCAGCCATTTTAAGTTCAGACCCTCCCCAACCTATTGACCTACTGTCTGCCTACCTATTTATCTATATGTATATATATATATATGTATTTATTAATGTATTTTTATATTTACCTGCAATCACCTGCAGCCATTTTAAGTTCAGACCCTCCCCAACCTATTGACCTACTGCCTGCCTACCTATTTATCTATGTATATATATAAATATATATATATGTAGTATTATGTATGTATTTTGATATTTATATATTTACCTGCAATCACCTGCAGCCATTCAAAGTTCAGACCCTCCCCAACCTATTGACCTACTGTTTGCCTACCTATTTATCTATGTATATATATATATGTATATGTATATATATATATGTCTGTATGTATTTATTTGTATATTTATATATATTCACCTGCAATCACCTGCAGTCATTCTAAGTTCAGACCCTCCCCAACCTATTGACCTACTGTTTGCCTACCTATTTATCTATATGTATGTATTTATATATATATATATGTATGTATGTATTTATGTTTTTATTTATATATATATATACCTGCAATCATCTGCAGTCATTTTAAGTTCAGACCCTCCCCAACCTATTGACCTACTGTCTACCTACCTATTTATCTATATGTATATATATATGTATGTATTATGTATGTATTGTTTTTATATCTATATATTTACCTGCAATCACCTGCAGTCATTTTAAGCTCAGACCCTCCCCAACCTATTGACCTACTGTCTGCCTACCTATTTATCTATGTGTGTATATACATATATGCATGTATTGATTTTTAGATTTATATATTTACCTGCAATCACCTGCAGTCATTTTAAGTTCAGACCCTCCCCAACCTATTGACCTACTGTCTGCCTACCTATTTATCTATGTATTTATATATATATATGTATGTATGTATTTGTTTTTGTATTTATATATTTACCTGCAATCAACTGCAGTCATTCTAAGTTCAGACCCTCCCCAACCTATTGACCTACTGTCTGCCTACCTATTTATCTATGTATATGTATATTTATATATATATATATATGTATGTATTTATTTTTATATTTATATATTTACCTGCAATCACCTGCAGTCATTCTAAGTTCAGACCCTCCCCAACCTATTGACCTACTGTCTGTCTGCCTACGCTATTTATCTATTTATATATATATATATATTATATTTAGATTCGAAACCACATACTGTCTGCGCGTAGCATGTTGGTTGCTGGTTATTGTTTAGTTTATTATATATGAACGCGCAGATAAGTGAGATTGATTATTACTGATGTTGTTTATATTGGATTCGAAATAATGAAAGGTGCTCGTTATTAGAATGACTGCAGGTGATTGCAGGTAAATATATAAATATAAAAATAAATACATACATACATATATATATATAAATATACATATACATATAGATAAATAGGTAGGCAGACAGTAGGTCAATAGGTTGGGGCGGGTCTGAACTTTTATATACTCAAAAGCGTATCATGTCGGCTGAAATTTGGAAAATGTTTGAAGACGCTGACTAACTATTATCACAGGGGTGTATGGAGCTCAAAGGGGCGCCTAGGTTTGTTACATGAAAGTGCGCTGTAACGAATGATTCAGAAATAGAAGAAGTCAAAATTACTGGATTATAAATGGAGGAAAGCATAACAAGAGCAAAAATTGATAAACACCAATGATGAAAAATGAAAAATGGATGGAAATGGAAATGGAAAAAATGGATGAAATATGGATGAATAATGGATGACAGTGGATGAAATTGGGTAAACATTGATGCTGAAAAGAAAAAAGGATGAAAAATGGATGGAAATGGAAATATAGAGCATGCGTGAAATGATTATATAAGAATTGATGAGCAGGGATTAAACAGAATTAAACTTGATGGGGGGAAACAATGAATAATGAATGGGAAGTGGATAGAGATTATGGATATATATATAAATATAACTATTTATAAATATAATGAATACATTACAGTCTTGCTGTGCCGGACCGAAACATAGAATGACCATTTGGAAACCGCTGAGGCATCCTGTAAAACAATGAGCGTTCCAGGGCAGTGTGGACAGATGCAACTGGGTGGAAGTGGAAAATTACTGGATTATAAATGGAGGAAAGCATAACAAGAGCAAAAATTGATGAACACCAATGATGAAAAATGAAAAATGAATGGAAATGGAAAAAATGGATGAAATATGGATGAATAATGGATGACAGTGGATGAAATTGGATAAACATTGATGCAGAAAAGAAAAAAGGATGAAAAATGGATGGAAACTGGATGGAAATGGAAATATAGAGCATGCGTGAAATGA
>CAMXCT020006646.1:238682-361182 GCA_947184155.2 Cladocopium goreaui | reverse complement strand
GGCATTTGTTTGGGTGGTGGTCTTGCCAATTGTGTTGTTGCCTTGGCTGGTGGTGAGGATGCTGCTTTGGCTGGCAATGGTGTGGCTGGCTTGCCTGTGGGTGTTGCTTTACTTATCTTTGGTGTTTGAAGCAAGATTGTGGATCTTGATGTAGCTGGCGCTGGTGCTGGCTTGGCTGTTGATGTGTCTGCCACTGGTGTTGGCTTGGCTGGCTTGGCTGTTGATTTGGTTGGCACTGGTTCTGTGGCTGGCTTGGTGGGTGGTTGTACTTCCATTTGCTTGGGTTGTTGTACTTCCACTGTGGTGGGTGTCAGCTCCTGTTGTGGTGAGCTGGCCTTTGCTTTTTTCATCAACCTTGGCATGTCTGCACTGCTGGCTGATGCTGCTGGGCTTGGTGGTCTTGCAAACATGGGGATTGGGATTGAAGAAGCTGGTGCTGGTCCTGGTGTCTCTGGAGGTGAGTTGGGTGCCTCTGCTGTGCCTCCTGGCAAAGGCACTGCAGATGGTATGTTTTCTGCTTTTGGTGTACTTGGATTGGGTGGGATAGGTGGTTGGTCTGCAGGGCTGCTTGGCTCTGTGGGGCTACCCATGTCCTGCATGGTGTGCAGCAATTTTTGAATGCCATGCATGAGCAACAATGGTGGCCATGCAACATGAATGCAGGGCACCTCTGCCTTGCTGGACAACATGGTCATGGCATTGTCCATTTCCTACCATTGGAACAAACATATTGGGAATGATATTGGTTTCAATAAAACCCTATTATCATGACAGTATGTTGGCAATATGTATATATTGATATATATTAATTTTTATGTATAGATACATTGCATAGTTGCAAACATGAGACCCCACCTCTTCATCTGGGTCACCTCTGGGATGTCTTCTTGGGAAATCAGCTTTGGACTTGGACCCATGTCTCAGTGGGACCTGCCACACAAGATGGTCACAAGCATTGTGTGCTGAGTAAAATCAGTTTGGAAAAAACACTGTGTGCTGCATGAAACAAATGGAAAAAAAGCACTGTGTGCTGAATGAAACAGATGGAACAAAAAGCACTGTGTGCTGAATGAAACAAATGGAACAAAAAGCACTGTGTGCTGAATGAAACAAATGGAACAAAAAGCACTGTGTGCTGATTTGGTGAATGTGAAAAAGAAACAATGGGTGCTGGAGCAAATTTCAACACTGCACTTTATGGTTTGTGATGCTTGGAAACTAAGTTCCAAGCCACTAGGTCTGGTGGACCAGCCTTTGCTGGTCGAGCTGGTGCTGCAGGGTTAGCTGGAACCTGAAAGAGAGATTGAAACATGGTTGGCATTCATTTGGCTCTGTTGACCATGCCTCATCATCCTTTGGTGGTGCCTCCTGCTCCTGCAAAACAACATGCATGGCATATATGTAACCCAGAATGCAATGCACATGCCATGGCTGTCCTCCATGGCACAGTTTTTGTGCACATGCAGCTTGGCACTGCAAGCCAAAAAAATTGCAGCATGGTTGACATATGTGATTTGGAACACATGTTTGAACATCTTGGTGCTGAGAATGAATTTAAGCACTGCGTGCTGAACCACATGGACATGGAAACTGACAACTGAAAATGCTATGAAGCACATGGTGCTAAACCATATGGACATGAACATGAAGCAAACAATGTGGCTCCAGAAGCTGCTAGCCGTTATTTTCCCATCAAAACTTGACATAGTGGCTTCTCAGCATTTAGCCTTCTGGTGCTGGTTCATGGCCATCTGGTGGCACTGTGTCTCTCTTCCTCTTCCTGGTTTTCTTGGGTGACTGCAAGGTGATCTCTTGGATGTCTGGCTGCAAGGGTTGGAAGACTGCAGTGAGCTGGTCCTGGTCCATTTCAACCATGAGCTCATTGTGGGTGCCCCTGGATTTGGGGCAAAGGCAATGCACCATGGTGCCACCCACATCAATTTGCACAACCATGTCCATGGTTTGCTTGGCTGCCTTGTGCTTCTTGGCATTCTCATTGCCTATGCCTTCTCCATCTGGTGTAGGCATCAAAGACATGGTCAAAGCATCATCCCTTTTGGCTTTCAATCCCTGAAGCAATGCTGAATTGGTGAGGCTGGCATTCTTCTTTGGGTATCCTTCAGTCAGCAACTGGGCAATCTTGTGGTGAGATGGCCTCAACTTCAGTACCACACACCTTGGTACTCCTTCAGCAAATCTTCTGGCATGGTGGTGGCATAGCCATGCCAAGAAATGGACCACGTTTGGGAAATGATTGCCATGGTGGCATCTTGAACCAGCACCAAAGCAAAAATTCAATCATGGGTATACCAACATGGAAAAGCACTCTGTGCTGAAATGCTGCATGGGAAAGCATTGGTGGACACTGTGTGCTGTAAGGGTTGCAAACACAAAATAACAATTTGCAAGCATTTTTCAATGCCAAGCCAATGCAAATCAAAATTGCACATTTCTGGAAATGTACATACATGGAATCTCAAGAGGTTTTGGCCTTCTTGGCCTTATTCTTGCTGGCCATTTCTTCTTCTGAGCAAAGGATTGTCAAAAATGTTCCTTGCTCAACTTTGGCATTGTTCCTGAGAATTGGAACTTGGAAGCCATTCTCTGTCTTGGCCATGTGGACCTCCATGTTGCCACCTGGGCTTTTCACCAAATGAAAAAATGGCACCAAAATACCTGTTTTCTTTTCCAAGTCCACTTTGGTGGAATGATCTGGAACTTGAAATCATCTGGGCAATGAATCAAAGTCATGTTGGCTTTCACTTCTTTCACATGGGCTAGTTGGCCCATGGGGAAAATCTTCAGCTTGCCCTTGGCAAAGGTCTTGTTGGCAAAGGCACCAAAAGACCTTTCTGCAACTACCACTGAACCTTCTGGCAACAGGTTCCTCAGTTGAAAGCAACTAAAGGCTACATATACAAATTTGAAAACACAAAACAATGTCTAGAATTCTGGTCAAATTTCATTCCTTAGCAACCATATTGCAACCCAGCTACTCATGGTACAGCTGGGTCATGGCAATGGTGGCTTCTGCCTTCAACTTCTCTTGGTGGAAACTACCCAAGCTTTCTGGCAAAAGGTCTTGCATGGCTTGGCTCAGAAGCAACTGTGGTGGCTCAGTGGCAGCCTTCTTGACATCTTTCAATTCATCCAATTCTACCTCCATCTTCCATGGTTGGCCATCTTTGGGTGGAAACAATGGCATGTGCACAAATGTGGCAACTGTGTCAGTGATGGACTTGAATTGCCAATGCTTCAAATCACCTTTCCTGTGGTAAAAGGTGTTCTCTTCCAGGCCCCATTTCCTTTTGGCAATCAACTTGGCATCACTGCTCTCCTGCCAACAAACATGTTTCAAAGATAAAATTGACAAGAAGGATGGAAGCACTGTGTGCTGGATAAAATATTTCAAACACAAGACACACTCCTGGAAAGACTCTGGCACCCAAGAAGAGCTGGGAGCTGCAGTGTTGGTGCCATTGAGAAGATCATGAAGCTCTTGGGAAAATGTGCTGCTGATCTCACCCAAATTTTCAAATTGAATCTCATCCCTGGACTTGTGCTGCTTCTTGGTGAGATAGAGTATGGACCTGACCAAAAACCTGGCAAAGAGATTTCTTCCATCTCTGGTGGCATGGAGGCCATGCTTCTGGACAATTGTGTATCCATGGGCCAAGTTGGCTTCACAGCTTGCCAAATTGGCTCTCATGGCTGGTGCCTTGAGCTTCTCAACATCAGTTTTGAGAAGCAGCTTGCCTATGCCATCCTTACAAATTGGACTTTGAAGGTTGGCAGCTAAAAGGCCAGCTCTGACCCATGGAAAACTGCTGGACTTCTCCTTGAAACCAATGAAGGCAATGGTGGTCATGAAATCTTCCCCAATGGTCATGGTGTTGGTGAAGGCTTTGCCTGCAAACACATTTGGGAAACTGGACATGTGAAAAATCGCAATTGGCATGCCTTGCTGAACATTGCAAACAAGCCATGTGCTATTGTAGCCAAGGTGCTCACATGGCCCAGCACATGAATGGTGTCAACGTTGGTGCCACCACTATATTTCTGGACATAGTGAGCAATGGCAGCAATATAAGGCATGCACTTGGGTTTGGTGCTCTCTGCAAGCTGCAAAGCCTTCTTCAAGTCTTTGGTGTGGGCATAGTGGCTGGCCATGGATGCCATAATCTCAATCTCTGTTTGTGCCTTGGCAATCCCATGGGAGGAATTCAAAGCTGCTTGGATCAGCTGTGGCAAATCTGGGAAGATATCTTCCACTTGGGCCACAATAATGTCCCATTGCCAGCCTTCTGTGCACATGGTGTAGAAGGGGTTCTGGTTCCCTTGGCTTCCACAACAGGATTGCAGGTTCAGGTTGCCATTGTGGGCGATGGCAGCCAATTCCCTTATTCAAGGTGGTGCAGCCATAGAGCACAGCCTTGCAAAATTGGCTCAAATGGCTACTACCCAAGCTGAGAAACCTTTCCTGGCCACTTGGTGGGCACAAAGTGCCTTCTGATGCATGCACAATGGCTTCATTGGTAGCAATTTGGCTTTTCTTCTTGGCCATCTGGTTGGACACTTCTATGGCCACACTGGCTTGGATCTTGCTCAGATCTGGTCCAATGGTCAATATGTTGGCCCCTTTGTGGTGGCAATCATAGTGGGACAGCATGGCACCACCTCTATTGAGTGGATGGACCAAGAGCTGGGTGGGCTTCAAGGTCTGCTGGTACATCAAGCCATTCTCTTGGAGCTTCTGCTGGATCTGCATCCACTTGGTGCCAATTGGCATGCTGGGGTCATCCTTGACCTTGGCGATGAACTTCTGCAGATTTTGGTCCATGGCAGCACAAAGGCAAATTGGTCTGGCTATCTAACAAAAGGTGACACATTTTCAACAATGAAATTTGCAATGGCATCACATTGTGGCATGCCATGCATGTTGTACACATGTGAACATTTGGAAAGCATTGGTTGCTTTGGAAGCACCAATGCCACTTGGAGCAACATACAGCTTGACCAACTGAAGCTACATGTGAGCATTTGGAAGCACCAAGTGCTATAGCTGCTGCCATTGGAGCAACATGCAGCTGAACCTTAACTTTTGAAAAGCATTGTCTGCAGTACACATGCATGTGATCATTTGGAAAGCATTGGCTGCTTTGGAAGCACTGTGTGCTAAGTCTATAAAGAAACAAAGTGGGAAAATGTTTCAATGGAAGCACTATGTGCTGAATGCATGCACATGCCTTTGCACATGAATAAATGCTTGGCTTTGCAACATGGAAAACATGTTTCTGCTGCACACAGAAAGCAGTGGCAATAAACTTTTTCTTCTGGAATGCTGTGCTGCAAGATGATGTTGCCAGGACAATCACAAAGAAAACACAAAAAAACACAACGCAACCACCAAAGGCTAAATGAGCTAAGTTGGCTAAGATTTTAGCCCACTTATCAATCTTAGGTTAAATCTTAGCTAAGGTTGTTAAATTGGCTAAAAGCTTACAAGCATTTAACAATACTTTAGCAAGGATGTAACAGCATACAAGCTTTGCTTTAACATACATCTAGCTAAGATGGATAAAGCTCTTAAACCACTAGCAAGGAAGGGTCCTTCTCGAGCGTGTGGTCTGGGCTCCAGTTCTGAAGTGAACCACATCGCTAGGTTCAGTGCAAGAAGAACTCACGAAGGAAATTTTGACCACCTGAGCGCGTCCTAAACTGGGATGATATGTAGTACCCTCAAATTGCGTATAGGGAAAGTGATTAATGATAAATCAGTGGATTTTGATGACCTCACAGCGATACAACGCAAAACTTCACATCATGGATCACCATGGGCAGCCCCATTCTATATTCAATCTCGTTGGTGCAATCATACGGCGGGAATGTTTCTGGGTCTTGGTGCCTATGTATGGGTCAAAATGGGATACGGAGTCTACTTCTGACACAAATCAACATTTATGGGCTGCGGTCCTTCAGCACGCACCCATGTACCCAAATCACAAGAAAAACGATTTTAAGTTTCAACTCAGTGTTTCCTTGCGGGTTGCACGGCGGGGAGTTAGGATACACAGGACAAGATCGGCTTACCCGTGCACAAACAATGATCAAAGAGAGGCACGTTACATCTCCAGAACAAAAAGTCGCAGAAGAACAACCCAGCATGAATGACCGCTGTATAGCCCTGTTCTGATTGATTGATGGATGTGCGAGGCCGGATTTTGAATTTGAATTCTCTGATGTCGTTGTTTGAAAGTCTGGGCCGCAAAAAAACAACTACAGTAGGACAGTAGGGGTCTACGAATGGTGGCTCAGATTCCTGCAATGTACTGAACCTGGTTGGGCATCAAAACATAGAAAACATCAAGTGGACATACAAGTAGGAGGGCACCTAAAAAGTGGCAGGGCCGTGCACGTGGCATGCACAATCGTGCAAGGTATGAGGAGGAAGAGCAAATAGCAAACAAGAGACGTGTGCTCCCGCATTTTTTAAAATAGTTAGTATATTTAAATCCAGTTAATTATTCAAATTATATATGATTATACATATGATTAAATATATATATATACATAAATATGTACATATATATATGTATGTGATTATATATGTGTGTATTCTAATATTGTTTTGACTGGTGTTGGTGACTTCCCCCACGCTGCCAAGGCACCCAATCTTCCACTGTGATCTTGTGCCCACCTCCATGACCCACCCGATACTCCATCTGGTAGAAACAGCCTGGCTCAGCCAGGGAGACCTCAGTCTCAGCCGGCTTCAGATGCTTGAAAAACATTGGGAAAACTCAGTATTTTGCGGCGAAATGATCTGGTTTTGTCTGTGATAATCCTGTGGTTTATTCTGTTTGTGTCAAATTTCCCCATGGAAATTGCTCATAGAAAAAAACACCTGTGTCTGGTGCCAACAAGATATGGAGAACAATGTGGGGCAATAAGGCTTGTCTTTTGGGATGATCTGGGCGATGAAATTGCAAGCAAAGCCCCCAAATTGTTAAAAACAAGGCATTTTGAATCATTTTGTATGTTTCATATTGGCTTAGGTCCAATTTTTCCAGCCTTAGACAGCAAACATCCAGCTGACGTCCCCACCATGTCGTCACTCTCGGTGAAGGTGATTGCTGGGGGCTGCTTGCCGTACGGATAGTCTTGGCCCCTGTGACCGGGCTTGCTGTCAACCACTGATATGACGTATCTGCGGCTAAATGTGTGTTTCTACACATACATACATACATACATACATACATACATACATACATTACGTTACGTTACGTTACATTACATTACATTACATTACATGAAATTACATACATACATTACATATATGAATGTGTATGTAAATATAAATCAATACATATATCAAATATATATATATATATACATATATATATATAAATATTGTTCATACATTTTCTTAATATATGTATTATGTATATATGTATTATATACTGTATGTAAGTCCATGGGCCGAAAACACAAAACACTGCACATCCACACAGCAAAGTAGACTGCATAAGTAGTCTTGCACTATTTTGGGATATATACATGACACATATATACCTGCGTGTATAAAAATATAAATTACATATGTAAAATATATTATACCTATATTCCAGGAAAACAAAACATCATGTCATATAATGTCTCGGTGACCTTCAACAAACAGTTGGCTACCTGGCAACCTGGGGTTAGTGACAACTTCACCAGTGGCCCATGGTTCTTCAACCGGGAGCCCAACATCCAGACGGCCTGTAGGTCCCATAGAGGTTCTTGCGCAGCAACACATCTCCATCACCACGCTTGAGAGTCAGAAACCTTGGTTCCCGGGGGTATCCCCAATAGCAGGATGGTTTACATGGACAATCCGACCATGAAATTGATGAGGGGTACCCCTATTTAAGAAACCTCCATTTCTTTCATTCATCAATTTTGATTGTGATTCGTCAAGCGTCTGCTGTGAAGTTTGCCATCAGTAGCCGATGGCATGGGGTGGTTCACTGAATGGCTTTGAGATAAACACTTGCAAGGATGCAACGGAATTACCAGTCAAAAATGGAACTGTGTGTAAAGTTTCCCTTGGACTCTTGGACCAAGTCTGAGAATGCTTTACCACCAAAAGAAAATTCTCCGTGGTCTCCAGACCCTTGTTTTTGTTGAAGCATCCCTTCCCTCATTTCCAGCATTGCTCTTTAAAACAATGAATATGGCATTGTTACTGGCTAAAATTGTATATTAGCATGTTTCCGCATCTTCCCCTTGATCTTGTTGATGACGGCAGGTACATGTTCCAATTCAGCTGTTCACTGGCGGGATGTTCGAAGCATCCAGACTTGGTTGGCCACCAAGCATGAAAAAACATCTTCCAAGTTGCATTCTTGGAGACATGTGAGATGGGCAACCATGGCGCTGCAATCAAACTTCATCCAATCTTACCATCATCCCCTTGTGGCCCTTGTTCCCCAAGGCCGGCAACAATGCTGACTTGGCATTTCCCCAGTCCTGGTGTCGTGAAAGGCCCTCCGAGGTCGGGGATCCCAACGTTCTTCCTAGGATTATCCAGGACTTGCCCATGGATTGGATCTATGCTATAGTTTGTCACCAACATCATCATCATCATCATCATCATCATCATCACAATATGTATATGTAAATATATATATATATATATTGTAATCCCTTCCCCCTATTACTAAACGTCCCCCAAATACTAAAAACTAGGGTCCATCTCAAATTTTGGAAAATTTCAGATTGGCCAATTTGACTTTTAACCGATCCCCTTTAGAAAACAATTTAAAAATAAAGCTACCATTTGTGGGTTTTGCCCCCTAATACTAAAAACTAGGTCACGTCGTGAATTACGGTCCCGCTGTTTTTGCGAGTTCTCAACATGGGCCATGCATAAAATCGACAACCCTTACAGGGTTTCTGTTTTCTCTTTGAAAAACCATCATCCATTTTCGATGGTATTTGCATGACTTTGAGGCTATGAATTCGCAGTTCCACTCATGTTTAGCATCCATGTGCAACACACGCGTTTGAAAAAAAAAACCGGACATTTTTGTCTCAGCACGTGGAGGCCAAGTCAGCCAGCTTGTTCAACGTGTTTGCGTTGCCGCAGTTTGTGCAACAAACAAACGCAAACACGTAGTCTCGGATGGATCCATTCACATCTCGAGTGAGCTTATGGTTGTTGCACAGCTCCTTGGGCACATTTTTTTAAAGAGACTGCCACTTCCTATCTATACACTGCATGAAACATGAAACATGTTTGCAAGTGCAAGAGAAGATGTCATAGCGTAGCATGAAACATGTTTGCAAGTGCAAGGAACGTTATTACGCCCCGCCACCCCCATAGCGTAGCATGACACCTGGCTGCAAGTGCAAGAGAAGATGTCATAGCGTAGCATGAAACCTGGGTGCAAGTGCAAGAGAAGATGTCATAGGGTAGCATGACACCTGGCTGCAAGTGCAAGAGAAGATGTCATAGCGTAGCATGAAACATGTGTGCAAGTGCAAGGAACGTTGTTACGCCCCCCCCATCCCCCCCTCCCCCCAGCCACCCCCACACCCCACCCCATGCGTGACAAGATCCACAACAGCTGAGGCGTTGACTTGAGAGGAGAGGTGAAAATGTGCAAAAACGTAAGGGTCATTAATAACGCCGTCGGCAAAAACAAGCATATTCCACGGGGCCGTACCTCGGGCGTGAGCAAAAACTAGTTAACCCCGGGGTGTTTATTATTAGGGTCCGTCCGATTTGTCTTTTTATATTAGGGCTTTTAATTTTTATTAGGGCCCGCTTCGAAAACCAATTTTTGGCAATATTTTAATTGCGTTATAAAAGGAAATTTAATTGATTTTGAAATCGAACAAATTAGTTTTTATTATTAAGGTTTTAATTTTATTATTAGGGTCCGCTTCGAAATCCAATTTTTGGCAATATTTTAATTGCGTTATATACGGAAATTTAATTGATTTTGAGATCGGAAGAAATAGTTTTTATTATTAAGGGTTTAATTTTATTGATAGGGTTCCTTAATAATAAATACACCCCTAATAATAAAGACTACCTGAGGTGTTTATTAATAGGGGGGGACGTTTAGTATTAGGGGGAAAGGATTATTGTATACAGTCCATAAATCCTTTCCGCATTTGGTAAACCTGCAAAACCACCAATCTGCGCCAGCCCGTCCTGATCTTTGAAGCATTTGGCCGAGACTTCGATGCTGGACACACTATGCGCTAGCTCCTGACCCCAAAACTGGTTGATGGTAATGATAAACCTCTGGTAGATTAACATAGCGAACTGGAAAATCACAATGTTTAATAGGTAAATCAACTATTTCTATGGCCATTTCCAATAGCTATCTTAAATTACCAGAGGATATGCGGTATGCTTGTCCGAGGTCAATCAACTCAGCTGGAGATGGAAATAAGACATGTCTGAAACCAAACGGTCGATTTTTGGGATTATGGGGTGCCTTGCCAGTGGATCTGCTGCACCAAAAAAGCGAGAGCGTTTTGGAGCACAGATATGCAGCCCGTCCCCAAGGGTCGCCTTGGTCCAGTGGTCATTGTAACCCGGATATACTCATATCACATATTATATTAACATCTTATAGACACATCAACCTGATCATCAACACCATTGTTTGGAGATACTGACCCCCAAAAGAACATTGAAAAAAACCACACAACAACACGCGTCATTGACAGACACAACTAGATATGTGAACACCAATTCTCTAGCCATCCCCAAATATCAACAGTCCCGGTATGATTCTATGATCCAATACGAACACATAGTTTATTAGTGGTATTGGATATATTATTTCAAATATAGTTATTATGTATTCACTAATAAACTATTATTATGAACCAATTCACTAATAAACTATTTATTGAACATTATTGATCACCAAAATAGTTTATAGATACATTTATGGACCAATATTGATCACTATTTATGAGATACTAATCAGTTATTATTACTATGAACTATTGTGTGATACATTTTGATCATTATTGATCCATCTCCAAACCACCGTCCTTAGACCTGGCTGCCGGAAGCGGATCATCGCTCGCGGTGCGGTCGTTGATGGTCGCCTGAAGGACGATGGGACCAGGATTCTCCAGCAACAGCAGCAGGCTGCTTCCTCCGCATCTCCCAGGATAGCCCAGGAGTCCAAGGGTTGGGATAGTCGCCCAAAAAACTGGGAGGTATGGTGAAGGGAGGATGGTTCTTGGAGATGGACAGATGGACAATGTATATATTTCACAAGGCTCAAAGTTGTTCGAAATTGGGGAAGCGCAATGGCAACTTGTTCCTGGCTGTTTGGGGTGCTTGATGTTTCGGGAAAAATCCAAAATGTGCCCGAGAAATGAGACGAAGAACGCTCAAATTAATGCTAAGGCTCTCTGAACCTTCTGAAGCAAAGGGATATTAATCAAATATGGAAGGATTCAAATCTACTTTGAGGACGAGAAAGGAAATATGCAATATGCTCTGTATATATATAAACATAAAAGTATATATATATATATATATATCTCTCTCTCTCTCTCTCTCTTCATCGCCCTCTCCACTGGTGAGATTGACCTAGGGCCAGAGGCGAGCAGCGCAGCCACCCAACAAATGGGGAAGCCAAAAGCGCTTTGAATACAGGATAAACATAAATAAATAAATATATATATATATGATGATGATGATGATGATGACGATGATGATGATGATATATGCGTATGAACTGCTTGACATTGGGAAGTTGAAATGCACACGAGTACGGCAAGGTCAAAAGGATGTTGATACCTACCGCAAACATAGGGGTTTCTTCCCCTATCTATTTGAGGACGAGTTCGACGTTCCTTCCCTTATCTATTTGGGGACGAGTTCAATACCTATAGGAACATCGGATTTTGGGCATGAACACTCACTTGCCAGCTAGTCTGTGATAGTCTATGTATACTGTAAAAACTAGGGCGCCCGGGTCCCTGGTCAATGTATCATCTAAACAATGGAAAAGGGTCAGCTACATGCCTCCATCCATGAACTCTTCCTCCCATCATCCATCAGAATCTATCATTCACTGGCCAGTTTGTCCAGTGAACATCAGTAAACAAACATCTTAAATTAAAACATGAAAAAATGTTGATGTAAATCCATTTCTCTCTCAAGATGCAGAATCTACCCGGTCTACCCGAGTCTACCCCCAGTTGCTTTCTCGAAACCACCCCCCATGGCATGGAAATTTCTGTGTCCTGTCTCCAGCTTGTACGCGCTCAGAGTCTGAGTTGGATCCTCCAAGACCGTGGTATCCTGGGAGACGTCCCTAAATGGCCCCAATGGCCATGACTCAGGTACCGGTTTTTTGGAGGTACCCATCATATCTATGTAAGGCCTAAACTTTTTTTTCGGCAAATCCACAGTTTTTTTTTGCCTCAAAAATGGCACACATAAGGTCTATCTATCCTAATGCTTAAGGCATATCCCTAGAAAATATGGCCTTATATGGTACAATACCTCAATTTTAGGTAACTGAATTGGCCATTGAACCAAGGAACAGTTCCTCCAACATGTTCGATCCAAGTTCACCAACATGGGATATCTTTCTTCTATCTGGATATAAGCGATGATTTATGCGAGAAAAAACAACACAATCATGTGTTCAGGGTTCAAGGCATTCTAAGCAACAAACAGGTTGAGCTGATCTGAGTTCAACTACAAACACTATATAAATCCAAATGTAATCAAGCAAATACAATATGGTTTCACAATGCACCCTGCAGGCAAACATTGCTATTGGAATTTACCATGTTTAATAATCATATCCACAAATTACACAATTAGTGAAGACCTTGACTGTGGGGAACTTGAAACCACGAACTTTACCATCACCCAGGAAATTGATATTTTAGCTGGCAACATCTTCGGCTCATTGTCTGTTTCAGAAATCAACCATGGAACATCATCGAACCTTGAAATTGATTCAAAATCCATGAAAGAAACATTTTGTGCTAGAAATCCGAGCGTTTTTTTGATTTGACAAACCATCAACCTTCACAACCATCACCCAGAAGAGCCATAGCATTCATGGCAAATTCCGAAAAGCCAAGCAACAAAGATCAGTTTCAAGTGCTGCTTGGTCGGATCTAGGTCCAATTTCTCCAGGATCACTCTGCACAACTCCTAGGCGATCTGAATATCCGATGCTAAGGTGGCCATGCCTCACAGCGAACATCTGAAATCTAAAAACGATGTAAGAACACCACTAATATAAACTCTGACAAATCTTATAAGTCTTATAGTTTATATAGACTTAGAAGTTTCCGGATCTTCCTCAAAAATGTTCCACCGCTGCCCAGCATTCAACTTCGACCGGTTTCCATCGCCGAGCTGCACTGACCGTGTATGTTTCGAGAACGTCCACGTCGAAGGGTTCCTTTCCTAGCGAGCCAATGGACAGCGTCAGCGGCGTGGCCATGGCGAAAAGGTCCGACCGTGGCGGAGAACGGAGATCGGCCTTTTGAAAAAGGGCCTCTGCTTGAGCCTGTCAAGCTGCTCAAACACATCAGTGTCAATATATCCCATATTTGTAAATTTGTGTATAAATGTATATATATATATATATATACACAAATATAATAAATATACAAATAGATATTATATATATATGTATATATATATATAGAAATATGATATACGGTGATATATGTATATTGCACAGATATTTCAAATCATGAAATGAAAGATTCCATGGGAATGGACATGGAATGCATCGATCGATCCTCTATGGCTGCTGCCAGGCCACCTTTGTTGATGTCTTACGCCAATCCCTTTGTGGACCCTTTGTGTGTCCACAAAAAATCTGGTTTGCGTCTAATATAGGCAACTATTTCACTATTCCAGTGCGGTTCTGCGGTGCCGTTTTATAAAATTGGAACACCTATGAAGAGAGACACAGAGAGAGAGAGATACATATACATATATAAAATATTAAAATCAATACATATATACATATCATATATTATGCATTAATGTTTGTCTACTGATTTGAGGATGAAAGAAACTGACTGTACCATGAGTAAACCCCAAAACCGTGGGTAGTGTACATCGGACGATCCCTGACATGCTGCGCCACCCAGGGAAGCTGGGTATGGGTCAGAATCTATACACCAAGCCCCCGGTAGTAGCTGCGGATTGCTGGGTCATGTCGAATATTTATGAATATTTAGAAGGAACACTTTATTATGCATATATATATAAATATCATATTATATATATATCATTTTGACCCATGCCATTGCTATGATTTGAAATCGTGATTCCCCAATTTTCACACCACGCGCAGATCCGACCTTCCATGGGATCGTTCCCGTCATCTTCGTAGTAGTCCTGAGGCCGTGATCTTTGAACTGGGAAGTGCTGGCGTTTCGGACCGTCGTTTCGGGGCAATGAAAGCTAAACAAGGTACGAAGTAAGTGCCGTGTCAACATGTACAATCGAAAAAGTTGGGAATGAAACTATATAATTCTACGGTACTCATTGGTGCACATGTCATATAGATGTGCACAACTGTGCACACGTGTACCGTAATTGATCATACAGTCATATGGTAAACAAATGTAAAATTGTAAACATAAGGTTTGGTGTTGTGGAGGGGTGATCTTTGACGGTTGATTGAGCTGCGCCGTGCTGAGAGATACAGCAGCACGTTCTGCCTGGGCCTAGTGGTTGAATGGTGGCTGGCTTTCTACTCTGAAAAGCTAGTGGCGAGAACATATGCACACGCACCAAACACACACGGAGAATATACATATGGAGACAGGAGACATATGTTTTTCTTTTAAATAAAACAACTTCCTACATATCACACGCACTCAAATATCAATGTCATCTGGTCTAGTAAAGAAACATGCAATTTTTACATAGAAGTAGCTGGATTGGGACGTAGAGTCAGAAGGACAGTATCCTCTTGGCCACGGCGGCCCTTGGCCGATGCCTCATGATTTTCCTGCGGGAAAAGGATTGGCTTCATACCTCACCATCATTTCAAGTAGCCTTGTCCAAAAAGAGGGCACAAAGCCAATGGCTTTATCGTCATTTTCTGGTTGGTGGTTTCAACATGATGAGCCACCCATCTAAAAAATATGAGTTCGTCAGTTGGGATGATGACATTCCCAATATATAATGGAAAGTAAAATTCATGTTCCAAACCGCCAACCAGTTAATTAACCACTATTTGCCACTATTAACCATCATTAACCATGGTAATCACCCAGTTTCCCATCATTTTCCACACTAATTAAGGCGGCCATATGTAGCAGTTTCCATCTGTCCAAGGGGCTTTGCTGGAGACTTCTCTGATCCTGTTGATCTTCACGAGAACCTCAGTGCAATGCTGGACCCGCAGGGCATTGCTTTATTTTTACTGTGGAAAATGATGGAAAATGACGATAAACCCATTGGATTTGTGAATGTCCTCTTTTTGGACATGTTCATTCTATAAAGGTCAGTTCATGTGAACCACATCAAACACCATCATTTTCGGGGGAGTCGATCAACCAACCTGGATGAGCGTTAGACCCGTTGACCGTCCCTTGACCCCGTGGGCGAAAGGCACGGGGTTTCTCTTCTTATCCAAACGCATTGCGAAGATCATCAACGCCTGGGCGTTAGGAGAAGCGATTCCTGCGCTAATGCCTTCGAATGAAAAATGGGGAATGTGAAGAATTATCAGAATATCTCAGAATATTCGATTCGATAAAATTGGTGATTGACTGTGAAACATTGTGAACCTATGGGAAAAGAACCCGGATATATAGCCGATTCAATCGAATTTCAAATAAGGATGGGATTCTTTTTCGTGGCACTTGCAAGGTGGTGCCTTGCAATAGGGTTCTAAGGCCCTAGATAGCTAAGTCAGTTCCTGGTCGGGTTAACTAGCTGGGTTAACCTTGGTTTATGGCAGATATATCTATATCATAGACATAGATGTTAATGGGGTCAATTTGCCTATAGTTCATGCAATATTTAACTACATCTGGGTCATTCAGGATGTCAATGTTGATATTCCATACATGGAACATTCGGGTACGTGGACAGTTGCAAAAATATGGTTGGGCTTAAATCGACATCCATGTACTGTCTGTACTTAGATCTGAAATAGATCCATAGATAAATCTTGGGAAGGTTTGCGTCCCCAAAAACGGACACGACATAAACTAAGGTCCTGAAATCTGGTTTTGGCATGTTTTGGCACTTGGACATCACCATAAAAATTGGTGTCCAGCATCACCTCTGGGGTGTACTAGATGTGGTATGGGAAGCTAACGTGGGAAACCGGGGGCCGGGGATCACAAAAGAGGCCCGGTTTCAAATGCCATGAAGCAAACCTACTTAGGAGCTGCAAGGCAGTTAGGAGGTGGTTGATAGACCGCGTATATATATATATATATCTATCTATCTATCTATGTATGTATGTATGTATGTGTGTGTGTATGTACGTATGTATGATTATGTATGTATGTATGTATGTATGTCTGTCTGTCCGTCCGTCCGTCTGTCTGTCAGTCTGTCTGTCTGTCTGTGTGTGTTTGTGTGTGTGTGTCCTGTTTGGCTCCTGTTTGCCACAGTTTATTTCTCAACCCATTGGGTGCTAGGGGTATTTTTTTTGCTGGGCTACAATATGATTCTTCACGCCCACTCGGTACCAAAAAATGCAGTCAAACGAGCCTTGGTTCTGGGATATCGTTGCCCTTTTCCCAGGGCTTCTCTGGTCATTTGCCGAGAGACAAATTGAATCAGCGAAGCCAAGAGGGAAAAAATAGCACCGCCTCAGGGTCTTCCACCAACATCAAGTCAATTTGAGGTTTCACCATCTAAAAAAGGAAATGATATGAATGCTGAATGCCTCAAACAAGACCACCGGAAATCCTTTATGCCGCAACATGCAGCTTGGAGGAAAGGTGTCATCAAGTACGTAACGATCGCCAAGATTCCTCGGGTGAGCCATGCCGAATCCTAGCCGTTGACAGGCCCCGGTTGGGAAAATTACTGAGCCACCGGTCAATCATCACATTGCCAAAAACTGGGCGATGATGATGGCGATGATGATGGTGATGATGATGATGATGATGATGATCATGATGATTTCAGGATGCCAAAGACCAGCCCTAGATCAGTAGGGTCTAGATCAGGATGTTTTTTTTTTCCCGGCCATGGTCGCTAAAGCGTCCGTGGGCCGGCACTGCGACAGCTTAAAATTGTCGTGCGAGAGCCATTTGGTGGATTCGCCTGTTTTGCTCGTCCGTGTTTAAATAGTCCGTCCATCCGTTCGTAAGTTTGTTCCAAATATGTTTATGGGTGAAGTGGCGCCATTGTTGCCTAGGCGCTCCTACCCTCCTTTTACCAATCGGATATGCGTTTGCTGATTGAGGAGAATAAACTACTTGTCTCATTGGGTCCGAGTCTGTTGCTCTCAAAAGGTGTCCAGATAGTTTAACTCGTTTGTCCAAAAGAAGTTCGGAGAAAAGTTTCACTTCGTGCCCAGCTTTTTCGGAAGCCATTCTGAGTACAAATTCGTTGGTGTTTCTTCTGTTAACAAATGTGGGCTCTAGATTTAATATAGATCTAAGCCCCCGAAGTTGAAACGCGTTAATCTTGTTTAGCATTGCCTGTGTCAAGTGCACGGTTTCAAGACCATAAATCAGTTTGTTTTGAATGACAGCCTGATAAACGCGTAGTCTCCAACCAACAGTGTAATTGGATGCTTTCCAAAAAGGTTTTAATTTGGTCCAAGCAGCCATCGTCTGCTGCATTCTGTATCCGATTTCCTGTCTCATGTTCATACTTCGTGTGATATGATGTCCTAAGTATGTTGTTTCAGTGCATCTACAAAGTTTGGTCCCATCTGCGAATCTGAGATTATTGTTCCCATTCATAGCGATATAGGAACACTTGCCTCTGTTCAATTTAAGGCCAAACTGCAGTGAAACCCGTTCAACAGCCCAGAGAATTCTATTGGCAGAATAAGTATTGGTGGCTAGCAGTACAGTATCATCGGCATAGTAAATTCGATCGAAGCTGATACCTGGCTTTCTGGTTCCTAAAGTGCGTCTGTCTAGGTGGTAATTAACATCATTATCAATCACGTTCATGACCAGAACAAATAAGTAAGGCGATAGAGGACATCCTTGACGTATACCTGACCTTTGGCGTTTGGGCAACGACTTACCAAATTCGTCTTCAACGAAGAAACAGGGGTTACGGTAGCAGTTTTTGATGACTTGAATGAAATGGTCGTGAATTCCAAGCCTGTTTAACGCTATGTAAAGTTTGTCGTGTTGTACCTTATCGAAAGCTTGTTTCCAGTCAAGAAAAGTTATAATAAGATTTGAACCCTGTTGTTCTGCGATATCTTGCATACGCCTAGTCAAAAACAGTGCATGCGAGGTACTTCTAGATGGCCTAAACCCATACTGTGTTTGCGTTAACGTGTCCTCTAATACCACCTGAAGCCTCTGCCGTATCAGAATCATGTAAAGCTTGTAGAAAGAATTTAACAATGATATAGGTCTGTAGTTCGCTGGATCGTCTGTATCTCCTTTCTTATAGATGGGCACCACGCGAGCAAAAAAGAGATCTTCAGGGGCATATTGGTTACTCCACCATAAGTTCACAAGACGGAGAAACCAAGTTTTGTTTTCAGAGTTCAACCAAGAGAAAAGCTCCATTATAACATTGTCCGGTCCCGGTTGCTTGTTCTTTTTGGAAGAAGACAAAGCAGCGTCAAACTCTGTCATAGTAAACGGTCTCAAGTCAAACAAATGTCTGAAGTCCTGTATTCGGTCCGTCCGGTCAACAAGTGTGTTGTTGTCATTTGTCCAGTGTTTGTCCTGAAGATAAGTGGCAATTGCTTCTGCCCTATTACGCGGCGCTACATATTCTCCTTGGAGATCCTTCATGTGGATGAACCTTGGCTGTTGTTCTTTTTTCAATTTTTTAACACCCGTCCACTTTTCTCTTTGGTCCGGAATTTCTCTAATAGAATCAAAAACAGCACGTCTTTTGTCTCGCCTAGCTAGATTCTTGATTTTATTTGACAGTTCCTGAACAACTCCAAGGTTCCCACTTTCATGCGCCTGTTGTCTTTCAACAATTTTCTGCCAAGTTTCTTGTGATAAATATTCTTGCCTTTGATTTTGGTCAATTTTGGTTAAGGTTTGTTTTGCAGTCTCTATGATACAATTGGAGATTTCACTCCAAGCAGTTTCTGAATTCATCACCAAATTGTTGAGTCTCCGTGTCACCAATTCATTGTAATGTACAAATTCTGCTTGCGTCGGTTGCCGAAATTTAGGGGCCCGTGATTTGCTATTTTTATCAGCAACCAATCTTACACCAACCTTAGCTTCAACAATATAATGATCAGAAGGAAAAAAGATGTCAGTTCTGGCTGAGACATGCAATTTTTCTGCCATTTTTCGGCAACCAACCAGTAGTCAAGCTGTGCATACTTCCGAGGTGTCCATTCTGGACCATGTTCAGTTGTGTTCTCGCGAAAAGTACAGTAGTTCATCGCTTGTTTTCTAAAACAAGTGTTCAAAATTCTGAGGCCGTCCTGTAGACAATAATTTACGAAAAGAGACCTATTTTCCAAGGTGTAATCACTAACTTGTTCTAAATACTCACAGCCTCTTCCGAAAATATATGGTCCCATGGCTGGTTCCTCAGATTGGTATCTGTGGTGAAGCCTGGCGTTAAAAACACCGCCAAGAAAGTGTATGCCTTTGGCTTTTCTGGCATGTGCTTGTACTTCATCATAGAACTTATTTTTCTTCTCTGTATCATGTCCACTGTGTGGCGCATAACAGGAGCTAAAACACAGATTGCGACCCTTCGATCTCAGACTGATTGACATGAGTCTGCCCGAAATTTGCTTGACATCATGGATAAAATGTTTCAGTTGGGTTGACACGACAATACCAACTCCTGCTCTCTCAGTCTGTACAGCATCTCGCGGTGAAACGCCTGTGCTGAAAAAGAAATCATAGCCTTGGACGGTTTCCACGCTTTTCTTGTTATGGTTGGTTTCTTGAAGCAACAAAAGATCATAACATTCTTTCTTCATGATGTCAACAAGGAGCCTCTTTTTAACATACCCGTTTTCTCCAGATAACCCTCTTACGTTCAGCGTGGCAACCTTCAGTGGCCGATTATATCTGAGTTTGAAAGTCCTATTTGTTTTGTCCGTTTGGTTTGGGTTTTTTAATTCTTGAAACAGGCTCTTTCGCGCACTTCTGTCCAGCATGGCTGACTTCGAAAAAGCATGCTGGTTTTTGCACTGTTGCAAGTGCCGTTCTGGGGCTATTGGTTTAGCCACAAACTGGTGATACCAAGCTTTGAATTGTCGAAATTGTCGCCGGTTCGACCGCCTACGATTTTGTCTGGTTAGAATCCTTTTGTTATTGCTACTGAAACTACGCAGGCCTCTGTTAGTATTTCTTGCTCGAGTAGTATTAGCCCCTGTGGATGACTTCGTTTGTCTCCGCTGGAGATGAAAACACCCCCGCGGATGTTTTTTTAATAGGAAAAATCTATCTATATATATATATGCTTTAGTATTGCCTTGATTCCCCAAAAATCAGAAAGAAGATGTTTCCTGAAAACAACAGAAGTTTTTGGAAACGTTTGAGAATATTTAGGGTAGGCAAAAGAATTAGAAATTATCAAGTGGTCAAGTGCCAAGTGCAGGGAAAGCATTCCAGCGATCAAATGCCCAGGGCAGAAAGTTTGCACATACCAGACCTCAGTCAATCAAGAAAATTACTGCAATCACACTCAAGCAAGAGCAACTAAGTATTTCTTCAAGTGGTACACAAGTGGCAAGTGGTTCCGGCCTATGCTTAGAGACTTGGGCATGGGTTGAGGGCAATTTTGAATGTCATCTATTTTGTTCTGAAGAATTTGGCACTTTTCAAAAACAATGCCGACAAATTGAACCAAAATAAAGCACATGGGTTCGGCATTTGTTGTTTGTTTTCTGTCGCTGTGAGACCCCATGTTTTGGCTATGTTTTTGTATGTTGTGTGTGTGTGTTTGTGTGTTTGTTTGTGTGCGTGTTGTGAAACGCTGAGAACATGCACGGTAGTTTGCATGTCGTTTTTATGCTATGTTTTTTTGGGGTTTGACGTTGTTTTTTTGAAGGCTGAGCAAACAATAAATTGAATATAAGTCAAACTGAGTCAATGCAACAAGAGGTTGAAATTTTACTTTTATCCCTCTTTTCATACTTTTGATCCAAACTCATCACAAAATGCTACCTAAACCTAGGCCCTGGTATATAGCATGAATTTGTGATGGATGTGATCCAAATCCATCAAAGTTCATCACAAAATGAGACCTCGGCAAAACCTTCGATTTGTGATGAACTTGATCCAAACTCATCACAAAACCATGCAACTTTCGACGCCTCTATGCAAAAAAAATGACAATGAAAATCTCATCGAGGCCTCGAAAGTTGCATGGTTTTGTGCTGAGTTTGAATCAAGTTCATCACAAATCGAGGTCTCTTAAACAAGAAATATGAATATGATTTTGCATGGGAATCGCATGGAAGTAGATTATATCCAAGAATTTTTGAAACAAAACCCAACCTTATTGATTGATGGCAAGTTTGAGCACATAGTTGGGTGAAAAGTATGTGATTAAAAGTGCAACCTGCTCAGATCTGGATTAATTTTATTTAGGATTTGGCAAAAAAAATATGTCAATTTTCTGCCGCTCGCAACAGTCCCCTCCCTTCTGGACTAGCCCAGGATATTTTGAGTACTGTATTTTTTGTTTTTTTACTTTTTGGGAAGGAAAAATAATCTTTTGAGAGAGGAATGGAACAATTTGAGAAGAACATGGAACATTTTGAGAAAATAATGGAACATTTTGAGAAGAAAATGGAACATTTTGAGAAAAGAATGGAACATTTTGAGAAAAGAATGGAACATGTTGAGAAGAAAATGGAACATTTTGAGAAAAAATGGAACATTTTGAGAAAAAAATGAACATTTTGAGAAATTTTGAGAAATTTTCATTTTTTTGGGCATCCTTCCTTTTACTTTAGTATTCGCCCTTTCCTTTGCCACATGGACCTTTTGAGAAAAAAATGCACATTTTGAGAAAAAAATGGAACATTTTGAGAAAAATCCGGGTCCAATCAGAACGCTGGGAGGGCCCTTTGTGAAAAACCCTACCGATCTAGTCCCCCTTTTTGCGCGCCTGAGCAAATGCTCAGAAACTTTTGAGAAATTTATGTATCACCTGGCCTGCCTTTAGTATAGTCAAATAGTTTTTTTTCAGAATCGCAGTTACTGTATTTGAGGTGAAATTGAAACCATACCACTGCCCCAGCAAAGAAATTCAGAAATGTTTTTTCCGAAAAATCGTAATTGGGTCCAATTGAGTTCCTGGCTTGTGTGAATGGTGGTCTAGCCGCAAATTATTGATTCTTGATCGTCGGCAAATCGTTACTATCGGAAAACGTGGTTTCAAATGACACCAACCTGCTGGTTTAAAGTTGACGTCGAATGATTGTCAAATAAATTAATGGTTTTGCAGTTTTACCTTAGAATGGATCCCTCCCCATCAGATTGACGTTTTCTGAGGTGTAATGTGGGTTTGAGTGGCCAATTGCTTTCTTGTTTTTTCCCAACTGTATCATCCATTATCATCCATACGTAGTGTGGCCAGGGATTGCACAAACTGCTGAACAAGTTGAAAAAAATCAACCGGACCAGCTTTTGGGTTCTAAGATGTGTGTAAGGTACCTTTTGACCAGGTTAGCCAACACATGCCCTAAACCACGCAAAGCATGAAAAGAGGGACAAAAGTAAAATTTCAACCTCTTGTTGTGTTGACTCAGTTTGACTTATATTCAATTTATTGTTTGCTCACCCTTCAAAAAACAACGTCACACCCCAAAAAAACATAACATAAAAATGACATGCAAACTACCGTGCATGTTCTCAGCGTTTCACAACACGCACACAAACAAACACACAAACACACACACAACATACAAAAACATAGCCAAAACATGGGGTCTCACAGCGACAGAAAACAAACAACAAATGCCGAACCCATGTGCTTTATTTTGTTTCATTTTTTCGGCATTGTTTTTGAAAAGTGCCAAATTCTTCAGAACAAAATAGATGACATTCAAAATTGCCCTTAACCCATGCCCAAGTCTCTGAGCATAGGCCCGAACTAGCCGGAGTCATGATGTATGACGTTGTGAACTGGATTAATCAGGATTAATCCAGATTAGTCATGATTAATCTAGAACAATAACAAAAAAAGATTCGGCAAGTGGCAAGTGGTTCCTTCAAGAGAGTTTACCTACACCAAATTTTCTCAAATGTTTCCAAAAACTTTTTTTTTCGAGAAACATCTTCTTTCTGATTTTTGGGGAATGCTAAAAACCCTACTGATCTAAAACCCTACTGATCTAGGGCTGGTCTTCGACATCCTGATGATTATGATTCTGAGATTATGATTTATGAGGATGATAATGGCAATGAGAACGGCAATGATATTGGCAATGGTGGCAAAAAGCTTCATAATCACCTACTCATTCGATCTGGTTGGTACGCTTCCACAATATTTTACTTGGTGGCTGTGACCTCTATGTACATGGGATTTCCCAGCCACGTTTGACCTTTGATTACCAGAGAGTATTAATGGGAAAAGAAAAACATTATCATTCATTAGTGAATGTCATTCTTATTCGCGAATGGTAATTAGTGATTTTATTAGTGAATGTCATTCTCATTCATCATGGCCATCCACGCAGCCACAAAGCCACTGGCAGCATCATCATGATCTGACAACTTTGAAACCAAAGCCAGAAAACAATATCCAGTGGTTGATTGGAACCTCTCCAAAAGTTTACAACCACCTGTTTGTCGGCAAGGTGGGGAAAAGAAGTGTTAACTGTCAACTTGTTGACGCCTTATCATTCCTGGTTCAAAAAATGCACCTGTTCCAAAATGGCGCGACTACAGACCGAAACTCCTCCACCATGTGTCGAAAGCCTTCCGGGCTGAAGAGCCGCAGGTCCGCCTGAGAAGGCTTGCATCAAAAGTAAGGATGTCATGGAGATTTAAGGGACTAAAACTGAATATGCAAACCATGAACTTAACCGGCTCGAGTTATGATAGTTATATCCACCTCTCTCTCTCTCTCAGGGGGATCGGCAACCAAACAAGTTATGAATGGGACTTTGTGGCGATTTAGTCTACAATAACAAGGATATAACCAGGGAATATACTTGAAATGTAATGGCATATAAGTTCACGAACCAAGAATGACGAAGACTTCGTCAGGGGAGTTCAATGGGAGATCTATGTGAATATGTTGGAAATAGAGCAACATTAACTTAATGGGCTTAAGTTGTACACATTCTCTCTCTGTGTATATATATATATAATGTATAAATATATATATATATCTATCTAAATATCTCTCTCTCTCTCTTTCTCTGTCTCTCCAATTCCCAATAAACTGATATCCATATTGCATTCCCATTCATATTCCCATGGGATATGTATCTATATATATATATGTGTGTGTGTGTAAATATTTATGTATTCAAAAACACGCCCTCCATTAATCAAACATGGCAATGGAACACCCCCATCTATACTTGTCTTTCCCATTTGAATCCCAATCTACAAGGTGATTTCCATCATTTACATGGTGTGTCCCATAGTTTTCCAATTAGTTATAGGGATTTCCCAGCTAGCCACGTTTTTCTCATTTGGGTTTTCTCCGTAGCCGCCCAGCTGCATTACACAGGTTCAGCTGAAAGCCCTCGACCAACAACCCACGCGCAGCTGGCAATACCTGGCCCAATGGGTTTATAGAAATCAAACTGGTGGAATGGGGTGCCGAAATGTATCTTAAAAAATATACACATATATATATATTTATTTATTTATCTATCTATCCATCTATCCATCTATCAGTCTATCAATCTATCAATCTGTCTATCTGTCTATCTATCTATCTAACTAATTATCTATCTTGAAATGCTAGATGTTAACATGTTTATCGTTTCGAAGAATGGGACCAACTGGGATCTTCCATGGGATGAATACATAGGCGATGGATCTGTGGTGCCGCAACTGGGAACATCAGCATTTTGATTTTTGGCGGGCGAAATCCCCAAACTGAATGGGGATTTGTTATTTTGGATAAAAAGATATATTGGATATAGATATTTATATGGATATGGATATGATATGGATATAATGGGGATTTGTTATTTTGGCCAACGTAAACATGCAAAAAGCTGTTGAAAATGGCCATGGAAATAGTGGATGTACCCATTAATAGCATGGTGATTTTCCATAATTAGTTATGTTAGTTTACCAGAGGGTACATGGTCTTAAATTCGCACCAAATATCACCAGAGCAGCATGCCTTTTTGGGCCGTGGTGCAACTACAAATTCTTCATTCAGGCGGAAGCCAAAAGAGTTTTTGTGGAAACATTCAGAGGGAAACTTTCTGGATTCAGAAAGGAATAAAATCATATATCCTCTGGATTCAACTAACAAAAAACATGGAAAATCACCATGCTATTAATGGGTAAATCCTCTATTTCTATGGCCATTTTCCATAGTTATGTTAGCTTACCAGAGGGTAATTGGAAGGCGTTCAAATTTAAATGTTTGTGTAAAACAAATGTATGTAGACCTTCGGTCGAAGCCATGAATGGATGCCAGGGATATGTGCATTGAACATTGAGGCGTAGCCAGTCACATGCCCTTCGTTGTGGATATGGCGCATGAACTTTCAATGGTTTCAACCCATCACCCATCTCAAAAATGTTATTGGGAATCACCATCCAAAATATGGCTGCGAAACTTATCTCAAAATAATTTCAACCACCAGCCAATGAATACTCTCTGGCAATCCAACATACCTAGCTGCAAAGTCTCCTGAAAAAAATCGCATTTAAATGGGAACATTATCGAACTATAGCCAGAGGGATTTTCCAGCAAACCATGTTTGATTGCCGGATGCTACTACATCCCATTGCTGTTCCAATTCTTCATCCACTAACATCAATTTTACTCCATTTCTATGATAATTTCAATCATCCCATATAAAATCCCCTCAGTATTATAATAGTTGCAACCTTTCGGTCCTATGACCCTCCTTTTTTGTCATAGATGTCAGCAACATTCAGCAACGGTTTAGACAACGCCGCGCTGAGGCCTTGATCATAATGTAATATGACAAGCCACTTAAGCTGCTCTTTCACATACAACTTGAGAAGATGTTCATGATCAGGTAGAGACACCCAAAAAAATACACGCCAGTAAATTAACAGTTCGACCCTGGCAGATAGGGGTTGGAAGATTAGTTTCCATTAAAAATTGGTGATTTTCAGGGTCTATGTTTATTTATCAGAGGGTACAACCATAATGGACCGTAGGACCAACCATGCCGCGAAGATTCACATCCCACCAACTGGCGTGAAAACATGTTCCTAAGCGTCACCCAGTTGCAATGCTTTCCCAATTTAACATACCATCTTTAACATATATACTGTACCGTTATTTGATAATTTGATACTTCAACAGTCTAAAAGTATTTTAAGGAGGACGGAATAGCAAATTGTTCTTCCCACTGAACATATTATACTCTCCCTGGACGAGCCATTTCAACACATTGCCATTGCCAACCTTAGATTCCTGGAAACAAACCGCGTTTTTGGCTAGTTCGTATGTATAAATATATATATATGTGTGTGTATTAAATACAAACCCATTCACAGCAAAAGGTTATCCCCAGTTGATTTATCAGACACAGGTAGTTTACCTGTGTTTGATACCCTCTGGTAAACTAACATAGCCATGGAAAATAACTATTTTTAATGGGTAAATCCACTATAAATGGCCATTTTCAATAGCTTTTTGTATGTTTACCTGTGTTTGATACATCCATCCTATCGTTGATCAAACCACGTTCCACCGCCGAGGCCTCCGCGCCAGGGACTGCGCCATCCAGTGACCTAGAGGTCGCTGCAGGTGGAACTGGTGATTCGCCGGTAGATCGAAGCTGGTGATTGCTATGGATGGTTATTAATGGTTAATGGTTATTAATGGTTATCCAATTGATATACTGGTTGGTGCTTGACCTACCCCTCTGAAAAATGATGGAGTTCGTCAGTGATGATTATTCCATATATCATGGAAGAATAAAAAAATGTTCCAAACCACCAATCAGTAATGTGATTTGTAAGATTGAAGCAACATATCAACAAATCCGGCAGGTGGCAAATATGGAAATCATGCCCAGCAAGCAGTAGAAGGAAATGCACATCCAAAACCAGCCACAAAATATGATGGACAACTTCTATCCATGGCATCCATCATTTCGGAATCCCAGGCATAGGGATGTATGGCATGGTATGGCATGGTATAGCCATAGCCATTTGCCATGGCTATTCTTCGAAAATGCCGGGAAAAACATCGTTGGACCATGAAACGCTGTGGGTCCAAACCGGTTTTTCCCCATGGAATTGTGCGATTTTCGGAGGACAAAGTGACAAAGCATCAACCGGGTTGGCAGTCGATGACTCACAGCTTCCCTTAGTGAACTAAGCCACGACATATCTGGTAGACCTCTGGGCCCTGAGCACCACACATTTTTTCAGCGCCTTGTCACCTGAGGCTGGTCAGCATTGTGGGATCCACAGGCTATTTTCGAAACAATCCCCTATAATTCCCTGGGGACTAAGAACATAGAACATCGGTGAACATCGCAAGTCTAAAAGCTTTGGGTCTCGGTCCTAAAGACGTCCGAAAGCTTGACCGGCTTGACTACACTCAAAGATGCAGGCGGAACATGCCACCATTTTTCGAGATTCCGTGGAAAGTGACTCTTGGGATGACCAAATCACCAGAATGATTCCTGACCACTCCTTTTTTTTAACACCCCATCTTGGGGATAGAGAAAAACGTGATAAGAATTGACTGAACAATAAGAAGTAGAGTATAGAACATTCCCAATAACAACTTGGATTTCCAATAGGGAACCTCAAGACTCAAGAAAAAAACTTTAAAAAAAAACATAAAAAAATCATTTTCCCTATCCATTCCCCAGCCGATTTCCCAGGAAAATCGGTTCCCACCTGAGATATCCCCAGGTTGCCGGGATCATCCGTGCCATGGGGCAGCAAAAGTGACCCTTTTTTTTTGGGCCAGCCACACGGGCAGAAAAAAAATGCGACTTGGGACGCAGTGGAAAGGGATGGGGCCAGATGGCAATGTTTAAACAAAAACGAGAAACATCCCATTTTTAAACCATATACCCTCTGGTTATTTAACAATTCTCCATGGAAAATCACCATTTTTAAGAACGGTAAACCATCTATAAATGGGCCATGGATTCCATGGCGATGTTAAATAACCAGAGGGTATATCGTGGCATGGATTTCAAAAGGATAAGCACTTGACACCATTTGACACCACCACGGCATTGTTTCTGGAGCCAAACACAGCAAATGGTTGCCAGCAAATGGGCACCATGTAGGCTTTGCTTTGCAAATAAGATGTGTATACTCGAGCAAACTATCGTAATTAGTTATAAAGGTATATAGGAATACATCGAAATTCGCTATTTCATTTGATCCATGTGTGATGCAATGTAATTCTGCCTCTAGTATCTGGACCATGCAACTCCCAGATATTCCGGATTCATATGATTTCACATGGGGGTTGTCCAAAATACCTTTTCCCGGACAGCCCTCAATCGCTCAGCCAATCGCGTAGCAACCGCGGTACCACAGTGAGCAATCGCGGAAGGGTTTGTTCTTCGTTGATCAGATCATATACATAAAATATAAGTTATGTATTATATAATGAGGATCCATGCGTGAACGCATTCGATTTCAAATTTGGGAACAAAATAAGCTCGCGCGGTCCGGAAACGGTCCGGAAAACTCACAGTAGTACCAGCAGCAGTAGTACTAGTAGTACTAGTAGTACTAGTAGTACTAGTAGTACTAGTAGTACGTAGTACTAGTAGTACTAGTAGTACTAGTCGTAGTAGTAGTAGTAGTAGTAGTAGGAGGGGTAAGAGTAGGAGTAGGAGTAGGAGTAGGAATAGGAGAAGGAGTTCTAGTAGCAGGGCAAGGGAAGAAAGGGAGAGGGAGGGAAAGAGAGAAAGAGAGAGAGAGAGGGAGGGAGGGGGAAACAGATGGTTGCGTTTGACCGGTTTCTGACGGGTTTCTGACTGGTTTCTGACTGGTTTCTGACTTTCTGACTCGTTTCTGACCCTTCAGCGGAACTCGTGTCAATTGGATTTAAAAGCAAGAGCAGAAATTCCTAGGTGTACTAGTGGTAGTGGTGGTGCAGTAGCAGCGGGTGTGGTGGTAGTACTAAGAGTAGTAGCAAATCTAGTAGTGGGAGTAAGGATCCATGCGTGAATTCGATTTCAAATTTGGAAGCAAAATAAGCTTGCGCGGTCCGGAAACGGTCCGGAAAACTCACAGTAGTACCAGCAGGACTAGCAGTAGCAGTAGCACTAGCAGTAGTGGTAGTGGAAATTGCAATAGGAGTAGGCGTAGGAGTTCTGATGGGAGGGTGAGGGAATAGGCAAGGGAGAGAGAGAGAGAGAGAGAGATTGCGTTTGGCCGGTTTCTGACGGGTTTCTGACTGGTTTCTGACTGGTTTCTGACTGGTTTCTGACTCGTTTCTGACCCTTCACACGAGTGCAATTGGATTTAAAAGCAAGAGCAGAAATTCCTAGGTGTACTAGTGGTAGTGGTGGTAGTGGTGGTGCAGGGTGGTGCAGTAGCAGCGGGTGTGGTGGTAGTGCTGGGGGTAGTAGCAAATCTAGTAGTGAGAGTAAGGATCCATGCGTGAACGCATTCGATTTCAAATTTGGGAGCAAAATAAGCTTGTGCGGTCCGGAAACGGTCCGGAAAACTCACAGTGCACTAGCAGTAGCAGTAGCACTAGCAGTAGTGGTAGTGGAAATTGGAATAGGAGTAGGCGTAGGAGTTCTGGTAGGAGGGTGAGGGAATAGGCAAGGGAGAGAGAGAGAGAGAGGTTGCGTTTGGAGTAGGAGTAGGAGTAGGAGTAGAAGTAGGAGTAGGAGTAGTAGTAGGAGTAGTAGTAGTAGTAGCAGTAGTAGTAGCAGGAGTAATAGTAGTAGTATTAGTAGCAATGATAAGAGCTGAGGTGGATGGATGGATGGATGGATGGATGGATGGATGGGATGCTAGGCAAGTGCTGCCTTTTTGGTGTTTCTGACCTGTTTCTGACCTGTTTCTGACTTGTTTTCAATTGGAGCTAGCTTGAATGTCCTTCTGACCTGAAAACATCTGCGCGGATTGCGCGCGCGCGGAATCCGCGCGGCCATGTCAATTATTGGCATGGTTCTGGTCTCGAAAGTAGTAGTAGTAGTAGTAGTAGTCGTCGTCGTCGTCGTCGTCGTACTCGTACTCGTACTCGTACTCGTACTCGTACTCGTACTCGTAGTAGTAGTAGTAGTAGTAGTAGTAGTAGTAGTAGTAGTAGTAGTAGTAGTAGTAGTAGTAGTAATAGTAGTAGTAGTAGTAGTAGTGGTAGTAGTAGTAGTAGTAGTAATAGTAGTAGTAGTAGTAATAGTAGTAATAGTAGTAATAGTAGTAATAGTAGTAATAGTAGTAATAGTAGTAATAGTAGTAATAGTAGTAATAGTAATAGTAGAAGTAGCAATGATAAGAGCTGAGGTGGATGGATGGATGGATGGATGGATGGATGGATGGATGGATGGATGGATGCTAGGCAAGTGCTGCCTTTTTGGTGTTTCTGACCTGTTTCTGACCTGTTTCTGACCTTTCCCGGAGTCTTCTTCAACTTCAAAAAAAAATCAGCACGGGCAGTCAAACTAGGAACAATTTTAGTGATCGTCAAAGTAATATCATTACTAGTGCCCCAAATACTAGTACTAGTGCTACTACTAGTAGTAGTAGTAGTAGTAGTAGTAGGAGGAGGAGGAGGAGTAGAAGTAGTAATAGTAGTAATAGTAATAGTAGAAGTAGCAATGATAAGAGCTGAGGTGGATGGATGGATGGATGGATGGATGGGATGCTAGCCAAGTGCTGCCTTTTTGGTGTTTCTGACCTGTTTCTGACCTGTTTCTGACCTGTTTTCAATTGGAGCTAGCTTGAATGTCCTTCTGACCTAGGCAAGTGCTGCCTTTTTGGTGTTTCTGACCTGTTTCTGCCCTGTTTCTGACCTGTTTTCAATTGGAGCTAGCTTGAATGTCCTTCTGACCTGAAAACATCTGCGCGGATTCCGCGCGCGCGGAATCCGCGCGGCCATGTCAATTATTGGCATGGTTCTGGTCTCGAAAGTAGTAGTAGTAGTAGTAGTAGTAGTAGTAGTAGTAGTAGTAGTACTAGCAGTACTAGTAGTAGTAGTCGTACTCGTACTAGTAGTAGTAGTAGTAGTAGTCGTACGAGTAGTAGTAGTAGTAGTAGTAATAGTAGTAGTAGTAGTAGTAGTGGTAGTAGTAGTAGTAGTAATAGTGGTAGTAGTAGTAATAGTAGTAATAGTAGTAATAGTAGTAATAGTAGTAATAGTACTAATAGTAGTAATAGTAATAGTAGAAGTAGCAATGATAAGAGCTGAGGTGGATGGATGGATGGATGGATGGATGGATGGATGGATGCTAGGCAAGTGCTGCCTTTTTGGTGTTTCTGACCTGTTTCTGACCTGTTTCTGACCTTTCCCGGAATCTTCTTCAACTTCAAAAAAATCAGCACGGGCAGTCAAACTAGGAACAATTTTAGTGATCGTCAAAGTAATATCATTACTAGTGCCCCAAATACTAGTACTAGTGCTACTACTAGTGCTACTACTAGTAGTAGTAGTAGTAGGAGGAGGAGGAGGAGTAGTAGTAGTAGTAGTCGTACTCGTACTAGTAGTAGTAGTAGTAGTAGTAGTAGTAGTCGTAGTAGTCGTAGTAGTCGTAGTAGTCGTAGTAGTCGTAGTAGTCGTAGTAGTCGTAGTAGTCGTAGTAGTCGTAGTAGTAGTAGTAGTACTACTAGCAGTACTAGCAGTACTAGCAGTACTAGTAGTAAAAGTAGTAGTAGTAGTAGTAGTAGTAGTAGTAGTAGTAGTAGTAGTAGTAGTAGTAGTAATAGGGTGGTAGCCGTATAACCAATCGCCAACCAATCGCTCAGCCTATCGCGATGCAGGTTTTAGCAATCGCGCAAAGCAAAGTAAACGCATCAATTCATAAATTTGTGACCTGCTTTTACGGACGGCTCCCACATGGCCCCGTTGAACCAAGAGAATCATCAACATATTTCGACATCTACAGTCCCCGAATCATAAATTGTGCCCACAGCCATCTTGAAACATCTTCAGTACATGGATGTGGGTCATCTCGCATCCTGCACCAAGGATTTCCGTGCGATCATGTTGGGACTCGAAGTATGACCTGCTGCCATTTTGCCAAGATGATGAACCATGATAAACCCACTAATTAATACTGTAATTGCCATTTGGGGATTGTTTTTTCTATTAAGTTGCCATTCAATCCCCACTTCTGACCCACTCCCTCAGACCCAGTGTTTGACTCGACAAGCCGAAGTTTCCATTTTGACCCATCCACATATGAAGGATCCCTAGAATGGATGGTTTATACTGGAAAATCCTATTGAAATGGATGATTTGGGAGTACCCCCATGTTAGGGGACCCCCATATCATGACTAACCTTGCAAACCCCACCAGAAAGGTACTCACTCAGATTCCACCAAAATGCTAAATTTTTCACCGTCGCAAGAGGGGGATTAAAAACAACAAAACTTAAGCACTCATCCTCCAAAAATAATCAGACAAAACCCATGGCATTGGCATTTAAGTTGACCAGTTCACGATCTTCAGATCCCCAGTTTTAAGTGTGTAGTGAATTTTATTGAGTTTTAAACGCCAGACATCGAACGTTCGATATATCTACATAATATCTACCATAAACATCCACAAATCATCGATTTCACCGATCGCGAACCATTTGGCAACTTAGCTATCATACATCAGCTTAAAAAACCCCATGGAATATATGAAATCCCGATATCTTTGTTGGTTTCCAAGAGCAGTTCCCTATAAGTTTCCCAAAAAACAGGTCCATTCCTCGGTGGACTTCCGTAGCGTGCCAAAGGTTTCCAGCTGTTTCCTGACGAGTTGGGGGCAATGATATTTTTCGAAAAGTACCCTCTGGTATGGGTATGGACAAAATCACCATGTTTAATTGGTAAATCAACGAACTAAATGGGCCATGTCCAATATTTTTCAATAGATATGTTAAATTATCAAAGGGTAACCCCTTCAAATCATCCAAGGAACATGGATAACCATGACTTAGTACTGAAACCACGATGGTTTGGGTTGGGATCCCTCATGACTTGAGAAACACTCAAATGGTGAAACATCGGGATTTAACTGACTTAACCTGCCAAAAAAAAAGGATTTCATGGGATATGAAATCGGGATGTTATAGGAATATTATAATGTGATATACCTTCCAATGTCATCAAGCATGGTTTGCTGGAAAATCATGGAAAATCACCATTTAGTTCCGTGATTTTCCCATTTAAAAACATTCATTCATTGAAACTGCTTACAGCCATGTTTGATTTTAACGGAGGGGGCATCCTCACAAAATGAAAGATCCTGGCCCCCCTGGCAGTTCAAGTTGTGACTATTTTGGGCCTAGTAAGTGACAATTTCAAAGGTTAAGTATGGTTAAGTGACCTCAAACCAGGGGAGAAAGAGGTCACTTTGAATGGTCTGGACAACTGATATTCATTGATAATTGATATTCATGTTCAGCATTCTCCAAAAAATATGTTATTATATGCTGCTATAATCCCATCGAATGCACAAAAAAAAGGGTACTTATCTTATACCCAATAATTCCTTTATCATTTTTTCCATCATAATCCTTATAATAAGTCCCTACTGCGGATGGTTGCGAAATCCAGCAGTAGATGGTAAACATCAGATTGTAATCCGATATGACATTTACACTGTTTTATAGTTCCCAATAGTTACCTGCCTGGTGCAGAATTCTTTCCATCCACAATATATAATCATCAATTTTAAAGGGATTTTCCATTTTAAACATGTATAAACCATCCAGCCATTGGGGTAGCTGGTGCCGCGCAAAAAGAAAAACGCGCAATGCGCTCCTTCGGCCATCGGCTTCGTCCAGCCATTGATCGCCAACTTCCCGCTCGTTGATCAGGTTCTGCCAGCCCTTCCAGCCTCGGGAGAAACGGAAGCCGGCGGAAGCCGATGCCCCGGTGAATCGAACATTTTTTTTTCGGATGGTGACGGCATTTTTTGTCCCACATTAATCGACATTCGTGGGATTGCAGGAAACCACCATACTATAACATACTGAGGTGTCATGTCGTCCAATTTTGGAAAACCATGGTGATGAGAGATAGATCAAGGGGGATGAGAGATCAGATGTCTTGGAAAAGAACATCAAGAGATTGGAAATGGAAAATTCGAGAACCCCCTATAAACGGAGGATTTTCCAGCAAACCATGTTTCATTGCCGGAGGGTAACTAACATGGTTGGAGCACTTGGCAACGTGCAGGCAATTGGTGTGAAAGGGGTATAACCATGGTAGTAACATGTAATAACTATGGTTAATACAGGTTAATAATAGTTAATACTATTTAATACTGATTATCGCTATTATATAATGGCTATTAAACTACGGGATTCTAAGCTCCGTATGGATACAACGCCCTACAAAACTTGTGAAACTGCATCTCCAAGCGGCTTATATCAAAACATACTGGAATTCCTGGATGTTCTATGGACGGTCTATCATTATACAAGGTTATGTTCATCCTTGATAAATCCCCTATTTTGTTGCTAGAAACTAGAAACACCTTTGGTTGTTACAAGGTGTGGCCGGGAACGCTGCGTTGCAGCGGAAGGAAAGCAACCTGAAACTGAACGATGCAAATGAAACGCATCCATCCCAAAACGATTGGCACATCATTGGATGATGAAAACATTGTCAAGATTCCCTTATAATTGGGCTTTCCATGATAATGATGTTATCGAAGGAAGTTTAATTAGAAGTCAAATTTCCGACCATATGGACAAATGGAAAAGCAGAGGTGGGAAGAGTCAGAGAGGAGAAGAGCCGAAGAGAGAAGATCAGAGAAGAGAAAGAGTGAGAAGAAAGAAGATGCAGGCGCGCGAAAAGGTAGGAAAGTTGCGAAACACTATGTTTTTGATTTGTGGCTCCGGAAGGTCGAAAAGTAGGCTCGCTAAAGCGGCGGGTGCGGAGCCATCTGGCCAGATGAGAGATGAAAAGTTGCGCCGTTGTGGCGCGAAGCACATGTCCAAGTCAAAATGTACAAAACACACCAGCTCGGGACCACTTTTGGAAGTTGAGGTGTCGAAAAAGTTTACGCTGCTGTGGTGCGAAGCACATTTCGAAGCAGTGGATTGTGCACCTTGGCAAAAGTGAGCGAAACGTGAAGGTTTTGTAGCAGTTTCAAAAACCATGGCAGGCGTGGGACATTTGAAGAGGATCTGCAAAGATGCATGTCGCGTGGCAGACGCAGTACAAGAGACACATGAGTTAGATGTGTTAGGAGATCAGGGCGCTAATTTCCTGAGAGGGGTTGCATTTTGGAGCATCAGATCTTCAGTTTTGGGAAGGTAATTTTGCGTGACAGGTGCAGCACTTCGTATGACCTGGCATCGCTTTGTCGTGGCTGGCGCAGTACGTTAGACAGGTGGAGTGGAAAAATCGCAAAACGCATTGGTACGAGGCCGTCAGCTCTGCACTCAACGTTCCATTTTTGAAGGAAGTCTCGCAGAATGGCTTCGTTTTTGATGTTGTTATCGTTTTTGACGTTCAACTTCAAAAATTGCGGAAATCTCGCAGAATTGCTGTGTTTTTGATGTTGTCAAATTCAAAAACTGAGGAGGTCTCGCGGAATAGCTTCGTTTTCAAGCTTGCAGGTAGACAGATGGATAATTAGATAGACAGCTACAACTACCAGTCACTACCACTGTAAACACAAGGGAAAAAAGGTCGAGTTGTGTGCACCCAAGGGATCGTGCTAGAGCGATGTCTCACATGTTGAAGTTTTGTAAGTTACACCACAACTGAAACCAAGGGTCTGTTCGCTCTGTGTCTTGTCTGTGCAAATGTTACCTGCTTGCTGTCGAACTGTCTAGATGGAAAGATGAAGAACTAGATAGGTGGGTGGTTGAAATCCTTCGGTACTTAAATGGAAAGAATGGATAGCTGGATGAGCAAATAGATAGCTAGATAGATGGTTAGACCGCAAGACGACAGACAGACAGAGAGACAAGGAAATGGACAGATCTCGAAAGAGAGAAAGAAAGACAGGCAGATGGATACATAGACAAATAGGATGATGGATGGACGGCTGCAAAGACAATTAGAGAGCTAAGCAGACGGATGGAAAGACAGAGAGATGGATAGCTTGACAAACACATAGATCAGCAGACAGAAAAAAAGGATGGATGGATGGATAGATAGAAAGATAGATTAGATAGATTAGATAGATTATATAGATAGATTAGATAGATTAGATAGATTAGATGGATTAGATTGATAGATAGATAGATTAGATAGATTAGATAGATTAGATAGATTAGATAGAACAGATAGAACAGATAGATAAAATAGATAAGAAAGATAAGATAGATAAGATAGATAAGATAGATAAAATAGATAAGATAGATAGATAGATAGATAGATAGATAGCTAGATAGATAGATAGATAAGATAAGATAAGATAAGATAAGATAAGATTAGATTAGATTAGATAGATAGATAGATAGATAGACAGATAGATAGATCGATCGATAGATATATAGATAGGTAGATAGATAGATAGATAGATAGATAGACAAATGAATAATTCGACATTCCAACCATCTTTCGGTCCATCAGTGGATTCGCTCTGCCATCCGTGATTCACAACAACCAAGCTCTCCTATAGGTTTTCTATTTTTGAAACTTCCTCCACCGCCTTGTGCGGTACTACTGGTATAACATATCATAGGTAGATATATATATATTTATATATATATGAGACAGTTATATATGATAGAACACATCCCTTATAACATCATTGGGAGAAAAAAAACAAAAAATAGCGCCCTTTAGGTATTCCCCTTGTCCAGTGAATTGATATGACCAGTGGATGTTTCTTCATCATCCCGAATCCCAGCATTTTTGCTCGAGTTCCGAGGTGAAACTCAGCGTTCAGGAGGAAGCAATCGGAACATCTGCCCTCCGGCAAACATGGCTAGGAAGAAACCCCGAGGTAAATGGAGGACTGGTTGGTGGTTGACCTACCCCTCTGAAAAATAGGAAAGTCAGTTGGGATGATGACATTCTCAATATATGGAAAAATAAAAAATGTTCCAAACCACCAACCAGAGGATTTAATATGGGATACCGGTAATCCATGAATCTGGGTAAATTATAATATTTCACTAACCTGAATCTTGCGGCCATTTGGGGATGATTTCCCTTACTGACCATGATTTCCAGTGAGGTCGTAGTGAGGTCGTTATAATTTACCCAGATGTATATAGATTCCAGAGTTGTCGTACCAAAACCAAGGGCTTTTCTACGCCGGGGAGGTGGACCTGGGATTTCTAAAAAGTCCCGTCCATGACGATAATCCCGGATTATCGTCATTGACGGGACTCCCAAAAAAAACCCAAGCCCACCTAATAATCCCTAACATAACACTATAACCAACCATATTTATTAAACACATGTATAGTATGATCAAACCCCCTGCCAAGTCTGCGGCTGTCTAATGTCTGGCAGCTCATGTTGGTGAGACCCCAGGCGAAGCCGCAGACGCCGCAGACCAGACGGTCAACTCAGAGATGAAGAGTTCGTAGATCCGATCGTTTTGCGCCTAGGAGGCGAGCCATGCAGCCATGGTCACTATACAAAATGTCTCCGTGAAGCTGGGTACAACCCCTACAACCGAGCTGATAGCACCCTATATTATATATATATATATCTATCTATCTCTCTCGCCTATGATTGTTGAACATTAATATCAGTGCCCATCCTAAGTTATCAAAGGATTATGTATAATGACCCCCCCCGCGCAAGGGTTCTTCCAACTTTGGATGGTGACATTAAGCATTCAGTGCATCTGAACATGTGGTAAAAACGTGGGGCCAGTCGGCCAGGTGCAAGTATCCTAAAAGCATGATTCAGGGTTCTGTTGTTGCTTTTTAAATTATTATTACGCATATTTGTTATGATGAAAAAGAGAACAATACTACTATCGATTATGTTACTAAATGTTACTTATAAGTATCATGAGTATTTGTCATGACTACATGGTGATTGCCTTCCTTCAAACCGAAGCTGGGGCGCTAGGACAAAGGGAATCTCCTCGTGGTGAAGCTTGCTGAAGCCATTCCTGACCAGCAAATGTGCAACTAACAGTAACATCCAGAAAATCTGACAAATACATTGTGGCTATACAAAACCCTTAGAAAAATCTGGAACTTGTGTTTTTCCACATGTTCCTGCTAGAAAAAACTGTGGGTCCCTGGGTCCCTTTAACTTATCAAAATTTCCCCTGGGGCTTGATTGAAGCTCCATTTCAATACGAGCTGGTGCCATCAAGTGATGTTTCTTGGTTTATAAAGTCCATTGCCCATCGATGCCTATAGTAACTTGTATAGTAACTAGTTTGAGATATCTATACCATAAGCCGCAGTTGACCTATGATCTATGGTTATAGACTTAGCTATCGTTTGGGGTATATGGGAAACGCAAGGAGGATCTGCATAACATGATCCGCAACAAGTTGGGACATGATCTTCCACAAAGTGGTGCCCCAGTTCCTACACGCTAAGTTGCTTACTGACAGAGCTAAGATTTATGGTAAATATATCGAGCTAGTTAACCACCGGTAATCAAATGGTTAGATGGGAAAATCCCTGAACTAAATAGAGGTTTAAAGCTGGGGCGATCACCTATGAATAAGATTAAATAAGGGATTGTCCATTGCCATGTTTGATTACCGGATTGTAATTGGGTGTAGCATAAACCAACAAGCATAGCCTCTGGTAGTTAAACATAGCAATGGAGAATTATCATGGCAAGTCACTCGCTGGCACATACAGTAGGGGTTCCTACTCATATATTGTGGTGTATAACAATCTCCAAGAAACCACTTCGAATAAACTTATGATTCCCTGTAATCAATCAACACATATATGTTTAATGGCTCATATCTAGAACTTATCAACCATAGTTCCACAACACAACTACTAACCACAATTACAAAGCACAACTACTATACAACCAGAATTGCTGCTAACGATAATAGCAATAATAACCATAATGAATAACCATAGTTGCTATCAGTGCAATCACCTATAGATACAGTAGTTTTCCCATCAAACTTCCGTTTAAAGAGAATTTCTCAGCTAGCCATGTTTGATGCTCAACTGAGGGGGTCAAGAAGGCATGATCTTCAGTGCAGACCGCGTCGCACTGTTTCTGGGGCCAAGCCAAAGTGCAGGTCAAAAAAACAACTTCCAGCAAACCCTGATGGCTGTTTGCACAGGGACAGGGGGCCGGACCTGCAACACACCGCCGGTGATGGTTGGTGGAGCCGGAAATTTTCCGGAGCAGAAAAACATGTCGGATTCAACTGGCATGGATTCGAATGTTAAACCTTCGCAAAGAAAACCCATCTTTCAATGGCCATCTCAGGAACCGAAAAAATTGGAGGTACCTGCCATATATAAGGCCTATTTTTGAGGCCTATGTAAGCGAATATCCCCACAATTCATATGGCCTTATATGGTACAGTACCTTCATTTTAGGATCCTGAAATTCCCATTGAATCTTCCATCTTTTACAGCGTTCTTGCGAGAGTACGTGAGGTACATTGCGTCGGGTGTGAACTGTCGGGATGTCTAATTTGACCAATCGTCCCACTGTTGAACCCTTGTGGCGATTCGATGAATCTTGCTGGCAGAATAACCGCACACAAACATACGTATATATATATATATAATTAATTATTTATTAGTATATATATATATATATTCCCCTCCATTCCCCTTCTATCCTATTCTATCCCACACCATATTCATCAGCGTCAACCTCGTTTTCTTGATCCTCGATGCCTTTTTTAAATATTTTTTCGTGGTGCTCCACAAACCAGGAAAGGATTTGACGGGCAGCATGTTTGAAAAGTGATGCCTTTGGCATCTCCAAAAACGCTCAGCCAAATCGCCTCCCTTTTCGCGGCGCTCTACTGGGGACCAAGTAGCGTCTGATGTCGTACCTCGAAGTGAGTCACGTTGCTGACGTTGAAACCGTGAATTGGGGATATGGGGTATGTTCTCCGTGGTGGAAAAAGCAGGAAAATCAAAGGAATTGTAACTATTGGTTTCTATCTTTTTGGGTGTTCATCTAGCCGAATCTAGCCGAACTATTGCATTCAGTACTCACGTCATCCCATATACATATATAAATATAATTATATACATATATAACTATATATATATAATGATATATATATATAATTATATATATAATTATATATGTATATAATTATATATATATAACTATATATAAAATATACATATCACATATTACATCCACCAACCCTCCGAATCCCACGAATCGGCTTACGCTACGCTTTCAGCGCCCTGCCTGTCCCGTCAAGGTCTTGTTGACCGGAATGCCACGCATATCGTGGGTTTGATAGGTCACATGAGCCGAGGGCGGAAAGGCGTTATTGTGGAAGACGGCGCGGCTTTGACAGCCTCCATGAATCAAATTGTTCCAGGTGGCTTTGTTGATATCCTTGGATTTGCAATGGCGACTCTCCAGTCATGGCGGATCTCTCCATGGACTAACCAGTGGGAAAATCGATGAAAATCGATGAACATAGATCATTGACTAACGTGAAATGAGGCCATTTTGGGATGATTCCTTTCTTTAACCATGATTCCAGGCTTCGGGAGGACAGTGAGGTCGATTTTATTTTGCCCAGATAGATAAAACACAGATGAACATTAAGAAAAATCAGCAGCTAATTCAAGACTCCATCACGAGCCTGCTTGGTTTCTTTGGACTCGGACTCGTGACCCTGATGGCCCTGATCTCATTCATCGGCAGCTTTTGGGTGGCTAAAGCCCCAGGGCGACCGAAGTTGTCCTGGTAAAAAAACTCCATGGCGGCCATGTGGATCTAAGTTTGGAGATGTCTGGAGTTCCAATTGCTATGTCAATGGATGAAAACAGCCTGAAAATCCTAAAACCATGGACGAGACCCTACCCAGAAAAAAAGGATTTCGTGATGTGGCCATGGCCGGGTCCTTCTCTCTCCAAGCCCAGGCATAGTTCCCAATCTCCTGATCTGAATCTGCCACTGTTTTGGCCTCGATTTGCCCCAAGGGGTGTTGCCAGCCATGCTTCTGTGCCGAATATCTGCCTGAATATCTTCCCAGCTGTCCTGGCGCTGAGCCATGAACCACGGAAAACATGGGCATGTAATGGCAATGTATGCGCACATCTGGTTATCCAAGTTATTCACATATTGGTGATTTGTGATGCATATAAATCACACACACAGGTATATATATGTGTGTATGCCAATGTTTATGCATAACTGGAGTATGTAAATGCACAATATAAATGAAACACGCAAACACACACACACACATATATATATAATACTGTATATATTATATATAGTGCGGGCTTTTGAACAACCATTTATATTGACCATGAAACAATGTTTGGGTTTCATGGCGTTCCATGTGGATCCCGAAAATAACATATCCAACCCCATGTGAGGAGGGCTGAGGGATTCTCATGCACCTTGGAAGGTTTGGACTGACGAAACAATCACAGTTATCAAAGTTGCCTATCATAATCATAACTCACATTATTCACATTTCTCATTTCTGAGGAGAACATCACCAACTTTCATGACAATTCATCCGAAAAAACTCAACAAGTCCCAAACCCCTCTTCCCCAACCCTTCCCCACCTGTTGTGGAAGGTCGCCTCACCTCAGCCCCTTGCGACACCCCACCGCCCGGTGGGCCCAGTGGTGCTGCGGTGCCAGGGCGACGCGTCTGCTCTGCGTCGACCTCGTCCCAGGCCCCCGACGTCATGGCGTGCGCCAGCTGCGCGGCTTGACGGCGGTGGTCGTGGAAGTGGCGGTTCTGGGACTGGTTGGACCATTGGGTGTCCTGGGAGTGGGACCAATGCGGCATCTGTATACATTTGCATTTGTATTTTCGGGAATGATATATATATATATATAATAATACATATATATATATAATTATATAAATGTGTGTGTGTGCAAATAATGGTTATATATATAGAGTATGTTCTGGATATGCTTTTGGATGTATGTCTGATTTTGAAACATTGCCAATGTTATTGTATACTACGAGTTGTTGTATGATGGAAGTTGGGTGTCCTTGACAGGTGTGGAAGATAACTTCTGAAGCAGCTGTATGATTATTATGATCACTATTGCAGGTTAGGTGTCCACAAGAAATAGATACTTTTTCTCAGGGATGTCAAAAAAATGTCTTTCCCATTCCGAGCTATCCGACTATTCTATCTACCTACATTCGGGATCCTATTAAACTTGAGGACCGCCAAAACCATCAATATTGACAATATATTTCAGTCATAATTGATCATATGAAACCCATTGCTTCCACGGTTCAAACTTAGAAAACCACCCAAATCATCGACGGATTCCCGAGCCCAGGCTGAATTGTCCAAGCATCTGCTGCCCAGCCAAAGGGAGACGTCACCACCATATTTGGAGCGGATTGGCACCTCTGTAATTGCCCAGGTAGATGTAGAGTTCCTGGCTCAAAGTTGTCACAACTTGGGGGGCACCTCATGCATAACTGGTTTATCATGGTTTATCCCCCACACATTACTGGGCTACACTGGGATGCACATCCAAACTAACAAAATGGCCTGGTTGATATTGAGACATCTGGTACCCAACAAACGCAGACCCAAGCGGGCACAGCTTCGCAAACCAGGACGGATAATATCGAACTTATATGAAACTACAAGAAACAGTGCCCTCTGGTAATTTAACATAGCTATTTAAAGAAAAAAAAACATTTATAGTTAATTTACCATTTAAAGATGGTGATTTGTCATAACTATTTTAGTTTAAGTAGTGAAAACTGGAACTGGAGCAAAAGATGCTGCAGCAGAAAAACCAGCAACTGAGATCACATTTTTTTGCAGACTGCAGCCCATTACCGCTACCGTAAAGGGCTGCGACTGCATCATCATCGTCAGCATCATCGTCAGCATCAGACCGACCAGGATTCAAAACCCAAAAACGCCGAACAGCTAACAGCAGCTAACAGTAATACAATCGAATGCAAACCACATTTTTGTGGATACGATTGTTGGAGGAAACATACAGGAAATACTCATAATATCATCGTCACCATCGTCAACATCATCATCATCATCATCATCATCATGATCATCATCATCATGATCGATTCATGATCGAATCATGATCATGACCATCGTCGTTGTCATCCTCGTCGTCGTCATCGTCGTCATCATCATCATCATGATCGAATCATGATCGAATCATGATCATGACCATCGTCATGACCATCGTCGTTGCCATCCTCGTCGTCGTCATCGTCATCATCATCATCATCAAGATTCTTCTCTTATACCATCCCCTAGTGGGACATCAGACTGGTACATCATCACCATCATCAACACGTCCTGTGTATTCCCTAGAAACCGTGGTTCAGTGGTGAATTTCCACTTCTTTGGGACCCAGGTATCGAAGGTGTTTAAGATTAGAGGGATGCGACTTCCCATTCCAATCCCATTATAATCCCATGAGCATAGCCATTAAAGCCCCATAACTCAAAATATTCTCATAGGATCCAAATTCTTGTCATACTATATATGAAAAAAAAAACTATAACCGTGACATTTATACCATATGAAGGCAAACTAGAATATATGTGTATATATAATATATATATATGTATTATATGTTCTAGTTTGCTATATAATGTGGTAAAGCCAACAATAATCATCGAATTGTGGAGGGTTCATACAACCCATTTCCGGTGAAATTGGGAATGGTTCATTAGTGGCTTTACCACATCCCACTAAATAACAACTACCCTCTGGTAATTTAACATAGCCATGGAAAATGGATGAACATGGCCCATTTATAGATGGTTTATCTATTTAAAAAAAGAGATTTTCCATGGCTATGTTAAATAACCAGATGGTAAGTAACACATGTTTTCCTTGAAACCCGATGAAATCACCAAAATTTTCCATGTTTTTCCCATGAAATTATCATGAAATCATCACAGCCCGAGCTGCCCATGGGCGCGCATCGCTTCCCAGGGCGCGCCCCCATTGCTGCTTCCAACTCCTTAAGGGCGGAATGTCTTGGTTTCAGACTCAAAGGGAATAAATGGAAATATATACTTGGTGGCTCATCCCACTTAGTAAGTGGGTTATAACCCCAGTTATAAGTGGATTAACCCTACTTATCCCATTTATAACTGGGGTTATAACCCACTTACTAAGTGGGATGAGCCACCAAGTATAGAATAATTATCAAAGGAAAAGATTTCATGATTTATGGGAATAAAAACAAATAATTGGAATATAATTGATTATAATGGTGATGACTTCATGGGAATATGTGGGATATTTATAACATTTATATTTCATGGGAGTATTAATAATGGGAATATTATATATATATAAATCATTATTAATGACTATGCTCCTGAGAATATAAAATTGTGATTTAATGGAATATACCGAGCTATCTACAAGATTGGAATGGAAAATCTCATCTTCCCAATATTAAACACCCTCTAAATGGTTCCAATTATATGGAAATCCCCCACTAAACCATGGCTTCTAGGGGGTGTTTAATATCAGGGAGATGGGGGTTAATTATTCATGGTTATTCCATCATTCATGGTGATATAATTTGATATAATTGGTTTTAATAGGATATGAATGGATTTGATGGGATGGGAATGGGTGATGCAATGCTGAATTTGTTATTTTGCCGATCGAAATTTGGTATTAATGGGAAAGTAAGCAAGAAAAACTTGTGATGCAATGTGATTCATTCAACCAACAAGAATGGCGATACAATGGTGATTTAATTTGATTGAACCAACAAACAATGGCGACTTAATGTGATTTAACCGGACATTCGACCAATGGTGACTTGATGTGGCTTAACCAACACAAATTGAAAATTAATGTTAACGGTGTTCATGGACATACCGGGTTCTTCAAAAAAAACAGCCATCGACCAAAAAGTTTCAACATCCACCGTCAAACAACCAATGGGAGATTTCAACCTTACTTGTGAGGTACGAGTACCCTCTGGAAATCAAACGTTGCAATGGGAAATCTCCTATATTATAGAAGGATATACATGGATATACAAGGGTTGTTTAATCGAAAATCATCCTTAAATGGTGGGTTTTCCATCACGATGTTTGATTACCGGAGGGTAAGCCATGGACACTTCCGTGTTTGTCTACCTTTTAGATCCACAGAAAATTTCAGCGGGTATTGGAAACCAAGGCCACCAAACATCCCAGATCATTTGATGGTGAAATGGGTGTTGCTGAAAACCACTGTCCAATTGTCCACCAATTCTCCGATGAACTTTCAACTTACAACCCAACTTCTGGTTGGTGGTTGACCTCCCCCTCTGAAAAATAAGAAAGTCAGTTGGGATTACTATGCCCAATATATGGAAAGGCATCAAATTCATGTTCCAAACCACCAACCAGACTTGGGTTTGTCTGAAAATAAGGCGCCCCAATGGGCCCCATGGTTGATCATCATGGTTGTATTAAGATGACAGTTTGTGCGGATTAAATCACCAATTTTCTGACACACCCGAATATCATGTCAAGTTGTATGTTTCCATGAATTGTAATTTTCCACATGTAAAAAATGAAAATAATACAAAAATATAAAACACTATAAATACATACATGCCTACTATATATATATATATGATATATGATGATATATGTATATTCCAATGGCATCCCTATTATTTCTTGCAACTAATCCCATCCCGTAATATTAAACACCTCCCCATTTTATGGTTTCAATTATGTGTAGATTCTGATTGACCATGATCTCTGGGGGTGTTTAATGTGGTACACTGGTCCAATAAATCCCAATGATAAGCCGTCCCAAAGTGATCACCATATGTGGAGCGGTATAAACCTTTTTGTCACTTTGCTGATACTGCGTTGATCAACGCTTGGCCTACCTGCAGTGCAGTCGATGGAAATCTGGCTGAACAACATCCTCATCGACAAATTCTGTACATGTTAATTTTTGCAGGTCCTCCGGCAACATGCGCCAATCAGATTTCAGCTGGCGGTCTGTCAAAAACCTGGACACTGCAATCGCGATAGCTTGGTTCATGGCAGCAGGGTAAATCTTAGCCCTGGCCGTAGCGAAAGTGCCATCGCTCTGAATTCCCTGCAATGGTCGATGGCCTGAATGATGCGGGCACCTCCCTCGCAATCCTCTGGTGAACGTGATATCCTTAAAAGTGCTCATCCTCAACAGCATCAATGTAGTTGGTTTGGTTGCATTCAAGCCATACACACATTGGTCAAATGAGCAAATTTGAAAACACTCCAGTCTGGCGAGCATCCTCAGAGCAGTCAATGTCCATATAGATGCTGGTTTCTGCCGCATGAGCCATACTGGGTATTGCGGATGTTCGAGGAATCCGCACAGTCCAAGCTGTGCAGCAAGAGCAAGGAGGTCGATCAGGAACTGGATAAGTTTCGTGCCTGTCAGCACCTGCATCCATTGCTTGGCACTGAGCCCTGGCATTCCCCAGGGGCAGTCAAAAGAGCGAACAGGAGGCGGTCCATTGTCCGCATGGCGGGCGGCGGACCATGTTTCGCAACTTGGACCCCCACCGATGCCAATGACTTGGCCGCTCTTCATTTTCTCAATCCAGAACTGCTTTGTATGATCATCTGTAAGATCTGAGTGTTCTTTTGCCAAACATAGGTCTATGGACAGGCAAAAAATATGGTCTGTACCGACGACATCGTGGCTCTCAATGCAATCCTGCAGATCACCCGGCCGCCGAAAACCGCTGAAAAAATGGACAAACAAGAATCCCTTGATATGCAATCTTGCTGTCTCCGCAGCCAGACCAAATTGTTGAAAGATGCCAGCTTCACCTCGCGACCTTCCACCATTGGTTTGCAAAAGAAACGGTATAAACTCAGTCTCATCTGAAAGATCTCCAGAACTTTGCTCGCAAAATCCGTCTAAACCCTCAAAGGCTCGACCAACATCCAGAACGCGATTCTGCCATTTGGCTCTCATCGCTATCGCTCCATCTGTTCCACGCTCGGGTAACAGTGGCCCCTGAGCTCTGGTCATTGGGAGAAAGGCTTTAGACGCATGCCATCCTTGTGATTTGAGATCTCTGGCCCGATCTCTCTCTTCAGCTTCGATCTGTTCAACTGTTTCCTCAGTGGCAGGGACGAAGCATGCATAATACGTGTCCTTACACTTCTGTGCATTGCCAACATGCGCAAGCAACCGCACACGGTCGAAGAATTTTTTGCCACATGCCAGGCATTCATCCCCAAGGACATAGTACTTCAAGACTGTGCGATACTGATGTTTGTGCCTTGCATGGACTGACAATGCCTTCTTGGTGTCAAAGGTGTCGTTGCAAAGATTGCATTTCCACCTCTTTTCTGCTCTGCTGACCTCCGGCACTGAGACTGTCGCAAACCTGGCAATCTGGTATTGGAGGCGGCTCGTCCAAACTTTGCCCTGTGCCTTGGCTTGATAGTACTGTAAGGACGATTTAAGGGCAGTCTTCACATGCCCATACCACCTTTGATTGATAGCAATCACCTGTAAGAGCTCGTTGGCATCTCGGCATGTCGGCAACAAGCCTGGTCGGAGATGCTGCCGAAGCCATTGATATGACTCTAACAGCCTCGGCAACCAAGAGTTGCTGTGTGGATTGTCATGCAGCAATCCCCACAATGCGGTCGGTGCTGTATGAATGGCTCTTCGCACATACCTCAATCTGTTTGCATGCAGGACGTCAGCTGGACTGAATATACCAGCTAGAGCACAAAGCTCAGCAGTGGAAAACTGAAACGAAGGGATAGGTCGGAATTTGTGTTTGGCAAGAGCCGCCACCTGTGCCTTGATACCATTTTCCCAACATTCAATGTCTGCATCTGTAACCCACGACCATGTGTGCACGTTGTAAGACAATCGAGACATCACTAGGGCTGAGAATACAGAACTCTTGGTGTGGTCACTGACATTCTTCTTGTTGTAAAACTGACGACTAAGTTGTCCATAAGCCTTTCTGGCTTGAGATATTCTGTGTCTAACGTCCTTCTGCACCACTGCATGATCCTGAACGTAAGACCCCAAATGTTTGTAGGAATGGACAAGCCGTAGTTGTTGGGTACCATGTTCAGTAACCACCGGCAAGAAGCCACCACACTCATGCCAGACTTTGTGCTTGACAGATTTTGCCTTAGTTCCGGCAAGTTTGAGAATAGCTTCTGTTTTCCCTGCCTGATAATTGATTCCTAGTCCACGATCAGAAGCTGCATCATGTAAACAAGAAGCCGTGATCTGCAACGAAGATACAAGATCTTCTGCATTGCTGGAATGAATGGCATATGCAATGTCATCAACAAAGGTAATCTCGGCAAAACCCCTTACTGGAATGGGTACACCACTTGTGATGTCATCCGCTGACTTTGGAGAGCCAAACCAGGGAACCCCCGTGGCCATCTGAATCTTCCTTCTGGCATCCAGAACCACAAGTCTAAACGCCATGTTGAAAAGAATGTCAGCAACTGGATCACCAGGACGTGTGCCTCGCATTGTGGCAATTTTGTCACTCAATCCGTGCATCATGAAGTGAGTGCCTGAGAACATATCACGGAGTATGCCAGCCGAATGAGCCTCGACTCCATCGGTCGCATTATCTTGGGTGATACAACTCTTGATATCTTGCCAATCCTTTGGGGTAATACCCAATTGTTTCATCGCAAAACAAATCTCATCATCGTGGAATTCACCTGGAAACAGTGAGGATCTGAGAATCGAGTAAAAGGCTGCCTGGAGGTCTACGAAAAGTATACCACAGGACACATTTTGGGCTCTTGACCACGATAAATGTGCATGTAGGAAATGGTGTGCAACGTCAGTCGAACATCCTTTTTTGCCTCCCATCTGAATCAGATCATCTTCTTGACTCCAAACATCCGCCAAGGCCGACCTCATGTGAGAGTGATGTATTTTTGCACATATATCAGACAAGAAAATGGATCTGTAGGCCGACGGCTCAGCAGGGGAGCCTTTTCCTTTGAAAAGTGGAATAAGCAATCCTCCTTTCCATTTGAGCGGTTCTCTCATGTGCCATGACGCCTTAACCAACAACGGTGTAAGGAGTTTGGCCATCGGAGCCCCTCCAGCTTTCAGGATATCAACAGGAAGCTGGCCTGGTCCTGGGACCTTCCCATTCTTGCATTTCCTGATAATGGATAGGACTTCGCATGGATCCGGGCAGTGTTTAGCATCACGTAGGCAAGGGGCAACTGGTTGCTGATGCAGCTGCACCAATTGTGCATCAGTTACTGGGACACCAGCCTCCGTCAATGCAAACTGCCTTTTCCAGGTTTCCTGACACTCCTCAAAGGTCTGCGCAAATTTATCATCCACAACTCTTAGTCGGGGCAGTGGCCTGGGGCCTTTTTCTAAACTCTTCTTGCGACGGCCAAGGCGTTGCAGTTTCTTGTAGACCATTGCAGTGTCGTGCTGTGCACCTGCCTCATTGATGCCATCCAGCCAGTCAGCATACCACTGCTTTTGGTCATGCAAAATCATGGGACGGACAATGCTCTCAATGGTTTTCATTTCATCGTGAAGAAGCGGATCATCAAAGTCCTGCTTTCTCATCATGTCAAGCATCTGCCTTTTCAACTGGATTCCATTGAGAGTGGCCTGCCGAAGTGCCCTAGGCTTTTCATTCTTGCGCCGGCCAAAATGCTGTTGTGCAAGCTGTAGCAAGTTGGTTTCAAGAATGCTTGAGTGATCATCGACAGATACTGACCAAGTGGGTATTGGAAGCGTTTCAAGAGATTGCATAAAGGCTTTACGAGCATCAATATCCTGAATCTTATTGAAATCCCATTTGAGTTGCCTGCCTTCATCGCCAATTGTCATGAAGCCATCAAGTACGCACATAGCAGGGCAATGATCGGCATGTGAGAAACCACCATCGAAATCTGAGAGGACAGCTGACTGTGTACAAACTGAAAACAGGGAATGCCCAAGCAACACGTAATCCCTGCGAAGTTTGTCACCACGGGGATGTCTCCATGTGGCTCCAATGCCAGAGTGCCCTGCAAACGTGGCTGGTGCATATAACTCATTGGCAACAAGGAAATCTTGAAATTCAACACCCTGAGGGTTCATGTGTTCTGCCTGGTGCCGCCCAAAAAACTTCGTCTCACTATCCGCCAGCGGTGCATTGGCGTCAATGAGAACCACCATGTTGCCCTTTGGAACGACACTCAACCTCCGGGTCAAGGAATGCCACCACTGACTGACTTGGCTGATTGGCCTACCTGCAGAAACGCATGGAGCATGTGCAACTACTACCATGATGTCGATAGGACCTTCCAAGTGAGCAATGAGGAGGCGAGCATCCTTTTCAACTATGGTAACCTTGCAGTCTCTAAGACCAATCTTCCTCCCATCAGGAAGTGTACAAAATGGAAGTGATTTATGAATCCACAATTCACAACCAAAGTGTTTTGCCTTGCCACATGATTGATACCCTGAGGAGAAAATGCGATAATTCTCGGAGACTCTACATCCTGCCGGTGTTCGAGCTTCTTGGATACCTATCAATGCAAGCTTCGCATGGTGAAACTGTATGTCAATCCTTGGGACTCGACCATTGGGACAAGGGGACTGTTCACCATCATCATTGAGAGCCAGTCCATTGTAAGTTGCCATTCTGAACGAGAAGCCTACACGATGAGATTGTGGATCTGGGCCTGTGACTTTGACTTGAATCTGCTTCACTGAAGGCAGCGGTTGCCAAACCGCATTACCATGCAATGTTGGCATAGCTTGGCAAAATGAGGGAGGCTCATGTCGAAGCCATTCCCACTTGATGGTCGATGGAGAGGTCGCAATCTGGTTCAAGAGCCGCCAAGGGGTAGAGCCAACGTCAATTCCAGTGACAGCAACATGTTTGGCTATGGCATCGGCGAGTTCATTCCATGGATCACCACGATGTGCTCTAACCTCCTGAACATCAACGTTGCTGGGCTTTGCCTGTCCCAAGACATGAATGACTTTCGCAAGGGTACTAGACTGACGTGTTGTGCTTTGCATGTTCAGGAATTGTTGGCTAAGAGCTAAATCTGGTCGAACAGTAACATGAACTTCACCAGCGGCAAAATAAGCAAATGCTGTCGCAACGGCCATTGCTGATAATTCCGCATCAATGTTTGTGTGATTTTCTGCTCCTATCCATCGAGGGGAACTTTGGTTGATCTCAGTGAGACCTGCAACACACCCGAGGAGACTTCGTTCGTCACCGGAAACACATACGGCGACTACTGCCCATGCAGACAAACCGTTGGAAGTAGCCCCATCTATGTAAAGTTCATATTTCTGTGTAGGCAAGTTCCTAGACCTACTTTGACAGTGGAGCGCTTCATATGTATCTCTGTGGAGCGGAGTCCCTTCTGGAATCATGTGAAAAGTCCAAGCATCCTCATTGCTTAGCTCGTGCCTAACCGACGGAAAGGGGAGCACTTCAGTAGCGTCGGCATCATAATCAAACCTCGGTAAGACTCTTTCGATTACCGCGTCCAAACAGATTTGGACCTTTCCACATCTTCTGTCAATGGCTGATGTGTGCTGATGACCCACATGATACTCAAGCAGGTCACCATGCTCAAATTGGGCATCTTCACCAACAAATTGCCCATTCAGCCGTATCAACGTACCAAACCGAATGTGTAGCATCGATCTGAGGAAGTCGGTCTTGCACAGTCGAGGAACAGTATGGGCTGTGGCAACAGCTCCAGAGGAGGCGTACTCGACACATGCAACAACTGCGGAATGTGGGTCAGGAGCCCTGAAGGAACCCACATGCCATCTATCTTCCCCAATGTTCCAATGAGTGCGTGTGAACTTTACCGGGTAGAGATCCGAACACTGCTTAATCAGCGAATGCTTTTTGCAAAATTCACCCCTTGATCTGTCTTTTTCAAAGCATGATTTGGGACACATCTCGACGTCAACAGATTCATGCATTTCCCAAACAGAGATGACCAGGTCTTGTGCTTGGGCCGCTGACTGCTGAAAGATGGCTGCAAGCGTAAAGGGGATCGAAACAATGTCTTCATTCTGAGGACCAATTGAATCAACCAGCGAGACGGTCGCTTTGAGCACAGAGTTCTTTCCTGCCAGACCTTCATCTTCAGACCTTTGAGTACGCACAATCTTGCACCTCTTTTGAAAAAGGGCCAGTCCTTCTGCTCCTGGCGCGTGAGGCACAATTGGAGGATTCCAGTTGACAGGCACTGCAACACGCTGCACCAATAAATCAATGGCATCCCCATCAGTCGCTCGAATGTATTGATTTGCTACAAAGGTTTGTCCACGAAGGCGAAAATGACATTGTGCCAGGTTGAGACATTCAGTGGCATACCCTATTCGAGTCAACACATCTTGAAACTGGAGCTGTTCAGCGAAGGCATGAGCAGTCTTGAACGGATATCTGGCATTGATTGCTGGATCGTACACGGAAAGCAGAACCGAGGACAATTCAGCTGAATTGTGTTGGAGCAAAATGATGTGACCCACCACACCTGCTTCCAACTGTGTAGGAGGAGGTGAAACATACACTACTTCCAGATCAGCACCAGGATCAATCTCGTCGATCCATTTTGCTCGAAACTGTTCTCTCCAATTCCAAAAATCGGCATAAAGTGCAATCTTCCTACCGTACAGGCATTGGATTCTATTTATCCCTGGGGCCAGGTACCATGTCATGAAATGTGTGGCTCGTGCTTCTCCCTGCCACGCAAAGGCATGAACATCCCAATCATGATAAATATCTTCGATAACCTGCGCCCAGGCCGGGAGAACGACTGCACTCGGCATGAATGCTGGTGCGGCAGGATTAAACTGAAAGGCATCCGCCTCTTCATGTCTTTCTTCCGGAAATCCCAAAGCACATATGGTGCCATGTTGACTGACTTCACTGTCTGCATTTGACATATGGGGTGCATGAACATTTTGAAAGGCCTGCATTAGAAAGGCATCCTCTAGGTCCTCTCCATCATGGGGAGCAGGATTTTCCTCATGGAGGTTGCTATTATCAACCTGAACAGAGTGGCTGATCTGTTCCGCAACCGAATCAGAGTGACGTGGTCTTTCACTGTCGGACATGACGCGCAATACGAGTCCGTCTCCAGGACCCAACCTAACAGTGAGATCCTCAGGAAACACATTTCTGCCTCGAGTGACAGTATAAGCCACATGCCTTGATCTGATGAGTTCGAATCTGTCAGCAATGTTCTGTGCACTAGAGAATTGATTAACAACTAGCGCTACATGACTGGAGGTATCTGCTTGAGTGCCCCTCTCAACAACAGACACGACCACTGGAACATGTTCGCTGGGCAGTGCTTGCGTCACAATGACATGAGCCGAGTGCGATTGCCATGGTTCGGAAACAGGAATAGGATCAACGAAATGCAGATCTGCCTGATAACCTCTTGCAAATTGGTCCCTCCAGGGGAACAGCAGCTCAGTTCGCCACCAACGATTGTCAGCATCCAGCCTCACAACCCGAGGTGATTCGTTCCTCAGAAAAGAACCTCCATTCAGAAACCACACCAAGACATAAATGGCTCTGCCCTCATCAGCAACTTGTTCAACCGCATAACGGTCAAAGCATTCCTGTAGCGCATTCAACCATTCAGGTGGGTAGTCATCAGAAGACTGTTGCGACACACTCTGATGAGAAACAGGATTGTTCAACGCATTCGCATCTGATGGGAAACCTTGAGTGTTGGGTCTGCGAAAAATACAACCACCAATTGCCGATTGCAGTTCACTTCGGAGCCGATGATCTGGCATTGACAGCAGTTCTTGAACGCTGACCCGGATACCTCTTCTAACCAGAAGTTTGAAAGCATTTCCCAACCTGACATTGATGACTTGATCTTGGTGAATCGCAATATTGCCCATCCACATTAAACATTCGTTCTGTTCATACTCAGGCGAACAAATCTCACTGTAACCCATCATCGTGATGAATGAACGCACATCAAGCCTGTCAGCAACAACCAACGCGATGGAACTTGGTCTACCTTGATCCCAGTTTGTGTCATAAAGCGTGGCCACTACTGATCTGGAGAAAGGCTCCGACTGCTGCTCAATAATGAGCTGTTCTTGAGCATTTCTATCAGCATCTTCTGGTGTTGGAAAAACAATTGCAAATTGTGTTGGCAAGGCCAGGTCAGCTTTTTCAGGCCATGCTGCAAGAAGCTCTCGCTCCCAATGATGAAAATGACGCGAAAGAACAACCAACCTCGAGTTAGCGCACCTCGACCACCTTCTCGGATTACTAAACCAGGTTTCAACGCGCAATCCATCATCTAGATTTCCACCAGTTTCTGCTAGAGTCTCAGTCCACTTTTCCCAGAGATCTTGAATCCAAATTGGTTGGTCTTGAAGGCCATCAGGCATCTGGATAATGGGACCGTTGCCTTCAATCTGTGAACCAACAGCTTGAACATATCTAATGAACTCTTCTGTGAGACTGAATTGAAAAGTGCCACCATACGGGTCATCGATCCGTCTCTGAAAAGGCAGAGTCTTGGAGTGTAATTCATTGCCGCAAAAGAAAACACTTTGGACCAAGGATTTGCTCATTGAATCACGACCCTCTGGAAATGCATCTGTCCCTCCATCGATGTGAAGCTGAACCAGACTTTGTTCATCAGCATCTTCTTCAATTGAAATGCCTTCAGTGTGAGGGAAAATTTTAACAATCAAACCCATGCCAGACCATGTGTGAAAGGACTGGTGATTGTCTTGCATACGCGGGGCAATCCACTCAACCGGGTTGAGGGAGAATGCTGTCAATAAGGGGATGGTTGAAATCACCTCTGCAAGTGTGCATTCAGTTGGAAGCACTGCAGCAAACCGGACAATCACACTGGGAGCATCATCATCGACAAACTCAATAGAGATCAAAACGGAAGATCTACTGGAATGTCTCCTTGTCAGGATTAGGTGTGCTACATGTTCTTCCAGATGTGATCGTCTGGCAGTTGGGGCAGCAATATCTATGAAGACATGTTCCTGAGGGGTCAGAAGGTGTTGCCATGGCTGACGAACGTCGTCCTCCCATTCACTGGGATCTCCACCTAAGACCACTATCTTGGGCTCTTTGCATATCTTCTCATCTTGATGATCCACCATCCACGTATAGACTGAAAATAAGACTTCTTGATCTATGTCAGCACCACACTGTTCCAACGGGGAAACAATCCTCTGCAGATCAATGAACCAGTCTAGTGGAATGATTGACTCGGAACTTTCTCTGCTGTTCGAAGATCGAGACACTGGTTGGTCGGAATTGCTGCTGGAGGTGAACTGCATGAGGTGTGCTACATCGCCGTCAATGGGTGTAGAAGTTGCAAGCAGTCTCACTTCATCATCATTCAGCATTTCAGGCGAGACATCTGACACTGCCTCGTCATTAACCATTTCATCTAGGATCTGCTGATCAGTGAAACCTCTTTGAGTCATCTCAGCAATCTGTTCAGTTGAGCAAGCAAAACGCTCAGAGGGTGGCACTGAAATCTTTATGTAGTCACCGTGCGCAATGGTCTTTCTGTCAACATCATAATCAGGCCAACGTCTGGAATTAATGAAAACCAGACAACGTCCATTTTCAGCACGGCAGTATCTCTCAATTTTGGCACAAGCCAGGAGCTCATTTCTATTCACGTGACGTGATATAGGGAGAACTTGCCTGGAAATGATTGGACCTGATTGAAAATGCGTTTCAATGCGATGACCATGATATTCAATGTCAAGCAAAACCAATCTACCACCCAAATGCAGAGGAAAATCATTGATAACATGCACAATAATTGGTGTAACTTCAGGCTCAAGATCAGGCGGAGAGACCACCACTTCATAAGCATCAACAAGAGCGTTTCTGACAAGAGCGAAATGATGGGCAATTTCTGTCATCATGTCTTCATAGTTACTCCAGGAAATGAGTGCACGGATGGGGTGATCTTGCAAATGGTAAAGCATGACATCTTGTCGATCGTTTTCATCGGTTGGTGGCCCAGCATCTGGGGACTCTGGACCTTCGCTTGGAGAGTAACCCTCTGAATGCTGTGGACTGTCAGGTTGTGAATCAGAACCACCTTCACCTTGGTAAACATAACCTTCATGAAAGGCATGTACAAAGTCGATGTTTGATCGGTCAATGGGCTCATTTTTGAATGACACAACAAATTGTTTGGGTGTCTGCATCAAGGCATTTTCATCCGAATAATGAGTCACAAGACCTGTTTGTTCCAACGAGGAAATCATGTCACTGTCATGATGTTGAGAATCATGATTTCTGTATGGATCGAAAGCATTTGTCGGATCATCAACTTGCGCAGAGAGGGTGTGAGAACATCTCACTTGTCGCCTCTTGCCTCTCTTGTTTGCGATCCTCTTTGGTTTCCTTGTCCATGGTTTTTCTTGCCATCCCTGCAAAGCATCATGATGTAGATTAACCGCAGCCATTTCAATCTCATCATCGAGTCCAATATGCAGCAAAACATTTTGATCGAATTGCACTGTGTTGGAACGCGAGCAGGGAGTTCTTGACTTGCCAAGGCATGAAGGCAATTTCCTAGTAGATAATGGAATACTGTTTGGATTTCCATAAATCGGCTTGGGGCAGTTGCTGGGAATGTTGGAGTGGAGCACATGCGACTGTCTAGCCGAAAGTGCTGCAACGCTACAAACATTATTTTCATGAGCAATTGCTTCTTTGAATTGAGACTTGAAATCAATGGAGAGATAATCATCATACACAGCTTGATCAGGTGATGAGGCCCCACTGCACTCAGGTGACAAGTGTGTGACAATATCCTGAAAATCCTGGCAAATACAATTCCATCGCAACACCCAAGCGGACTGGACAGCTGAAGGCAAACCGGTTCGCGAGATACTTGCAATGAACTGCCTCCACTGAAAAGAGGCATCTGCCGTCTGATCTGAGAGCTCCTCGGTGCTTGCTGCACACATGGCTGGTGGCCATGCATAGGCCTCAACACCTTGGCCGCAAATTTCGGCGCCATGCAAGTCATTCCTTTGAACTAACAATGCACCGCCATCATTCACATAGGCTTGGTCTCCGTTGCAGAAGGCAGCGAAGGAGCACCACCACCAAACGGCTCGAGAGAACGAGGCCGCTTTTGTCTGTTTTGATCTGCATTGGCTAAATCCGCATTTTCCGAGTCCATCTCTGTGGGGCTTTTGTTTGGCGCCTGCGGAGCCAGATCTACCCCAAGGGAAGCAGCACAACTCTGGAGTACTGTCTGCAGCTGCTGCTGCATGGCCTCCTCCTCGTTGTCCGCGTCGAGGGTCAAGTCCTCTGTCTCTGCTGTGATTGCCGTGATGGGAGGCATCTCTGCAAGAGTAGCTGGTGTTGCTTTTGACGACAAAGCCTGAATAGCACCCCTCGCGTTTTCGATGTCCGCGCGAGCTTTGGCTGCTACTTCCTGCAATGAAGCCTGTTGCTGCCGGTACTCGTGGAGCTGACCCTCCCAAGTCTTTGCTGCCTCTGCAACGTGCTTCGTCCAGCGTGCCCTGTGCGCACGTCTGGCCTCTAGCGTTTCTGTCAGCGTCTTCTGAGCTTTTCCCAGGGCTGTTGTTGCAGAGTGCAAATTTTTGGTGGTAGCCTTCGAGTGTTCTTTTTCCAGCTTCTCTATATCGGTCTCCATTTTGGCAATCAAATCTTTTGTATCCTGCGGCATCATAGTGGGATCGGTATATGCAGTCTTCAATGCATTCACCACTTCCCTTTTTTGAGCGATGGTCTCGTTGGTCTGAGCCACCATAAAGGGAGTCGATGAGGCAACAGTCGGCATCAAATTTGACGCTGCACTGTCGAGCGATGGCCATGGTGGGAGCTCTGTCGCTAGTGGCGTGAAGGGAGACTGTCCCATTGAAGGATTGGCACTGTCCTTTGTCTTGCCTTTCCCTCCTTTGCCCTTTCCCTTCTGCTTGCTTTTGTTGCCTTTCTTGGTGTGGTGATGTCGTTGAACATCTGATTTGGCACTTTTTGTACTGGCCTGGGACTGTGATCTCGATTGCGACCTGTCCCATTGATGCAATCCATTGGCATTTTCCCATCCGTCCCACTCCCGGGACCATTCTTCCCAATCTGTCCAGCTGGCATGCTCTTGATGCTGCGGCTGTTGCTTGGGTTGCGTATTGTGACGAGTACCGCTCGTCCAGTGTGCGTAGCATACGACACACTTTATAGCTTGCTTTTTGTTTATTCTTTGACAGTTGGAACACCGCCAAGGCCACAAATCTGTCTCCATGATCTGCTTTGAAATCTTCAGCAAGAACCTGCTGTCCCTGGAATGATGAGCCGAAAGTGTTTGTCGAACTCTTTTGAGGCGTGACAAGTTCAAAACTACCCACCCTTTGCGGTGTAGGAACCAGTCTCGACGTGCAGATGATCGCTGCCGTCGACTCCGCCTTCTCTGCGTTCCAGTGAGTGTTGGAATTTTGAATAAAATCAAATCCCACGATCAGCAAAGAAAAAGGAGGAGAAATGAGCACATAAATCAGCAAGAATATCAAAATTGTGGTTGTGCCAAGGCGAAATCCGTAGCACTGTTTGATCACGCAAAACTTGTCCACAAGGCTATAAATATAGCAGCAGGTGGAAATGAATTGTAAAATATCCAAAATGTAAGAGCCCAAACAGACAATGATCAATCCAGCGAATCACCCAAATAATAGTCACCGGTGTCCAGCCACCGCAGAACCAGGAAAACCAAAAAGGATGTGAAATACGCAGAAAGAATGTCAGTGAGCAGCCACAAAAGAATTGTAAATTGACAATAAGAATCCACACCAGCGCGAAGCAGTTGAGTGGGATTCCAATGTAAATTGTACCAACCTTGGAGACACAACGATAGCTTAGGGACAAGTCAACCTAAGCAGCGAAGCACCAGGCAAGGTGTCAAAGGTCACCACGTAGACCCGTGGGCAAAGATCCAAAATGCCCACTCAGGCTATGGCTCGAAAACCGACCCCCGGAGAACCACGGAAAACGAGGGGGGAATTGAACCAAATGCCTTGGTATAAACCATGGTAATAAAAAAAACCCTCTGGTTATGTCAAAATAGCTATTGAAAATGGCCATTAATAGTGGATGTTCCCATTAAACATGGTGATTTTCCATAGCTATGTTAATTTACCAGGGGGTAAATCATCCCTAAATGGTAGCTTTGTGATTGGGTTTCCCACATGCCCCAAGTATCCCCATACCTCGACGACGTCCGGACCGTCCGAGACTCATAAGTCAACTGGATCCGCGGCGCGTGACGACCCATGGCTTTGAACCAGGATCGTCCACCACCAAAGTGGTCAGCAACGGTACGCGCTAGGCCGGGATTACACCCGGGGATCCAAAGAAGAGCTGTTGAGGTTCAGTCTTCAACATGTTTTGCGTTTTTTCTTTTTTTGTTCAGGATCTTCAAAGTTGGAGCTAAGAAATGGAGTAGTTCTGTGGATGTCGCTGACACATTGCCCATGTTCATAGGGTTGCGTTGACACTAAATGAGTTCTCTTGCAGCCGCTGAGCCAGGTTGTTCAACGTGAAAGAAATGCATGAAACATAATGATACATACATCGACCCCACATGACCTTCAGGACACGCTACATCAAAGTGCATGACATGACATGTCCATTTACGTGAAAATATACATGTCGTAAAATGTCGTATTTTTTTTGCGGTACACCATCCCATTTCATGGGAATGGTGGCAATGGATGACTACCCTCTGGTAAACTAACAGTTTGCTATTGAACATGGTGATTTAGTTCGGGGATTTCCGCATTAATAGCATGGTGATTTTCCATAGTTATGGGACAGTTTACCAGAGGGTATCACAAAAATCCTTACCTGTGGATTCCTTACCTGTGCCCACTTCTTCTTGGCATGACCTGCACCTGCCTGAAACCGAAGCCAAGCCAAATACGCTGTACATATCTGTACATTAAGATATGGCAATGGAAGATCGTTTACATCGGGGATTTTCCGGATGGTAAGCCAACTGAGACTTCGTCGAGTATCCATATTTACATTGTCTTTTCACATTAAAACCTCCATGTACAGATGATGTTCCTATTAGATTCTCGATTTATAAATAATGTATGATGATTTTCGGATAAAAAACACCATATCATGCAATATCTATAAAATATGTTTGATACCCAACTAACTTCTTCTGGTCTAGCAAACCCGAGTCCACTTCTCTCCTCGTCATGATGTCAGCCAGCACCCTAGAGCTTTCTTCGCTGTTGTCGCCAAGCCACTCCTGCACAGGCCACCCTACGGGTCAGTAACAATGGACATCGCCCATGGGCAGCAACAAATGCTAACAGCATGAATTCAGCGATGACGAAGTCACAACCACTGCACCCAAATTTTGACTCGATCAACTTAAGCAATAGCCACGTATCCCAAGCAGCTATATTCAAATTAGCTCAACGTGTTTAATTCGCAAATCTGGTTTTTTGACACTTACAAAGTTGAATCATAAGAGTTCCACCTCAATTCCTAAGTAATTTGGTAACCTTGGGGAATGCGTCCAGATGGTCCCAAAAGGGAAAACCCGCCCAGGTCATTGAACAAAAAACATATCATATCGATAAAGTCATCTTTGCTAACTCATTCTTTGGGTTCTATGTCACATCATCTAAATTTTGGATGGAACCCTTATAAACATTTTAGGTTCGAGTGCTGAAACTTACCTTCCAAATCCCATAACTATTGGGTTCCATGTTGAAACTGATAAACTGGGAGGTACAAATGGGTTGATTCAGTTTGGTTATACCTGTTACCCTCCAGTAAATTAACAGTTCGACCCTGGCAAATGGGGGTTAGAAGATTAGTTTCCACATGTTTCCACTAAAAATTTGTCATTTTCAGAGTCCAACTGTTTATGTACCCTAGGGTATACCTCGAACATAAGAAACATATGGGTAAAGTATAATATTTCACTAACCTGAATCTTGCGGCCATTTGGGGATGATTTCCCTTATTAACATTTATGAACCTTATTAACAGTGAGGTCGTGATCAAATTTACCCAGAAACATTGGAGTATCCAGCAGTAGCCCATGTTAGGCCCATGCTCAAACATCGCCAAATCTATTGGTGGTCTCGACCGGACAGCTCGATATTTCTTTGCACCAACCTGCGACCTGCACGGAAATTGCAACATAAATCAAACTCCAAGTCCCATGAAAAAAATAGGAAAATCATAGGAAAATGCAGGTTTATCCACTAGAAATGGAGGTTTTATATGGTTTTATATGGGAAAATCATGGGAATATTAGTGGGATGTACCCTCTGGTTATGACTAACATAGCCATGGAATCCATGGCTCATTTATAGATGGTTTACCGTTCTTAAAAATGGTGGATCTTTCCATGGCGAACTCTTTTTTATAACCAAATGGTAAATCATTATAAATCACCATTTTTATCAGCCATCCCATTTTGATCAGCTATAGTTCCCCATTATTATCAGCTATAAATCCCATGAAATTCCCATGAAATTCTTCCCATGTTTTCTTCCCACCTCTCGTGGAGTCCAGGCTTCAAGCCAAGCATAGGGTGTCACAAGCCTGGGTGAAAGAATGTGGACCTATATTAATATATGTATGTATGTATTACTGCATACATATATACATACAACAAAAAAACTAAACACTTAAAATGTAATATAATAACACCGAAGAAGTTAAAAAAAAACAATTGATTCAACACCGCTTTTTTGAACACACACACACATATATATATATATATATCACTGTTACTACTTATGTGAAACATCTTAGGATCCACCAAATGTCATGGGATTGAATAGGATTTGATGGGATTCAATGGGATTCTGGTGATGCCCGAAATCCTTCGCCAAGTTACATAACTCCTATGGATGGTTCTGGTAGCGACGCTACACCCCCCTTGTGAGAGGGCCTGTGATATGACCATTGAGGGGACCCTACGGGGGCTGATCGATTGGGGTTGGGTATGGTCTGGGTGTTTTTTGACCTTTCATACTTCAGGGCAGGTAGCGATGGTATTGGCAGTGCTTCTCTTACTATCATGCTGATTGCTGAATGCTTGTTGTTTTCCTCTTCGACGGAGGTTAGCAAAGTAGTTTTGCCAGGCATATCAACCATCAAAGTAAAACATATTTTCCTTTCATCCTACTGAAAATACCTTTGTAGTCGTTTGTTGTTTTGGCTACTGCTGCGATGGTTTATTTATAATCAGCACATCAATGCATTCACCATCCAAATGGAGGCAGTCTTTTGCGTGCTAGGTATCTGCAATTACCTTGAATGTATGAATATATATATATGTATATATATGTGTTATATATATAATATATATATAATATATATATAATATACATACATATATATATATATGGTTAAATTAAGATGATTCATACAGCCTGAAAACTAGTTGTTATCTTGCGGCCATTTGGGGATGATTCCCTACATTCATTATCATTCCAGTGACGCCACGACTTTACATATGGAGAATGGGCGAATAGGGATTTCAATGGAAGTGGGGTTGAATAGGATTAAATGTATATAACGTGAAATAATATGTGAAATAATATGAAATAATATGTAACATGATGCAATACAACGTGATATAATGCATTTAATGTATATCATGTATATCATGCGTATATGATCTGTGCGCGCTCCTGCCCCTCATTTCTCTTCATGGGTTTTAACGGCCTGCTGAAACGCATTCCTATTGCTAACGAAGGCCCCATTTTAGCCTTGAACTGAAGGGTGTTGGTCAAACCCGCATCAATATGGACCTTACAAATTCTATAATAATCGAGATGGGCTTTCTTTTTTTCCAGTGGGAATTTCAGGATCTTAAAATGGAGGTACTGTACCATATAAGGCCATATTTTGTGGGGATATCCCCTTACATAGGCCTTATATAGGCCTTACAAATGGTAGGTACCTCCAATCAATCGGTTCCTGAAATGGCCACTGATATTTTCATGTGTTGGAAGTAATGTCACAGTAGGACTCAATGACCCACATCTCTCAATCCCCAGTGAAGTGGGATGATCCTCCAATGGAATCGCCACGCCTTACTTTTGGTGCTGAACTTGCTATGAGTTGTTCTTTTTCTTCGCAGAATTCGAGTTAGAATCACCGTTAACTTAGTCACCAACCATACGTACAATTACTAGCCAAATCGTTTCTGACCAAAATTCAACCAAGTAAGCTCACGATGTGTGGCACCATCATTTGCCTCAACTATCATATATCTGGGTAAATTATAATATTTCACTAACCTGGATTAAGGCCCCACAAGGGGATTATTTCCCTTGTAAACCATGATTCCAGGCTTAGGTTGCAGTGAGGTCGTTATAATTTACCAAGATATACACATATATATATATAATATTCAAATAGATACACACATATTATACTAATTGGTGGTTTCAACCCCCCATTAGTAAAATATTAGTCAGATTGGATCATCCCAACTATTGGGGAAAAAACATGTTCCAAACCACCAACCAGACAATTAACCACTATTAACCACTATTAACCACTATTAACCATCATCAACCATCATCAACCATCATTAACCATGGTTTCATCACCCAGGTATTAACCATATATTTATATATTAAATCATATGTATCCCAACATCTTTGGTGAACTCCTCCCCTTGCAGCCCGGGCACACCACCACTCCCCCAGCTTCCAAGCTGTCGCGCAGCAAGGCCAGCCACTGGCGTGGCCGCGCCAAACGGCAGAGCACGTTGCAGGCGAGGATCAGATCGAAGCGGGCACCTGCGATGGATTGGATTTAGCAACCATGGGGATTCATATGGTTTAATATGGTTTAATATGGTTTATATAACATGGTGTAATATTGTTTAATATGGTCTATATAATATGGTTTAATATGGTCTAATATTGTTTAATAAGGTTTAAAAGGGATCATTGGAATCATCATTGGCTTAATGACTGTTCTATCTTCTGCCACCATCACATAGGTGCTTCTGAACATTGCCCATCTTCGACGCCCTACAATTCTGAGCTGCTTGGCAGTATCCCCCCCCAAAAAATACAAACACTACCCTCTGGTAAACTAACATAACTATGGGAAATCACCATTTTTAATGGGAAAATCCACTATAAATGGCCATTTTCAATAGCTTTTTGTTAGTTTACCAGACGGTAAATATTGAAATCTTAAGCCAAGGTTTCCCGAGTGAATCTCGGATTGTTTCAGTGTTTCGCACGTACAGAAGAATCAACAACGAAAAATGACCGTGTCACACAGCTAAACCAGCAGTATCGTACGTAACAAAACATATTTTCGGGGCATAACCCCTTACATAGCCCTAAAAAATAGACCTTATATGTGGTAATTACCACAAATAAATCGGTTCCTGAATGGACCACTGAAAAACCATGACCCATCCGACAGAGATCGACTCACCTGTCTGCAGAAACTCTGTCGCATCCATGCAGGCGAAACTGCAGCGCTCAGGGCGCACTGAAGTGCTGATGCTGGCAGCGCAGCGGACCTAACCGTTGAGATTCGTGCCAAGTGTCAAGTGTCTGTAGGGATCGTTGGGAAAAGCTCGGGAAAAGCTCGGCTGACACACACACATATGTATATATATATACATGTGTGTGTATGTATATTCAACGATTATATATATATACATATATACATGTGTGTATACATATATACGTATATTATGCATATGTATGTATATATATATATGCAACATACATGTGTGTCAGTGAACATATATGTGTGCATGTGCATTAGTGTTTTAATGCTGTTTTCTTTTTTTCATGGGCACAAGAGTTTGTAAACATGCAGTGTATACTGTAACTGCAGGTTAGAAGTCTGAACATGGTGGCCACAACATCACTGGGTTCCTTGCCACGTGAAGTGTGTATGCAGGAAATCTGAAATCGTTGTACTCTTTACATTGTGTCTCATAATGAGTCATGATCACACATAATACGTCATCCAGACTTCCGGAAAGTTTCAGGCCCACAACATTTATAGTCGTGGTGATTGTCCAAAGATTACATAACTATGAAATATAGATGCAACACATGAATATATGTTGTTTTAGAGCTACTAATTTAATAGATAAACGAACACACACACACACACTCTACGAATAATGTATATATATAGATAACACATCTCCCTCTCCATCGCCCTTCTCGAAGAGTTCAGCTAAGCTTGAAGGCGAGTTTAAAAAGCAACCTCGCTATGTATATATATATGTGTGTGTGGATATATAAGTATATACTTACATGTATATAATATCCATTGCATATAGGGTCATCTAGATTTAAAAATTCAAAGATTCCCAGCAATTTCTCACCTCAACCATGCCATCCCTTTCGCCATCCCACCTGCTGCCCGGGCAGCACGTAGGGCACGGCCCGGCGCCGTTGCAACGTGCCGCAGGCCTGGACGAAGCTCAGCGACGTGTCGAGGCCCACGACGCGTTGGAAGCGCTCCGACAAGGCGAAGCTGAGAGCGCCGCAGGCGCAGCCCACATCCAGGGCGTGGTGGAAAGAGGTGGCGTGCTGGAAACAAATCTCCTGAAGATTCATGGGGGATGTGAGAATGAGACTATATATATATATATTTATTTATTTATTTATCTAATTTTATTTATTTATGCACATATGCATAGTATGGGGATAACATTGTTACGGATAACATATTTAATAGAATGAAAACGGAGTTCCTGAAGTGGAGCATTTAATTCCATGGGATAATATGAAGGTAACATGGATTTACACCGATTTACACATTCAATAGTTGGGATAATGTTGGGATATCATCGCGCGAGCGATGGAACAATGATCGCAAAACCGCGTGAGAGTTCAATCTGGGTATCAGGAAATGAAGACACGTTGGGAGCTGGGGATGATAACATTGGGTATAGTTTGGGTAATTATAGTTCAAAATACAGGGGTTGGTAACTGTCCCATTTTGGGTATATTGGACATCACCTTATAGTAGCCATTATCGACCATATACCTAATGGTTGGGTGATGTTCAATGGGGACATTTAATGACCCATGAAATAGTTCAAATATGTTCAGCTGACATGTCAATGGGAGTGGTTGCAATGTTTCAATGTATACAGTAGTGACATGTAATGACTAAAGTGGAAACAGAACTCCTTTTGACAGAACAGGTCGTGGGAACTGGTGTCAAGGCCGCAACGAACCTTACAAAATAATACCCAGCAATTGGAACATTACCCATAGGATCCATGTATTGTATATATGCTCACATTTGGGGTATATTGATGGTAAATGTTACCGTATATAGCAGCACCATGGATCCTATGGGTTAGGAAACATCATCCCGTACCAATATGTTTGCGGTAAAAAAAGACACTCAAATAGCCACCAAATCACCCTGAAAAACCATGAAAAACCACAGTTCCTCAAAAAAGTCAAAGGTGCCTTGACACGTTCGAAACCGGAGGTGATCATAGTGGAACGACCCAACAGGGCTTTGTCAAGGAAGCCTCGCTTCCGTAAAGGCAAGCTGGATGGGTTTTACCATGATTTTTCCACCGAAGTTGAGATGTGTGGGGTTGGCCTCAATAACCTAAGTCTGTGCTACCGTGAACGAGAGTTTCAGTATGTTTCAGTGGAGGTTAATGATGTGATGATGTGTCATGATGTTTGAATTGGCTTTACTGTAAATCTGGTTGGTGGTATACCATGGTATACCTACCCCTCTGACCTACCCCTCTGAAAAATGATGGAGTTCGTCAGTTGGGATGATGACGTTCCCAAAATATGGAAAGTCATAAAAGCCATGTTCCAAACCACCAACCAGTTAATTAACCACTATTTGCCAATATTAACCATCATTAACCATGGTAATTGCCCAATTTCCCATCATTTCCCACCATTCAGGGTGCAATTGAGGCAGTGATTGGGTCTACCTCTACGCTGACCGTTTTGATGGGCAACGACAAACACATAGCGCCAGGCAGCTGGATTTCGGCCCGTAATGGAAATGCAAATACTCGTTGAGTGCGGTGTCCTAAGAATGGGTTTCCAACTGGCGCGGCAACTTTCGGGGAAGTCAAAAAACATGTGTTTGATGATTTGATGCTACGGATACTGGCATTTCTGTAGGAAATTGGTGAAACGATATTTGAACATGGAATTTCCGTACAATCTCTGATTGCATGCTTCCAACCTAAGATAAACTTTGGAGTTATCTTTCTTGAATCTTGGGCCAACATTATAGCCAATCTCCTGAGACCACTGCGTGGGAGCCCTTAGTTACCGGGACCAAAGCATTCTGGCATCCCAAAGCTTCAAATTTGATGAACCTTTTTGCGCTCCCAAACATGGATCATATATGCGCATTGCTCTTTTAGATATGTATATATATATCTATCCATCCATCTATCTACCTACCTACCCACCTATCCATCCATCCATCTATCTATCTATCTGTAACACATTAACATCATCAACGTGGATCATCTTACTTTGGTTCACTTGGCTTGCCCTTAAGATCTACCTCCAGCCAAGAAATTGCCCTTAAGAAATCTCTCCGGCCCAAGGCTCTGTTTCGTACTCCCCAGCTGCGCCAATGGGCCCACCATTCGTCGCAAAATTCCGCTGGGTGCTGGTGAGGGATCTGCCTCGCTTCTGCTGCCTGGAACGCCTGGGAACGGATGATGGATGCGGTCGGCTTTTCAAAATGCCAAATCAGAAGAGGTTATCTTCCCACTTACGAAGCAGGTATAAAGTTATAAAGTATCTGAATTCAAACATGTCATTTGAAATCATGTGAGTGGTTTGGTTTGCAAACATTGGTGTTGGTCCAACATCCAGTTCATGACATGGGGTCTAAGGAGCGAAAACGTTTTGCAAAAACCGTGTTCAACAAATACCCGCCGTACAACCACACAAGAGCCGCTCCTATATAGTATGTCCACTTATCCGCATGATAAGTGGGGTAAATCATAGTTGTCATAGTTTGGATATGTTTGGATCGGCGCAAACCCTGCTGCCATAAACGCTAACCTCCAACTGTGAAAGAAAAAGATCGTCTATTTTTGGGGGGTTCACCACCATTACATCACCATGGTATCCCCATGTCCCCATTGTGTGCCTTACGTTGGTAAAACATCCATTAGTTGTTTGAGAGGCTTAAATCACACTAAATCGCAATTTGTTGGTTGAAATCCATTCAATCACCACTGTTTGGTTGGCTAAACTCACATCAAATCACCATGTTTGGTTGGCTAAAACATGCTACCCTCTGGTAAACGTTTACATAACTATGGAAAATCACCATTTTCAATGGGAAAATCCACTATAAATGGTAATTTTCAATAGCTATGTTTCAATTACCATAGGGTAAATCCCATTCATATCCCATTGAATCACTATAAAATCCCATTAAATCACTATAAATATCTATAAATCACTTTTTTTGGGGGGTGACTGCACCGTTTCTCGCGACGTGCCACCGGTGCAGCAGCAGTGCCACAAGAGCCGCCGCGGCCGCGGCAGAGAGCAGCAAGTCACGGGACCAGGGTGATGCCATGCCATGGGTTGGTGGTTTCAATCCCTCTGAAAAATAGGAAAGTCAGTTGGGATGATTACCCTCTGGTGAACTAACATAGCAATGGAAAATCACCATTCTTAATGGGAAAATCCACTATAAATAGCCATTTTCCATTGCTATGTTAGTTCACCAGAGGGTATCCCATATATGAAAATAAAATTCCATGGTTCCAAAGCACCAACCAGGAATTTTTAACATGCAATGGATTGGTATTAACGATTTATAGATATTTATTGGTATTATTTTAAACATGATAATGGTAAAACAGAATCTATTGGTGCAAAAACATATTATAAAAAAATATAGATTCACGTGTTTACCTGGCATTTTATATAGGATCCATGGTGCTGCTATATATGGTAACATTTACCATAATATAATTTATAGATTCACTTTTACCTGGCATTATACAGTACAGTATATAGCCTGGTTGGTGGTTTCAACCAACCCCTCTGAAAAATAGGAAAGTCAGTTGGGATTATTCTTCCCAATATATGGAAAAAGATAAAATGTTCCAAACCACCAACCAGTTACAGATTCAGTTTTACCTGGATATATATACCCTACAAGTCATGTGACATGGTTTAACCACGACGTTGTCGGAGATCAAGGTTTTACCTCGACGTTGGGTTTATGTCCAAAAACTGCATATTTATGTTTTGTTCAGGTGATGTCAAAATGAAGCCAAACGGTGTCAAATGCAAGCAAACACACCCTTGCGACCATACAGTTCTTTTTATCTTCTGCGCTTCACCTGCTCATTGAGTGACCGAGTTCGCCATCTTAGCATACTCAATCTCAAGTTCGCAGCGCGTAGCACAGCCTTCTCTAAGTGTACTCTCGGTGCCTTTCTGGCGATCATCTTGGCCCACTTCATTGCATCCTCATCGCTAAAGGCGTGGAAGAAACGGCCATTTACTCCTTAGTTAAAATAAACATTTGCCTTCAAGTTAGCAGTCACTCTGCACACAATGACACAGTGGATGACCATGCACACCATGCCAACCAGGCAGCAACATGTGCAGGCATGAATTTTGCAAAGTCTCTGAATCTACGCGTCTCACGTAGTAGATGGTTGAAGTTCTGAGTGTGCCAGCAGCACAAACATTTTTGATTATTGATCATGGTGAAAGCAGATGTTTTTAAATCATGTGAGGAGGTCGGCTTTTTGGAATTAAGCGCGCCACATGTATCTTCGGCTTGGCCAACCACTGAAGCACATTTCTCCTGCATACATCAAAAGAGGAATACAAGAAAAAAAAAGACTGCATGCACAATGTACATTGAGCTTAAGCTTTTGTACATGAAACAAATGTACAGAATGAACTGGGGATTGACGGACAGGGGAACAACAGCAAATATACACACTGAAATCCGTCAGTCCTTGAACTAATTCTGGTGAGCTGCAAGTGTCTCAGAAAAGTCATCCCAGATTCATACACTTCTTGTGCTTCATCAACTGTCCTAAGTTTCACTGTGCAAGTTCTATGACTTGCTAAAAAGAACGTGTTGGAAGTTTGATTGAAATTTGATTCCAGTCCCAGCAGCAAAAACCTGGATGATCTTTCCGTCAGACCAAAATAACGGCAAATCGAATTCCTCGTGTCACTGGTGCCATCTCTTTGCCATCGGTAAAAAGTCGCACTAGAGAAAGGACATGGTTCATCCACATGCTACCGTTCATAAGGTGCCAGCAAAAAAATCAACTGCACTCTACCTGCACATTCACTTTGTAATTTTATAATGTTTAATTTTTTGATCATTTTTGAAGTCGATAAGGCAGCTTCAAATTGCACAAAACTGAGCAGGCGGATACATTTGCAGAACTACATTCTACTATTAAACTGCAGGAAGCAAAAATCTCACAGCATGCACACAGTCCGCTGATCCAAGCAGCACATGTAGCACTCCGGTATACCCATTCTGGTTGGTTTACAGCTTACTTGCTCCAAGGTATTTAACTTGCAATGGTTAAAACTGCCAAATTAAGTCCACATGGTGTAATTTAACCTAATGTTGTGCCAGGATACATCGCCAACTTCTGATGCAAGAGTCGTTCATCATTCAGAACAATTCCATTGTTGCGAATCCATCGGCCAAGAACTCGTTGAGAATCAGCAGGAGGGTAGTTGTTGGAATAAGCAGCATCTGAACAATCCGACAACCATTGCGCTATCACTCGTCCATTCCAAGCTTTGGCAGTCATGTACGCACCATGGCGACGTTTGAACACCTTGAGCATACATGGGAAAACAAAATATTGTTTATGTTCAGGCATTTGCAATAAGGTGTCACTTTTATGGACAAATGACTAAACCAAAGCATGTGCAAAGGACAAGTGGCTAGTCCAGGTGTGAATCGCCCTTGTCCAGGAAACACCTTGTTCTCCTTGCACCAGTGACGATAGTCCTCCCAGGCTTCCATCAAAAGCGGTTTCATTTGCAAAGAAGGGTCTCCAAAGCACCCAAGTTCCACCAACGTGCTCCTTGAGAAAACCCAAGCACACAGACCAGAAAATACAAATACACATTATTATCATACTAGTCGACCAGTCACCAGAAACCAGCATGGAAAAAGTACAAACAAAATCTTCCACGAAACAAGCTTGATCCGTTTGCTGTATAGAGAAGGCCAAGATTGACACAATGCATGGAGCATACTTTGATGCAAAAAATGTCGAAGTGTTTCAAGGCCAGCCAAGGGCCTGACTTGGAGATAACCATCAAGTTAAAAATTGTTCAACTTTATTTGGTCCCTGAACATTTTGTTCTATAGATCACTACTTCCCGGACGAATATGGTGCAAAAGAACATATGTACTGCCAGGATACATGGGACTTCAGGAAGCTCTTCATTAATGAATTCCACCGTGTCATACTCTGTGTTCGCCCAATCGGGATCGTCTCGCACATCAGTGTACAGGCAATCATTTCCAGATGATTTTGCACCACACTTGCAACACACATTGATACCAAGCCAATGGGCTGTATGTTGCCAAATTTTCCTGTGAAACTTTTGGTCGCCTCGAAACTCCGCAACGATAAAGCGTTCACCATTATCGAACAATGCTGGCGAATCGAATGCACGGTTCAGCGACTCAGTCATCTTCAGCAAAACTGGTCTCAGAGTCTGCGGTCCTGCAATCCAGTCAGATCGAATGTTGAAGATCAAGTATCTGCTGAGCCGAATATTTGCCGGTCTGTAGTGTATGACGTTCATAAAGATACACAATACCTTGAAGGGGTCAAACACGTTCTCTGAGATGTTCGCCTCGTCACCGTACAGACCGATCCTCAAATTGTGTGTCTAAACAAAGTCGTGGTTAAAAACCATGTCACATGACTTGTAGGGCAATGATAATCCTCTAATACCAAATTGACAAATTAGAATAAAACACATCCGGACAACAGCATGGGTAATAGTTGTTGCTAGGTAATTTTGATCCCCATATTTCCCTACACTCTACACACTCTCTTGGCTGACCATGAAGATGACTGAATGATCCACTGTCAGGGCGCCCTGTCCTTGATTCAAAAAAATGTGAAACGAAAGCATTTATAAATTAAATGTGCGAAGGTTCTTTATGATTGTTCATACATCAAGTTGCAGAAATGGTAGTAACCTTGTGGGTCCTAAGTAAGTTACAATGTGCATAACATGATATCATGTGCAACCTTCTACCTTCATGAATTCTTAAGCTGCTGCGCAGCTTTGTGAAGTAAACTTATTGACAGAAAACGTGTAGTTGGCAAACGCTTTTGAGTTCAGGCATGAGACAGGCACCCTTGGAGGCTTAAGTAAACCCAGCAATATATGATTTAACATTAGTCTCTTGAAATATTACTGGTGTTCTGGTATATGTATTTCAAACACATGTAGGACCATGTAAGGGTGGATGAAACAAAACCAAGATTCGGAATTAAGGTCTCATCATTGACCCGAGTAGCCCAGGCATTTCCAACAGACTTCAAATGGCACCAGTAATTTCTGATCCATTCTGGAGGGATTTTCAAACCGACCTTGACCAAGTGCTGTAAAATTTGATGTGGCAGAAACATCGGTAAGGATCTTGTGATCGTTGATCCATCATCTTTGGGTGAAAGCACTTCGCAGTCAACCTTGACAGTTTCCTCCAGGGTTTGCTGATGGTTTGCTTTTTGGAGAAACGTGAGAATTGTCCTCCCAAACAAATGTCACATGCTATTCTTTGTGACTATGTTTTTTTGGGTAAACAAACCATGTATGCCACATGCTATTCTGTGTGACATGTTTTGACTATTTTCTTTTTGCCACATGATAAAATATGGTGACGGGAAACAATCGAAAATGTTTGTTGCATAACTATACCCAGAGGATCCATGTATGGAATATTTACCTACATTGACCCCTAAAGTAATTTAAAATAACCCCAATGTAGGTAAATATTCCATACATGGATCCTTAGGGATATATATTTAATCCATAAAGTGTTGCCGGTACTTGTTCTCTGATCTTGATACCGAAACCTTAGTGTCATCTGGTGGTACTGTATACTTTAGATGGAAAACAAAAAAAATGGCTGAAAGACTCTGTCGTTGGACTCCCGACCAATGTCCAGCGGCAACTTGACATTCTGACAGAAATCGCGCGCAGCATTGAAGCGTGAATAGGTTCCAAGCTTGCGAGACATAGGTTTCATGCCAGCTCCACCAGACTCCTGGCAGAAGCAGGTCAAGTGCAATCCATTCAAATCTAGGTTGTCACGATGATCTAGTTCTCAACTAAAACGACAAAACACATGTTAGCTAAGCAGTGCGTGTTTGGCTTTCAAACAAGTTTTTAAGTTCCTGCAGCCATGATATCTGAACATCTTCCCTCAGCCATGGTTGGCCTCCACCTGGTTGGAGAAGGTCTTCATGACTGAAGCGAAGGTGCTCGCCTCGCAGCTGCTTGGCAGGATATGGATTGTGTTGCCCTAATGCAACGCCCTATTGGTTGAGAAATTACCATATGGTCATGGAGTTGAATGTGAGAGATTCTCATCAAGAGAAAAATTCTAGGACTCGGAGTTTCTGGGAGGCAGCATAGATTTGGCATCATGCATTGCTGATGTGTTTTTTATCTAACCTTTTATGTTTGCGGTGGTTGATGATGCTATTATGGGATCCAGCAGTTTGCAAACGATGAGAAACAAGCAAATGATTCTGCCAGCAAGGCACACCCGAAGACAATTTATCCACGGCATCCCTGATGGTAGCCGCATTCGCAGCATCGTCTAGTGCATTGTTGTCATCACCTGCGTGGATCCGCTAATCTATGGTTGCAATGTATACATTGCCAAAAGGGTGTCATCATGGGATATGTTGCTTGCAAATGTTTGCAATCCACCATCTTTTGTCGCATCGCCACAAGTGATCCAGCTCCATCCAAGACATCGCTATCGATATCAAGTGTGTGGCCTGTGCAACCACACAACAACTGAGCAACGTTGGCCCACAGTGTAAGAAGGCTTCCCTTCATGTTTACAAAATATGGTCCTTCTGTGCATACAGACGAACACTGGGCTTCCAGAAAAATAAAATTTGATTATAGTATATGCATGTTTTTTCTATGTTGGGATCCCTTATGATTGTCGGCTAGTGGAACTTCTGCAGTATTCGTCAGCGTTGCACATTGCACGAAGAGCTAAGCACGCATACTCTGTGGCCAATGGCCCATCCCCCCTTCATATCTGGCTCCAAGGTACTTTGAGGACTAGCATGGCCAAAGACATAACAAATCATCAACTGTTCATGGATGTTCATGGTATAAACGATGCATTCACTGGTAGATTATGACGGAGTTCAGAAAAGTTCATCCACTAATGTTCAACTTTTGGCGCATCATCGTTCCATGGGTTTCCCCTTTGCCAGATATCCCCATAGATTAAATCATTCAACTCATGACATTTACTTTGCTGCTTTCAGCTTCTTGACAGGGCCCATCACTTTGTCAAGCTCATCCAATTGCCTTTTCAGATGTGTCGTTGCTTCGGGAATCTCAAGCACCTGCCAAGGCATCAATCGAGAAGGAAATGTGGAACAGACTGGAAGAGAAAATTGTTGCTTGGAGCACAGGTAAAACTTGCAGAGTGGGGTACTAATCGTTACAAACAATATTAATTTATATATTCCTCATCACATTTTCACAATCCACAGGTTCAGAACAATGACTAGAGCACGGAAACCCCATACCTTGGATTCATCCATCTTGGATCGAAGAGAATCTCGCGCAGTTGTCACATCTGTCAGCTTCGATTCCACATCAACCTCCACAGCTTTCCGATAGTTCTGGGACCTAGGCAATGGATCGAGGAAGCACACATGCATGTGTTGCTAAATAAACTGTTGATGGCATGTAGGGAGAACATGTTGAAATGCAAGGATTGATATTATATATAATTATATATACGTTGATAGGTGGTTCAATTCAATAGTGACACAGTGACACGCACATATCAAGCTGAGATTAACACAGCGATTCCAGCTTCGGCACCACGCTCTTCCATTGGGCCAGCTTCGTGGATACCTGTCCAATCACCTGAGATCACATGCCGGAAATAATTGGGAATCTATATGCTATATGAATCTCTTATATGGTCTGTTTGTTAACATCTTCAAACACAAACTCATTATTGGCTGCGCTGTAGACAAGTTTAAAGTTGAGACATATTCTAAAATCAGAAAGCTAAGGCACCTTTTTTGCCTCAGAAGATTCCTTTCGTTCTTTCTCCTTTGCTTCACGTGCATCCTTCTGCTCCTGGGTCTCCTCAGGTTTTTCCTTTTTGGCCTTTGTCTGTTTGTCCTTCTTTCCCTTTCGAGGCTTCTTGCCTGTAAATAGCTGCACATGGTGGAAACACCAGTGTGCAAATCATGGCGGTTTTCATCAGGACTATGTGCCCATGACCCAGGTGAGATGATAAAACATTATCACGTAGCTACATTGGTTACACTCAGATAAGGCAACAATATGTCCAAACACTTGTCCAGTGCACTTTTTTGCTAGCCTGTATTCTTCTTATCCTTATCCTTCTTGTCGCTCTTCTTGCCTTTACTTTTTTTCTTCTTTTTGGCCTGCAACATGGTCCCTAGTATATGAACTTGTCGTGGTAATGGTGAATTCCATTGTCTTCTATTGTCTCCTAGCCTTCTTGTCCGACGATGAGCTGCTGCTGCTGCTGCTTGACGAGCTGTCTTCATCCACCGCATCGAACAGAAATTTTACTTCTGATTCTTCACTGTCCATTTCAGACTCTTCATCCAGGCATTTGTATTGCCTCATCTCCTGCACAAGTGATGCAGCAGTCACACTGGTATGGAGAGTAAAAACCAGTTGACTGTGCCACAAAGATGTCCTAGAATTCGGCTTATGTTGACATCATGATTGTGAGACACTAACAGTCTGCACAAAAATTGAGCACATGTTGAATTTGAAATTGACATTTGTGAATGAAGCATGCTTCCCTGTAACCAAGACAGGTCACCAGAAGCAGACCCATTCCAATGCCCGGGCCTCGACACCTGGACAGTCTGGGTGGTCACGGCATTCAGTTTCCTTTAGGTCCTTGTCACCTTCTTTTCTTTGTATCATCGCTTCCGTAGCAGCTTCACCGAAACGGCTGATCATCTCCGACTTCAGGAACCACTTTCTTTTGCCCATCTTCTTGTTGCTACGTGACTCAGTGGCCTGAATGTAGAGCTTAGATTTTTTCCAGTCACCAGAGGCCGACAACCAGGACTCAAAAAGGACAGAGTGTAGGTGAGAACCTTAGCTGAACTCAAGGCAACCCAGGATCATGTTTGGTGCAATTTCTTTCGATTCAAAGACCATCAATTGGATACCGTGTTATCTGCCTATCGGCCCATTACCATTTCACATCCAACACCATCCAAATGATAGCTCGGATGTAAAATTAAATATCGGACCATTATCATTTCACATCCAACACCATCCAAATGATAGCTCGGATGTAAAATTAAAAATCGGACCATTATCATTTCACATCCAACACCATCCAAATGATAGCTCGGATGTAAAATTAAATATCGGACCATTATCATTTAAACCAACACCATCCAAATGATAGCTCGGATGTAAAATACACCAAGGACCATGAGCTTACTAATCCATGCCAATGTCGGATGTGACATTCTACATAGCATATTCATCAAATCAAATATCATTTTCGCATCCAACTGATTGTTTGGATGTGAAATGCATGTGGGCTGACACCAATGACTAACTAATGAAGTTTTCACATCCGACTGATTCCATGTTAGAAACTATACCGCCCATTTTTCATCTAATTGAACGGTCTTTGAAAGAATAATTATAGGACAAATCATGGACTCTGAATGACTCGAAATGTCCCTAGAATGATAATTTTGTGAGCAAGGCAATGGAAATTAACATATTTGAGGAAAATAGATGCAAGTTCCGAGAATGACGATGCAGCTAAGTAATTAATTTCCATTGCCATGTGTTGTGAGCAAGGCAATGGAAATTAACATATATATTTTTTGATGACTATAGATGCATGTCCCTAGAATAATGAGGCAGCAAAGTAATGAATTTCCATTGCTATGCTTTGCGAGCAAGGCAATGGAAATTAACATATTTGAGGAAAATAGATGCAAGTTCCGAGAATGACGATGCAGCTAAGTAATTAATTTCCATTGCCATGTGTTGTGAGCAAGGCAATGGAAATTAACATATTATTTAAGGAATGTAGGTGCAATAAGCTATTTTTACATTCGAAGAGTCACATGCGATATGCCGCTGACTACTCAGCAGTGTTATTTTATTTTATTTTATCATGGTGGCATGAAGACATGTCAGTGGAAATGGTTCTACAAGTATGTAGATGGCCAGGGTCACAAAATCTCAAAAATATTCATGATACACACAACACTTCCACTGCCATGTCTGTTAACATTGTCCACCTCAAAAGGTTCTCCATGAAGACCAACGTGCACTGGAACATGAAGTGTCGTTGACTATTATACTGAAATCGTTCTGATTGTTATTTTAGTAATAACAATCTACGGAATGAATATTAAACGTATCATTGCAAGGGATGAGTTGAACAATCTTAATGATGCATTTTGTTGCAACAGGTCAATTTTACGTTTGGGGTTTTGCACGAAGCCACATCCGTGGGCTCGACGGCCCATCTTCTGAATCTCTTCAGGAGTCTTCGGGCCTCAAGGCTGTGAACATGTAAAGAGTTTTTGACCAACTGTCCAACCAAGGTTCAATGTGTTTGGCGAGCTGACGGTACACGTTTGAGGCTTGGGCTGGACAGAGTGCGATGGTACTTCATGTAGAGTGCATGCTTTTTCTTGTATTCTTCGCTTCGTTGCTTGGGAACCTTCAGGGGTAGTTCCAAAATAAAGAATTACTTGATCAGGTTTTATCATATATGTCTTTGTTCATACAAAATGTGTATAACTCATTCAAGGAGATAGTTGCTTCACATTTGAAGTCAGACTAGTCTATACAGTAGTGCTGGTCCATGTCAGTCACTCGAGTCATACCCTTCACCCTCTGCGGCCTTCTTGTCATCATTCTTTGCTTCCACGGCATTACCATCAGGAGTTTCTGAGGGCGCACCGGTGTCACCATTCGATGAACTGGGTGCGGTTCCAACATCGGATCCATCATGGTGTTCCTGGTTCATCTCATCACCTGGAGTTCCATTGGGAGAAGCTGCTGGGGCAGGGACTGACGAGCTCGGTGAGGTTGCATCATCCAATCTGACAGGCTTTTCATGTTTCTTCTCATCATTCTTCTTCTCATCATTCTTCTTATCATTCATCATTCTTCTTCACATGTTCAAGGTCCGGCGTGTTGAGCCTGTTCAATGACATGTGCAACGCGGAGACGCTGGTCAACTGCGAATACCCGCTGACCCCACTCTCGACAGAGTTCGACCTGCGCACTGTGTTCCCTCCCTCGTTTCCATGGTAGTTGTCCCATTGGCCCCAGGAACCATAGTAGCCATATCCATAGTCCCAAGAGCTCTTCCACGATCCACCCCAGCTATCGTAAGGCCAATACCCATAGTATGACCAATCATCTTGCTTCCAGGCGGACTGATTGTCTTCCTCAGGAACACGATCTTCAGCGTCAGGTGCAGCGGGCTCATGGGTAACTGGCTCACCTGCTATAACATCATTGCAAACATCACCTGGTTCATATTGCTGCGTTTCCTCAGTATCCCCAGGCCCAACTCCAGTCTCACCTCCTTCTTGGAAACTTTCTTCTTCTGGAAATTTCTGACGGTCATCGAAGTGCTGGTCCATGAAATCTTCCAGTTCTGGTTCCAGGTCGATCACGTGTGGTTTCTCCTCCGCATCAACCTGTGTCGCTGGGAGTGAATCCACGTTTTCCTTCTCATTCTTTTCAGCCATGGACAGGCGAGAAGCATCAGCTTCAGCAGAGGCTTGGGCATAGTGATCCATGGCATCCTCTGGTGTGTTGGGGTGTTCTCGAACAGTATCATCCCCAAAGTCAGCAGCTGGTGTAGTATAGGCTTCGTGGTTTCCATCAGGAGCAACAGTGGCACCACTTATCTTCTTCTTCTTGCGGACAATAGTCTTGATGACCTTTCGTTTCTTCACTTTTTCTTCACCTGCCAGTTCAGGCAGATTGGGTGTAGTATAGCAAAGTAAGTTATTTTACTGGAAAAACAAGAATCGTATTATTGAGTTCAATCTTTTCTCACCAATGATCAGACTAGAAGAATTCTGCGGTGTTTGATTGCTAAATTGCCCATGTGTGGCACACAGCAAATCATGTGTGGAGCCAGACATTCAGACCAAAAATGCATAGGACCTCCAGTTCGGGGAACAGCTGATGCTTCGAGTGCAGAAGACCTTGGGTGGATGTTAAAAAGAAGAAAGTCGAGAAGGCATTATTTAGACAAAAGAGCATGGGGTTAAATTTGGATATCCAAGTCGTTGAACAAGAAATATATTAAACAATGAATTCCAAATTGTGGTCCTGTTTGACCCATAACCATATTGATTTCCATAGTCGGTTTCATGTGACATGGTCTTACAGCATGCAAGAGGCAAATAATGAGAGCTGAGACATTGACAAAGCCGGTTCTTTGGACGTGCGAGCAGGTGTTGGAAGCGGCTGCTTCTCAGTTGAATCTTTTTCCCCCATGATTGCAGAAGCACACAGCCACTGTGAACAGCCAAAATGGGCTAGTCGGCTAGGTACTTCCATCCATGAATGCCAGGTGATCAATTTGAGACAGCCACAAGAAGATGCAAACGTGGCTGAGGCTCGGAGAATGTGACATGGTTGTCAATTTTCTGGATCAAGCAATGTTTATTAGATCAAGTAATTATACTTTCCACTGAAATCACAATGAAAAGCCACTATGATACCTTTTTTCACCAGCGCAAGTTGCCCCCATCTTCTCTGAATTTCAGGGAATGGTGGTAAATTCGGGTGACTTGCTCATTTCTTTGTTGTATTTCATGCCTTTGTCCTGTCTGTCCAACACAAAATGTGCCTACAATGGTGTTTATTATTGTCCCTGTGGTGCTCACGGTTTGCTCACGGTTTGCTCACGGTCCACGTCCTGAATAAGTAAATCCATGTCTTTTAGGGGGGTGCTCACGGTTGCTCACGGTTTGCTCACGGTTTGCTCACGGTTTGCTCATGGCCATGTTCTGTTATCAAGAACAACGGATTTCAACATATTCTAATAGAAATATAGAATTCCATGTGTACAACCATCAACAATTCTGCTTTCACGATGTTTGGTCGGTGCAGTCGCCACCACCATTCAACTAGAATGCTTACAAGGTCGACTATTTTAGTCAAATTAGGCCTTGTGCCTTACGACGGTTGAGAAAAGTCTGAACCTGGCCGAAATCTGCAGGTGCCCAAGCATCAGAAGTCTTCACCTCAATACAGAGAGGACTGTTTGCACACTTTGCTCACTGTTCTGAGCACTCCGGTTGATTAAGATTGGCAGAAAACTGAGTATTGAACCTTCCAGTGGCGTTTCAAGATTCGTTGCAAACTGTGCTGCACGTAGTTCTTCAGAAAGAATCTTTTGGGGCCATCCTTAAATTCAATCAAATTTGCATATTTGAACTTATGAACCATGACAATCATGACAACCATTGATGGTGGTGCATCATGCTGGAAATCCTCAAGTTGACTCCAAGTTTCCATGTAAGATTTGTGCAGCTTGAACAACCTTGCAGCGTAACCCTCTGGGTATTGAGCCGAATCTTTCATCCGGGGTCCACCTGTCCTTAGCTGTTATTAAATCTGATGTTCAAGGGGAAACACCACTTGACTATTAGCTTCACTGAACTTGACTGAGACGGCCACACTTGCCGTTTGCCATTGGACTTGTTGATGCTCCGACGCACCATGCCGGTGCTGCTCAATTTTGCACGACGTTTCTTGCTCAACTTTCGGTACAATCTCCCCAATTGAGGCCTAAGTGGTAATTGTAATGAATTACTTACATGACATCACTGGTTCATTAATACATGTAGCAATGTGTCACAATCTTGATTATCGTGTAGCTTCTCCAAACAAAGGTCATTCCGTTACCTGGGCATACGGCTGAATTCCCCATGCCGCACTCGGCTTTGCACTTCTGGATCCCCACGATCCCATCCAACTGGGCAAGGAGTGGCAGAGTTCTTGGATGATGGTCAAATAAGAACCGATCTGCCAAACACTTAGTTGCAGGCTAGTGACAAGAATTGGCGGGAGTAGCAAGGCATGACAAATCCAGTAATCATACGATTTACGTGCACCATCGTTGGAAAGAAACGAGCCGTTGAAGTGAAGGGCTGCTCCAAGACCCAATAACATCCTCTGACTGTGGCCACCAAGGCCAAGCAAAGAGCTCTGGCCATGAGCCTCGATGATGTTCAAAACAGTCTGACACTTAGGAATCCCCAAACTATTTTTTTCAGAACTCTTGCTCTTGTGACTTGCCGGAATTATTTTGTGACACACCGTTCATGCAGAGCAACTTTAGTCCAAGAAACACATTGCCCAAGACGACATGTGGCAAGTCAACATTTCCCAGTGGCCGAAGCACAGTTCTAAGACTCGTCGCCAAATTACACCATACAAATGAGCCGCAAGGCGGCCCCAGAGACAATAAGGCTCCAGGGCGCAATCTTAGGACCAGTCGTAGCGCCAAAGCAAAACCTAACCTAATTTGGAACAAACATATAATGTTTCGCTAAAGTTCAGGACCACAGCAGAATCCAAACTGCAAAGACATCTAGATCTAATGAATCTCATGCAATTCTGAATTTCATAGCCAAGTTCAGGACGCCGTAGACGGATCACAGTGGGAACCATCCTCCACGTCATAATGTTGCCTGACCACCAAATCATTATTATTACGCATGCTTTGATCCCCTTTCAACAAACGTTGAGCAAGTTGACATTAAGCACTCGACGCTTTGTATCCGCGAGAACCTGTTGTCCAAAGGAAATATAGTACAGTAAAGTAATATAATCAAGTATCATCACACATTGACAAGTGTGTATTGTACTGCATGCATATATGACAAAGTCTGAGAAGCACAATGATCTCCAGTAGCGATATTGTAAGATCCAGGCTCCAGTAGTGGTATATTGCGCGTTTTCCCGAGAACATATCGAGACACCACAGATCCTGACAGGCTTCAACAAGAATGTGCAAATTGTGTGGTAACTTCTCACACCGTAGCATATTACCTGAGCAGCAAACTCGTTGGTCATGTGGTGACTCTGCAGGTGTCAGTTCAACCACAGCATCACAAAGTGAGATCCTCAGCACCACAGCGTTCATACTAGTCGAATTGAACTTATGACTGCAACATACAACCCATACACGATATATGTTCGATTGACATACTTCCGTTCGAAACACCAACTTCTGAGACACAAGCAGTGCGGTGGGAAGTCCAAAGGCCAATAACAAAATGACATTGGAGCGAGACAGGGAAAGAGGCGAGTTTCGTCGCCCCATGTGAAAAAAAAAACCGAGGTGCTTTCCTGCGTCGCTACGTCGAACCAGGCCAGCTTTCAAATGGGCATTATGATTTGCATGGTTGCAAGTATGCAATTTCTTGCCATGTCACTACTCCATTACCTGAATGTTCAGTTTCTTGATTTTAACTCGAACAAAGCAAAAACTCCACACGATCGCACATCGTGATCTCAAAGCTGGGCGATATAGCATATCAGAAACTCTTCTGAAGCAAATGGCATGGACATCAATGGATTACAAAAGGCTGCTTGTGCATGTTGATATGACATCCCTAGGTTATATTTGTTTCACTCAACAGAGACGCCAGCTTTGCGAGGCAAGCGCTTCTGGCTTTTCAGGATTTCAAGAAGGCCTTCATCCAGGCCCTCAGTTGACCATTGGGCCAAATACCTGGCGACTTTCCACCTCAGCAGAATCAGAAATGAAAGCAGCATTCGATAATGAAATTAATGCAGTTGCCACAACGAAAAATCAAGTTGAAATCAGCACATGTTGCATCTATGGCATCAAAAATGGTCCAAACCACCAACCAGTATAGATCTCTATATATATATATATATATTGTGTGTGTGTCTTATGTGGTACTTATATATTGTTTTGCTCGAGACTGCCCCCCGCAATGACCGATGGGAGTGATGGGGAGCCTAATAGGCCTCCTGTGGTGCCCAAAGGGCATCCGGTGAACACATGGCCTTTCCCATTGCCTGCGATGCCTGCTCAACCTTTTCCGATGAACCCATTGCCTCCTCCGCCTGTTGTCACGACTCCGTTGCCTCCGATGCCTACTCTGATGACCCCATTGCCTAGGATGCCCGTGATGACACCATTTCCTCCGATGCCTGCTGGACCTGCAAGCCAATGGCACTTCCCGAGTTCTGCCTTCAACCCAGGGTTTGGAATCTTTACTGGTGGTGGACTTGACCCTGGTGTTGCCGAACCCGAGCCTGAGTTGGAGGTTATAGAACAAGATGATGATGGACGAGGTGATGTGGATGACGAGTCATGGAATGACGAGTCATGGAATGACGAGTCATGGAATGACGAGTCATGGAATGATGAGTCATGGAATGACGAGTCATGGAATGATAAGTCATGGAATGACAACTCATGGAATGACAAGTCATGGAATGACAAGTCATGGAACGATGAGTCATGGAATGATGAGTCCTGGAATGATGAGTCATGGATGGTTGACAAATCCTGGGTCCTCAATAGTTACTGGCACGATGACGATTGGGCAAAGTGGAAAATTGAGGAGACAGATGAGTGGGAAGAGTGGAAGGCTCAGGAGATTCAGGATATCTCTGATGAAGAAGAGATTGAGGTGGAATCAAAGAAACCGGTTATCTTGCAGATCAAGCCAAAAAAGAGACCTTCACCGCCTACAATCCCAGCTCCGGCCCATTTGGTGGAGACCCATGCCAAGTCCGTCCCCGAGATGATGCAAGATCAACTACCACCAGAACCTCCTGCTGCAGTAGTGCCGCCTCCGAAAAAAAGGAAAGCAACTATGGGAGTTGGTGATCCACTACCTCCAGGGCGAATTGAACCAGAGCCAAGAGTGCCCCGAACGATTCCACCCCGGGTCTCCTCTTGCTCATGGATGGAGACTGACGGTGCCACAGAAGTAAGGGCCACATGGTCTGTGCGTCGCTTTGGTGACAGGGACAGGGAGATAGAGGAGCAGGAAAAAGAGCAAGGCAATGAGACAATGTGAGATGACAGAGAGCCAGTACAATGTGCAGAAGTAATGGAAATGAACCGATTCTGTGCCAATGATGTGCAGTCTTGAACGCGGGTCAAAAAGAGTACGAGTTTGCTGCCCAAGATCCATGTGTCCATGATCCATGCATGGGGAATGATAATCCCAATTGAATAGTATTTTTCAGAGGGGGTGAAACCACCAATCAGTATAGACCATATCACCACATGAATCTCTGGACAATGCTGCTTTCAGTATAAAACTGGTTTTTGAATTTAGGCTTCTTGAGGACACGACGCATCAGCGATCGAAGGAAATTTGCTCCATGTCAACGTAAGACCCCCTTTCCTGTTTGCCTGCAAAATCCAGCATAAGAGAGTAAATTGTGAAGTTGCAAAACATAAACATACATTGCACACATTGCACAGCAACAACAAAAACACCTCCGTTCCACATGGCGTTGCAGTCTCTTCATTCAGTTGGGACACGTAAAAGGACCCCACCAGCCTAAGAGTTTGCAGTTAAAATACAAATGACATGCATGCATCTATAAACACATGTTCAACAACATCAGAGGACAACGTTGATGGGTAATGAATCTTTGCATTTCAATCAACAAGTCATTGAGGATCCGGCAAAACTTGTATCGGAGATGCACCATCATCGGTGTCATCTGGTGGTCGAAGAGTCCATGACCTCTTTCTTGCAAGATAGCCGTAATTATATAATAGGCTTGCAGGCAAGCCAATCCCCAGCTCTTCATGTGACAAATCAAACGAATGATAAACTTGATTTGATGCAATATTGTCTTCAACTTCAAAGCTAGGTTTCCAACTGCTGTTTCGGGGCAAGATCTGGAATCTCAAAACCTGAGAGATCTGAAGCAACCTCTGTGATCCTGGCCAGGTTGGAATCCCGCACCTGATCACACAGAGAGCAGGGAAGCCAAATGGAACAGATGGGGGAGAAGACGTCATGACATACTGACGGGCCTTGTGAGCATATCGCAGTGCAGTTGGCTCCTGCAACCAAAAAAGGGTGGCGAAGAGCCACCTATAAAAATCGCAATCTTGATGGATGACATGTCCTTTCTGGGCTTATTGGGCTTCTTTTCCTGGCATGTAGAAAACAGCTTTCACACCAACATCGAACATGCACTGTTTCGTACGTTCTGTCCTGCTCTCCATCCGGCTTGGGCAACTCTGGATCCTGACACAATTACATCAGTTCAGACAATATTATAATTATAGTATATCCAACATTTCAAACAATGGGTCGCATCAGTATCAAACATTTTTGTGAACAAGTGATTTTGCGACATGGACGCAATGCTTCTCATTTATGTCTTGATCATTGCTTTCCATTATAAACATGTCATAACTGAGCCTTCGAATCAGTTGGCATGTCGCCTTTAGATTCATTGCTCTCCTGCGCACATTTTGACAGCATTTTTTTCGTTTTGGACTGGTATAGGTTTCCCACCCTAAGTCTCAAAAATTGTTGAACAAGTCATGCAATCAGTTGAATAGTCCTTTTCATCTGAATCAGATTCTTTCTCTTCAACTTCATCCTGGCAGAAAGACCCAGGATCACTTAGGACCGTTGACAGAATGATTGAAGAGTTCCAGGAGATTGCGCCTTGTTGCCACCATCAGAATTCTTCTTGTCCTTTGAGCTCTGCTGTGACAGTACAGATTCATAAGTTCTAACTTTTTAAAGCTCTTGCAACATCAAACATAATCATAAGTCCTCCTTCAACTTCTGTTTCTTCTTGCCACTACTTTCTGCTTCCTTACAGCCAGAGAATATGATTGCAAACAATGCACTTGACAACACAACTTTTGAAGTGACCTGTCTTACCGACAATTTCCGTTTCCAAAGGTTAGACGAGAATCTTTCCCATGCTGACGTTTATTTCTTCCTCGACCACGGCCCCTTCCCTTACCTCTTCCAGGTCGAGAAGTGCCCGTGTTGAGATCAGCATGATCAGCATCACGGATCTCCTGATCCTCAGCCTCGAGCTCATCGGGAGTGGGACCATCGCCATCCTGAGTAGACTTCTTCCCTTTACCTTTTCCTTTGGCAGTGCGTTTCTTGAATCTCATGTCTTCAACTGATACATCTCCTTGCTCATCATCCCTCAGGGCTGCTCTCATCTTTTTCTGTGCCTGACTGAACAAATTGCTGACTATCAATACGAATAACAATAGCAAACAGATATCAATATCGTTTCAAAGACCATCACTTGGATACCATGCTATCTGCTTATTGAACCACTATTATTTCACATCCAACACCATCCAGGTGATGGCTCGGATGTGAAATTATTGAACCACTATCTTTTCACATCCAACACCATCCAGGTGATGGCTCGGATGTGAAATTATTGAACCACTATCTTTTCACATCCAACACCATCCAGGTGATGGCTCGGATGTGAAATACATCAAAGAATAGTAATCAAATCTTCTATTTACTCATACTAATGTTATATTCAATAGACCGTTCAGATGTGAAATGCCCCATAACCTATTCGTTATCACATTTCACATCCAACTGGTCGTTTGGATGTGAAATACATTAGAGCTAACACAAATCAAGGACCAATGTAATGAAAATTTCACATCCGACCGGCTCCATTAATATAATTAATATATCAATTCATATGCTCTAATCTAATATGCTCATTAGATGCAGTGAATGATACATAAAGAACACAACCATCAATATAAGCAGCCTGTAGGACATCTTCGGCATTCTGCGTTCCACGTTCCTGAGAACTGGCAAGGTCCAAGGCAGCTGTAGAAGCCAATCTCATCAGGGATGGCTCAGGCTTAGGTGGAACAGGTAAACCTGGCTTTCGATCCTGCCAGAAATTCGCATGTTGATAGCATCATTGATATGTGGTAACATGTGCAAACCAAATTAGGCATTGGTCCTGAAACGCCCCCTTCTTGTCCATGTTTGAGTCGGAAAAGAGGTTTGGAATCTCCAGTTCCATTGGCTCAGGTTCATCAGCTGCAGCAGAGCTTGAGGCCACGGGTTCTTCTTCAGGAAGCACCTGATTTCAGCTGGAATCTGGTTCTAATATGATTCGAATCCATATATCATGTACATACAATAACTTTGAGGTAATGTTGCATCATGTTGCATCAATATTGTCGCAGCAAAAACATCATTTGTTTGTAGCATTCAACTACATGTTGACCCACTTGCAGTAATTTAATGTAATGACATGGAACATTGTCAGACTCCTCTTGTAAACCAATTAATTTTCCCTATTGAGAAAGTACTACAGTAGATGGTCATGAAGTTGAATGTGCCAGGTTTTCATCAAGATATTATTCTAATTGCATGGCTCTAAGTTGCTGGCAGGTTGAGGTTTCTCAGGGCGAAGATCAACCTAATTTGGAAGTATTTCACATAGCAAACCCAAGTCATGAGTTTATGAGGAGCAGACTTCCATATCGTCTTCAAACTCCGATTCCTCTTCCTCCTCTTCGATGATCTCCACAGATTCTTCGTCAGATGCATCCTGACCTGCCGTAAAGAAACAATCCTCATCAATTTCTTAAAGCACTTTAAATGAACAGGTCTCATGCACGATGTTGCTGCTGATGAGTCCTGCCTTTGGCATCTTCAGGTGTCTTCTTCGGAGAAACCTTCATGAAGGTGCGACTGGTCTTTCGCTTGACGATTCCATGCACCTGACACGATAGATCACGATCAGCAAATGTTGTTGCCGATCCCTAAGGATCCATGTATGGAATATTTACCTACATTGGGATTATTTTAATTTACTTTAGGGGTCAATGTAGGTAAATATTCCATACATGGATCCTATGGGGATGATTTGCATGTTTCAATGCACTCTTCGAAATGATTGAAACCTCGAACTGCTTCTTCACAACGTCCTTCAGAATTTGCAGTCTTGGATGCCTGATGTTGAGAACTATCAATGAATGAATTGCAGTGTCGGCTCAGTGCTGAACAATGAACACAATGTGGACAGAACATGTGAGCCGTGGTCAATACTCACTATTTGGTTGATGGTCATCCCATCCATAATAAGGATCCTTATAATGGTTAGTATAAATCCCTATGAACCATTGGATGACTAGCCCCTATTGATTGTTATTAACCATGAGTATTGACCATAGCTCATGTGGACAGAACATGTGGACAGAACATGTTATCGGCAAAACATTACTGCAATTAGTATTCACATCATTTGTCAAATGCTGAGACAATGTGGTGATACATATTTTCACACTAAGCAGTTGTGCAAACGATAATGCCATCACCCGATGGATTGAACACCTGGACAAAACAATCACTCGTGCCATCACCCGACGATGGATTGTGCGTTTGAGGAGACCTTGCACAAAATCAGGGACATCACACAAAGTGCCCTGGAACGTGCAGAAGCATCTGCAAAATTGGTTGAGCGGCTTGAGGAAGAGACAAAGAAGTTGAAGGAGCTCACCGATAGCTTCAATGAGAAGCGCATGCAGGATGAGAAGGAAATGGAGGAGATCAGACTCAGGATGGAGCTCGAGGACAAGGAGAAGGGGTATCCTCCACGACCTTCACCGGCACCGGTGTGTTCACCGACTTCGCCGGCAGAAACATCACTTGCGAGTTGTCACGAGTCTGACGAGGAAAGGGTGCTACGTCTGGCGAACTGGCCGTTGGATCACCCAAGTCCAAGTGATGGACCAATAGCGCCAGTGGGCGAGAGAATCGACGCTGCCATCAAGGAGATTCGGGAGGACAGAAAGTTCCACAGGAAGAGGGGTTGGCCTCCCCTGTAGCAGAGAGAGAATCGACGCTGACACCAAGGAGATTCAGAAGGACAGAAAGTTCCGCTGACACCAAGGAGTTTCAGAAGGACAGAAAGTTCCGTAGCAGAGAGAGAATCGACGCTGCCACCAAGGAGATTCAGAAGGACAGAAAGTTCCACAGGAAGAGGGGTTGGCATTCCCCGTAGCAGATAGTCGAAACATGCTTGCAGTGGTAACACAGAGATCAGTATCATCACATAGGCATCTGGGCCCCCATTAAACAGTCTAACTTGCGAAACAAAACAAAGCATTAAAGATAAAGATCAATAAATTACCACTGCAGGTGTGAGCACAGTGCACAGGTCACTCCGAAGCGAGCGGACAAAAAGAGTGATACCAGCGTTACCAGGAAGTTGTCAGTAAATAAACCCAGAGGATCCATGTATGGAATATTTACCTACATTGACCCCTAAAGTAATTTAAAATAACCCCAATGTAGGTAAATATTCCATACATGGATCCTTAGGGAAAGTATGGATAGTGACTGAATCTACATTATACGTACTATATAATCTACATTCACCTCATGGCCTTGCCTTCCAACCGATGTTCGTGAGCACCGCGTAATCACATAGGTTCCCAGAGCTCGAATTGCGTTTCCTTCCTGCAACGCCCACGCCTGTGCCAGGCCAATGAGTGAAGACCGATGCTGCAGTTGATGTCTCACAATCTGTTTATCAATCACTCAAGTTTCAAATTCGAGGAATCTGTTTGAATCCAATCGTATCGACACAATCAAATTCCCTTACATTAAAGTAAACATTGGCAGTGATCTGTAAAGACGATGGTGCCTGGACAGTCGGATCCCTTTCATCTTGGCTATTGACCAACCGATGTTCCACAGCAAGAGCCGCAAGTGCAGCCTGCAACAATTTTGCTTTGACATGTAGAGCTGTGATTCGGAAATCTTTCAGCAAGCCTGGGCTTCTTTTCCTGTAGGAAATTGTACTGCAAACTTCTCCAGGAATGGCTTCAACAGCTCAAAGTTGGTATCCTGAATGACCTCCAGGAATGGTTTCAACAGCACAAACAAGTCATAATTAATAATCCAACAGTAAGTTTCGCTGACATATCCTGCTTCCAAATGCAGAGCAAAGGAATCCAGAAGCCTGGGTGTGATCAACGCCTTTGCTCTTCGAGGGTCCGATGTCCACAAAGGAGAATTCACACGGAGCCTGCAAGAAATCAAAGTAATATATTGATCAATATATGTTTGATATGTTTGATCCGCATGCAAGCCTTCTTACGGTAAAGATCTCTCCTCACGTCCTCTTCTGGAATCCCTTTCAATTTGGCAATCTTTTTGAACCTGAAGAAAAAGGTATTCAAGCGAGATGAGATGAATGAATATGCATTTGTCCATTGAATATCAAGTTGATCATGATGACACCTACATTTTTTGAAGATGCGGCCTGTCTACCCTGTAGGAATCCTCTGTCAGAAAGAGCCCACCGAAAAAGTCCTGTGCAGTAATGTTGTTGCACATCAAATAATCAAACTCGGATTGGTCATATGTGGTTATCTCAAAAACACAGTTCGATCAAGAGCCAGAAGCAGGCCTTCAGTTTCGCCACCACTTCTTCATTTGGTTTAGATGTTGGCATTGTTGCTGGACCCTTTGAGCAAAAAGGCATTTCAGTTTCACAGAACTCATCACCCAAACATGAAAAAAATGTAAAGGATCTGCAAAAAAAATCAGGTCCGGCAAGGCAAGGGGGGGTGGCACCTGGAGCAGCAGCTGCATAGCCTGGGATAGACAGGATAGAATCAACTTGGGAAGACAGTTCACCCATCCATATCTTCAAGCCTTGTTTTTTTCTGAGTGAAGGACGTTGGTTCAAAGCCCTTTGCATCTCACCATCTCCAACATGACCTGGGAACTAGATAAAGGATCATTAATAAATATGACCACATGTGCTGTCAAAACCAAATCAACCTTTAAGATCCAGGCACACAAATTGGCACAGCTTCCGGGGTTATCTTCAAGAGCATGAGACAGCTATGGGAATGCATATGGGTGAACATGATAGCCTATATGAAGTAAACACACGACGTTGTACTGGATCATGGTTAAACTACGACGCCGAAGCCTAGGGTATATATATATTATAGTTGATTGTGCGAAAAAATCAGTGAAGTTAACTCCGTTATTATAGTTCGTCCATATTTCAATGGATTATGGTTTTCCTGGGAAGATCTAAAAACCGGACACCATAGGATTTTCCCACGAAATATGAGGCTTTCCGAAGTAAATTGTCCCTTAAAACAATCCATTGAAACGTCTGGCTGGGAAATCGGCAATTCCTATGACACATTGGCATTTTCCATCATTTTCCCATATTTTTTATGGGAAAATGGCGGGTTGTTTGAAGATTTCTAGTTGGAAAATCATGGAACTATATATAGCTGGGGAATTTTCCAGCAAGCCATGTTTGATTGCCGGTGATTACCCCAGGGTACCCCAACTGGGTTCATATGACCCCAAAGTTAAGATTTGAATCCAGCCAAGGATGTCCAAGGTATAAAAATCGATTTACTGTGAGGTTAAGGGAACCAAAAAGCCAACAACAACAACAACAACAACAACAACAACAAAAAACAAATACCCTCTGGTAATTTAACATAGCTATTGAAAATGGCACATTTATAGTTGATTTACCTATTAAAGATTGTGATTTTCCATAGCTGTGTTAGTTTACCAAAGGGTAATTACAGTAATTACAAGGGAACTTAATCCACAGCTATATCCGATATCATCCGATATCCAATTCTGCGGGACCGACCCCGGATATCTCAAGAAAGGTGCTATTTGTTCAGTTCCGTTCTGCCAAAACAGTGTTGCTGTTAAAAGTTTCAGTGGTTTAAGTATATAATGCAAATTCATGGCTATTCATGGATATTGAGTGGATAATCGGCTAAAATAAATAAATAAAATAAATCAATCAATAAATAAATGTATATATATATATGTATACACACAATTGGTATCATCGGATATTAAATGGATGATTTTTTATCAACACCGATTGGCTCTGATATGTTTCCAGCCGCAGCACAATGGTCAAAATCTTTGGACCCAGTAGCTGCGGCCTTGGATCACAGATTTGTGTAAATCTCACAGCTGATTTTTGGCGGAAAATTCGTTGCTGTCGCCAATGATCACCTATAATAAACCCATAGGATCCATGTATGGTATATTAATGCTAACATAAAGGGGGTATATTGATGGTAAATGTTACCATATATGGCATTACATGGATCCTATCATTAATGATTAGCTCCTTTGAAATAGCTCAAAACCATCCAAATCAAAAAATAAATCAATGCACCACTGGTGGACAAAATCTTCGTCTCCTTGTTTGATCGCCCACCTCTTCAAGGCCACAGATTCAACCGGCAAATCACGAACGTTCAACTACCGTTGCAACTAGCTATTTTGGATAAATATGTCAGGCAAATTACTCTATTTTCCAATGGAAATATAACAAAGTTTGGGATTATTCCCCTTCGTCATCCTCATCTATTGTGAGGTCGTTGGGAGGTTGCACATGCGAACCTTAGGCAGCCCCATGGGGTCCCAACTCACGGACAGGATCTGTAGAAATTGGAGTCATGGTATAATGGTATACGCCCTCCGGTGTCATCAAGCATCACGTGCTGGAAAATCTCCGATTTTTACATGATTTTCCCACATCCCCACTGACAAGGTGGCTTTCCCAGCCAACCACATTTGATGCATCGGATGGTAGTTTCATCAAGCGGCGTGCCATTAACCCATGGAAACCAAACATCGATCAACCAGTTAGTTGGCTCCAGAAAAATACCAACCCATTGGTTTTACCATGATTTTACCATGGTTTTACCATGGTTTTGCCATGATTTTATTCCAGGTTGCAAATGTAAAAGCACATGTCAGTATCAATGTTTGTGCTTTCAGGCCATCCAACGCAATCAGTGTATATTCCCGTGGCATCCCTTGGCTAATTTTAACCACCAGGTAAGGATTGTTACCCTCTGGTAATTTAACATAGCTATTGAAAATATCCCATAGAAATAGTGGATTTTCCCATTAAAAATGGTGATTTTCCATTGCTATGTTAGTTTACCAGAGGGTACATGGACGCTTCTTCTTAATCAGGGTGTGCTGATTTCATTCACCTGAAATTTAAATTGCAGCCGTGCTTCAGGTTGCATTTATAGTATTTATATAGTATTTATAGTATGTCTATGTGTGTCTTACTGGGTTCTGACTAGAATTTCCATGGATTGACCCTTAATGATTGCCAAAATAGAAAAAACATATCCCCATGATATTCCCAGGATATCATCATCATTCACCATCATACCCCATTCAAAACAGCCATTTTCCCCGATTTTCCAGCACCAAAACCACCAGCTTCCGGCCTTTCCCTTGGCCCTGTGGCATCCCCATGGTATCCCTGTGGGTCGCCGGGCCGGGGGTGCCAGGTCCGCGGCAAGGATCCATGGCTACCACCTCGACATCCATGATCACCTCGGAGAGAATCATGGAGATTTTACTATCTTCAATGGATTGGTTTAAGGGAAAATCTACAGGAAAACATAGATTTTCCCATTAAATATGGGGTTTCCTGTAAATTTTCCCTTAAACCAATCCATTGATATCTGGTAAACATATAAAAAACTATTGAACATGACCATAGAAATAATGAGTTTTCCCATTGAACATGGTGATTTTCCATGTTTTTTTGTATGTTTACTAGAGGGTACATGGGATTTTACCAGGAAAAATGCTGATTTTACACTGAATTTAGATAGTTATAGAATTCTATAAAGTCCTATTTTAAAAAATGATTTAATGGGAAAACAAATTGGATTTTCATATGAATTTTATGGTTTAATGGTGATTTAATGGGAGATGGGATCTGAATGAGATATGAATGGACTTCAACCTGGCAATAGAACATCTTCCATTGTTTATTCTCTGGTAATTTAACATAGCTACTGTATAGATCAATGGGAATTCCATCCTAAAATGGAGAGCGGTTCCTTGGCTGCCCATGGCTTCGAACTGTTCCGAAGCATTGGATTTGCGTAAGGAACCCCCCAGAAACAAAAATCCCAAAAAAGGCCGTTCCTCAATTCTCAATAGTGAGTTTCAGGTTGTTTGAATTAAACAATCACCTTCAGCAAATCCAGAAATATGCATGCATATATATATATATAACATATAATTATAACACACACACACATATATATATATATAATATGTTTGGTTATTTATCTATTTAATGCACCCATCTTTAGTAGATTTCCCAAACTTGTCCAACAAGAAGATTCGTTTCGTTTCCCCAATGGGAAGACCCGGCCTGGCCGAAATCCGGCTGCCACGACTTGGTCTTATCGAGTAAATAATATGTATGAATATATATGACAATACTATGTATATATATATATATATTGTAATGTAATGAGATGTGATGTGATGTAATGTATGAATGGTTAGGCACATGTCCAAACATCTATATAGCTAACCAAATGTGTTGCTGTTTCTGCCGCTGCCAATTCATAAACCATCCGCATCTGGATACAGGTGTTCCAAATCAGCCACTTGTATGTCAGAATATCTGCTAAATTGTCTCTACTGGATGCCATTTGATGTCAATACAATGTTAATCCCCCTATTCAAACGCCCTCATAGGCACCGACCCCCAATTCCATAATCCTTCATCTAGAGCTAATGAGAAATATGTTGCCTTTCAATTCACGTGTTTATTTTCCAAAGTGGGCAGGTTAAAATATCCGATTAAGCATAAGCAAAGGATACCTCTATAATCCATATTCACTGCTTGATGTCGATCCCCACTATCAAACTCACCCAAATTGGAAGATAGCTGGTGATATTTCAACCCCCATTAGCACCCAATAAATCCACATTTGACAGGTTGGCGGTCTCAATTCCCCTAAAACTGTTAGTCATTAGTCATTAGTCATTAGTCATCATCATCAATATCATCATCATCATCATCGTCATCATCGTCATCATCGTCATCATCATCATCATCATCATCGTCGTCATCATCATCATCAGCATCAGCATCAGCATCATCATCATCATCATCATCATCATCATCATCATCCCAAAACAATAAGATTACCCTCTTGCAATCAAACATTGCTTGCTGGAAAATCCACCATTTAGTTCGATGATTTCCCTGTTCAAACACGATTTTCAATTGCCACGCATCTTCATCATCTTCATCCTCATCCCAAATCAGTAAGATTTCACATAAAAAATCACCAAATCGGTAAGATTTCACATGGTGATTTGGTGATTCAAAGCCCCAAAAATCACCAAATCACCGTTTTTCATGGTCCTCCCGTCCTCCCATTCTGCATCTTGGCACGCATCCCGCAGGGCGATTGGACTTCATCGCTTGGCTTTTCAGGTACAGGTGTCCCTGGCCGGGTGGTGATCTTTTTTCTGAAGGGATGGCCCACAGGGATCCCCACAGGATATTCTGAAAACCTCTGGTAAACGTTTACAAAAAACTATGGGAAATCACCATTTCTAATGGGAAAATCACAATTTTTAATGGGAAAATCACCATTTTTAATGGATAAATCCACTATAAATGGCAATTTTCAATAGCAAACTGTCAGTTTACCAGAGGGTAACATGTGGTAAATGGTCCATTTATGGATGATAGACAGGATGATTTGCCGATGAATCTATAGTAATACTGGTGATTTCCGGTTCGCTACGGTATTTGATTTACCACTTGCTTGATGACGAGCAATGGAGTTGATGAGTACCACATCAAATCCATGGAAATCCCATTGAATGAACGGCCGAACGGCCACTCTGGGAGGATGGATTTGAAACTCCATGGAATTTACAGTTTATATGGAGTGCGTACCCAAAACCATATGACCCAGGTACGGAATATGTACCAACTTTTACCTTAAAACCTGTCCACATGTTAGAACCTATTCCATACATGGGAAAATCATGGGACAATCCTTGGGACAATCATGGGACACGTAACAACTAGCAGCAACTAGCAGCTAGCAGTGGGTATTTGGATGGTTCATGTTCCCCTTTATGGTCAATCTCTTAAGAACTACATGTTGTATTTTCTAGTCTACAGCCCCCCAAAAAAACAACAGTTGTATTACACTACCCATCTCAGTATCCCCCACCCCCTTTTGGAAGAACCAGCTGGTTCTGGATCACTCTGGCTCCCAGCAGTTTGGTGAATGAGCTTGGCCGGCCCTAACTGAGACTATCACCGGTGGTTCCGTGGTTTCAACCGTCCTGAAAAGGAAAAAAAAACATCGGAGATCATCCTCCCATGGTTGAAAATTGTTGAAGATGTTTTGAGGATAGGAAACAGACTTGGGATGGAGATATTAAGCTGTTAACTTGTTAACCCATTCCCAAGCACATCAATGAAATATGATCGGGATCTCAAATATGGTTGCAACGCTGCCGCCAAGCATCTAACTGCCCATTCTACTTGCCTTCCTAACTAATCTAATCTAATCCCATCTAATCTAATCTATCCTGTGTAGCTCATATAGTTCAATCTAAGCAAATCTCATCTCATCCAATCTAATCCATGTAATCATCATTCATCTGGTTGGTGGTTGACCTACCCCTCTGAAAACTATGAGTTCGTCAGTTGGGGTTACTATTCCCAATATATGGAAAGTCATCAAATTCCATGGGTCCAGTCACCACCAACCAGATAATTAACCACTATTAACCACTTTTTTACCATCATCAACCATCATTAACCATGGTTTCATCACCCAGGTATTAACCATCATTAACCATCATTGCCAATCTTAGATACCCTGCAAAAAATTAAATTCTTTGCTGGTTAGTAGATCATCCCATTGATACCAAAAGACTATAGGATTAAAGTATCAATCTTACATGGTAACCACTATTAACCATCATCAACCATCATTAACCATCGTTTCATCACCCAGGTATTAACCATCATGGCTATGTTAAATAACCAGAGGGTATATATATATATATATTATATCATATGTATCCCAACATCATTAACCACCATTCCAAGCATCTATGTCATCAGACCTCCCACGGCCGCCGTTGCCCTGGGCCCGTTGGGCCCCAACGGCACCTGTCCACCAGGCCCAACCCTGGAGGCGATGACTTCAACGGCTTCCTGCTGCCCTGGGGAACTGGAACTGCTGGGATTTCATGGGAATTCAAAGGATTCACCCGGTAAACATGGGATTTTATAGTGATTTAATGGGATTTGAATGGGATTTTATAGGGATTCAATGGGATTTTATAGTGATCCAATGGGATATTGATGGGATTCACCCTCTGTTAATTGTAAGCGTGGCCAGTTCTTGCGAACTGGAACATGGCCATTTCGGCCAGAAAGTTCGTTGATTTACCTACTCAAAATGGTGATTTTGCCCATAGCTTTCTGTAAACGTCTACCAAAGGGGAAGCCTCAAAGATCAGGATAATCATGGGAATGATCCCCTGGAAATTGAACATGTTGCTACGGGGTAAATGGCAACATGGCCCAGTTGGTTCGATTCTTTACGTGTTGAACAAAGGTAGATACTGAATGATGAGTGCACATACATATGGTCAGTTGGGGTACATCATGAGTATGTAAGTCTATAATGTGTATTTAACGACTATATAATGAGAATGAGTATTGAATGGCAGCATATGGCAGCCATGGCAATGGTGGGACTCACGGATCTGTAGATAGTACCGATATCTGAAATGCAACTCTTATCCAGGAATTTGGATCTTTACCCTCTGGTAATTTAACATAGCTATTGAAAATGGCCAGTTATAGTGGATTTTTCCATTAAAAATGGTGATTTTCCATAGTTATGTTAGTTTACCAGAGGGTAAATCATGAACACCTGTCCGTTTAATTAGTGCCTTATAGGTTTGTCTCAATACGCTTAGGACGCCTTCCCAATGGATAATAAACCGATGTTCCACGAGTCAAATCCGAAACCATTCGACATCCATCGATTCATAATGATCAATGGGTAAATTGGACTATCACCAGAACAGCTTTTGGGGAACAAAAAAAACTTGGTAATGACTAACTTAGCTATTGAAAATTCTGATTTATAGTGGCTTTACCCATTAATAGCATGGTGATTTGTCATAGTTTTTTGTATGTTTACCAGAGGGTATCAAAGGTAAAACCTGATATGACCAATAAAAATGACAATCCACACATATATCCACAAGAAGTTCATCGGATCACATGAAGTGCATAAATAATAGAATAGTATAGCGACGAGAGATACATGTTGAATCATATACCCGAACACAATCGAATTGGAATCTATATACCATGGAAATATCTGGAAATCATTGTGTTCTATGCTTTTCCATCCCTGGGCCCATGTTCAAACCCAACCTGATCGGATTTAAGTAGAATTTTCGTCTCATTTTTCAGTATTCCTATTTATTTGTCCAAAGATTACCTCCATGGCCCAGTTCCATGAACAGCTCGGACAACCTCCATGAACAGCTCGGGGAATTCCCAGGGCCACGTGAATGACGACGCCGCTTTTGTTAACCAAAGTCGCCAGACAAACGAATCTGCTGAGTCATTGGTTTAAAAAACATAGGGCAAATAAATAAACAAATGAATCTATATAATTCAAAATTCATATATATATATATTTATATACATATATATGATTTTATACATAATATATATATATATATATATCAGAATATCATTTATAACAGGGGGAGAAACAAAAACAAAAACAGAAAAGGACGGCCAAGGGCTGTGCCTTCGCCCAACGAAATCGGCACGGGTGGGGCCTCGGGCCGGACATTGGCAACTCACCGTCCCGATTTATCATGATATATATATATATATGTTAAAAAAAAACCTTTAAACAATTTATCATGATTTATAAATGCTATATCATGATTTATCTCTTTCAGGATGTTTTTTTATTCTATTATTTTCTATTTTCTTGATTATTCTTGGGGTTTGCTACGACATATTGACATGTTTTTATATAAAATTGCACTACCCAGCTGGGCAAGTAGAAATGAGCAGTATGAGATTGCATGAGATACATTGATACACTACTTTCCAACAGTGATCTGGGTAAATCATAATAGTTCACTAACCTGAATTGAGATTCCAGCGAGATCACAGTGAGGTCGTTTATGTTTGATCATGTTTGATCAATACTCCATAAACCATCCCCCAGTCATCACCATTTTTATAGGTGGTATAGACTATTCCCAGTCATGGATGGTTTTTTATAGCATTGCTTTACCCACATTATTCCAATTTTTAACCATTATTAACCATTATTAATTATTAACCATTATTAACAATGATTAACCAATATTAACCATTATTAACCAATAGTTTTACCCACATCACCTTCGTTTCAAGGAACAAAAAACCACTGTCCGGGGTGTCTCCTCAAGGTGCCTTCCCGTGAAAACCATGGTGAAAACCACTGCCCGGTGCGCGCTTTTCCGCGCGGGGTTGATGATGTTATCCTAGGAATCATCATCAATCTCCTTAACCGAAATTAAATATTGATGATTATTCTATGTTATTTTATGTTATTCTATGTTATTTTATGTTATTCTGTGTTATTTTATGTTATTCTGTGTTATTTTATGTTATTCTATGTTATTTTATGTTATTCTATGTTATTTTATGTTATTCCATGTTATTCTATGTTATTTTATGTTATTCCATGTTATTTTATGTTATTCTATGTTATTCTATGTTATTTTATGTTATTCTGTGTTATTTTATGTTATTCTATGTTATTCTATGTTATTCTATGTCATTCTATGTTACCCGGAATAATCATCATCAATAATCTTTAAAATGATGAATATCCAATAATCATTTCAACCATTGATGAAAGCGGACATTGCCATCGACACTGGGAAAATCACGGGTTTTTGGAGGTCATCATCCCAACATATCCCATCACTCCCTGGCGATACCCCTCCATCTATGCAGGCCAAACATCATCCATTTGTGGATGATTTCCAGAAAACCATGGGTTTCCAGAGCTATTGGATGCCCATCTACCAGTCCATGCCATGTCCTGGCCAAGGTGCATTTTGATCCTCAATGGGCACCAAACCATAGCCAGGCCTAGGCCGTCCCGCGCAACGCGGAACGGCGTTGCGGAACGGCGTTGCCAGACTGCAGAATTCCGGGACCAACAAGGGACCAAGCTTCCAGTCAATGGCCATGACTCAGGATCCGAAAAAAATGGAGGTACCGATTCCATATATAAGGCCTATTTTTTAGGCCTAATTTTCAGGGAATATCCCCACAATTCATATGGCCTTATATGGTAGTAACGTACCTCCATCAATTGGATCCTGGAGATCTCCCATTGATCAGGGTGAATCCCTCGGAACGGTTGTGTCCCCGACATGATGGCAATGCGTTCCCGGCTGCTGGCAATGCAAAAGCTTCCCTCGGGCATCCACCTGGAACACCAAATGACACACCAGAAACCCATATGCTCCATGGTGCTGGTATATTTACCTACATTTGGGCGATTTTTAGGGTAAATGTATGTAAATGTTGGTAAATATTCCATACATGGAGCATATGGGAAATAGGTGCTACTAAAAAATAAAACCATCATATTGTTGTACCTCGATTAGAGTGGGGATACTGTATTGTGGCAAGTATTCCCAAAATAATTCTGAGTCAGTGTAATTGTTGGGGTGGTGCGGTATTGGGTCAAGTTTTTTTCCAACATTTTTTTTTCATGTTTCATCTTTCTACAGTTTTTTTCAGTTTTTTTTTGCATGTGTTTTCTATTTTTCAGCATTTTTGAAATTAATCAATTAATTAATTGTAATTAATTGATGCATATTTGTTTGTTGTGGTGATCCTCTATTGTGTCCAGCTGTTGTCTGAAGAAACAATGTTTTAAGGTTGTGACCCATCAGCAAGATTGATCTTCAATAATTAATGTGTTTGTTGTCGTGGTCCTCTATTGTGTGCAGTGTTTTTTCTCTGAGGTGAGAATGTTCATCATTACCTTTATCCCCTTCTTTGGAGTAGCTATTGTAAATTAATTACTTAGTTTTAAAAAAAAAACATCTAGGATCATCAGAATGCACCATTTTCACAACATATAAACTTATTTATGAACATATTATGAAACATAGCACCCAAACACTGTTTCAAGGGGGTAGCCGGTGAGCAGCATTGATCTTCAATAGTATGTTTGTTGTGGTGGTCCTCTATTGTGTCAAGCTTTTTTTTGAAGTCAAAGGTTTCCAACATCTTTCTCTCCTTTCCTTTTCCTTTCCTAATTCATAGTTCTCTGTTTACTTTCTTAGCTCCATTATTTTGGCATTCTCAAAATGTCTAAAGCAAATTGAAAGTAAATTGAAATCAGTTGAAAGTAAAATGAAATCAATTGAAATCAATTGAAAATCAATTGAACATAAGTTGAAAATCAATTGAAACCAATTGATCCAATTTTATTCAGTACCTGGTCCCTAAAAGAATTCACTTTAAAGTGTAGCCTGAAATTGTTTAGGGGGGGCCCTACACTTATCAGCATCCGACATTATAAACCCTCCAAAATTAAATCATGGAATTGGTGGTGAAAATCTGAAAACCGGAAAGGCTAGAATTGGTTGTAAAAACCAAGGTTACCCAAGCTCCGTGGGCAGCTTGGTCAGTGGTATGTTATGGTTCCCACTGGCCCATTTCCACCTATATTTAAGCATATGATGCAGTGTATATGATCAGCTACATATGATGTATATAATTATATATGTATATATCTGTGTGTTGATTGGTTGATTGATTTATTTATATTATTTATTTGTTTTCGGGTATGTACTTATATACTAACATGCAAAGGCTTACAACACAAACATATGCTCCATGTATGGAATATTTACCAACATTTACATACATTTACCCTAAAAATCACCCAAATGTAGGTAAATATACCAGCACCATGGAGCATATGGGCACAAACATACCAAAACACTTAAATTTAGTATGGATCCTTTCAGGTCTCATCTCTTTGTGATGACCGTGATGACCTTCTCACTCGCCAATGCACGGAGACATTGTCGAGGTCCTGAGAATGTGGACTCCGTGGACGTCCCAAGTTGGGCAGCCGTGGACTCATGACACACAAACATACGCGAGTTCATGTGCAGCAAAAACAACAAATAGAATTGTCTTATGGCATAGGTATAAGATGGTATAAAATCATAAAAGGATTTTTTTTTGAGGCAATTCATCGAACTGTGTTCATATGATGGAACTGTGTTCTTCACCAAAACGCAAGAACAAAGGCATAGACCCCGAATCAGCACCCGGAGCTATAGCTCAGGGAGTCGCTTCGGATGGATCCTCCCAGTACCAATGAGGCGTTGACTACATGGATTACAATTGGCCCAGATTTTACAACATGATGTTGACATTCTGATCATTTGATGGGTTTTTTCCCATGGTTTTCCCATGGTTTTTCCCCGTGCTACCATCTAGCCCTGTCCTCTGCCCTCTCTTTGCCACCGCTGCTTTCGATTTCCAGGAGCCTCAGCGACTCGGCAACGGCTGGGGTCCCAAGGTTCCTTCGGAGCCACAACCGCCATGGTCCATGGGACCCAGTGAGATATTTGGCACACTTCGGAAAATGATGCATATATATATATATACATATAGATATAGATATTATATATATATGCATTATATTATTATTATATATATACTATATCAATATATCATTTGCTTCCCAAATAGATGCTCCACGCGTCCACGCGTGGAAGATTTACCAACATTCAACCCCAAGATTGCCCAGTTTTGCGGGGATACACACGTGAAGCATCTCGGATTACAAGTACCATGATTTTGGGGCCAGAATCTGAACGAGCAAAGAAAGAAAAATGAGGAACGAAGTCTCCAGTTCATGTTTTTTCGAGATCTTTAGCAGTATTTGGAGCATCTAAAAATCTAAAAGCTACCCCTTGACATCGCGAATCATGCATTCATTTTTTCTAGCAAATTTTATAGCGGGAGATTAAATTGACTCATTCATGGCCAAACAAAGTGTTTAATACCCAATGACTAACTGACAACGTTGCGCTGTTCCACTTGTGGTTCGCATTCGCCTCTGCCTCATCTAGTCGATCTTATTGGAACTGTTATAGCTACCTCTGCTAATTCAACATATAGAACATGGCCCATTGATACATGGCTTGTGATGATATGTTCCTATTAAAAATACCGGGTTTGCTTTTCTTCCAGAAGGTACCTCTGAGTGTGTTCTCCTGAGGCTGTCCCCTCTCCCCATCGCCATCGGTACTGCCGCAAGGTGTTGAGAAACGGCCTACCATCTAGCTGGACCAATGTCAAATCTGATCAGAAACGAATTATACATGTCCTACTGTATGTATTGTAAAAATTGTATTCAAATATTATCATGCATAGATATCACATACTCATATGTATGTATACCTTGCCAATCGTAGATATGCTGCAAAAAACAAAACTTGTTAGCTGGTTACTAGATATTCCTATCTATAATAGGAAAATCAAAGGATTCCATGAACTACCCATCCAAGGTTGACCTAGTAGATTACCCTCTGGTTATGACTAACATAGCCATGGTATAGATGGCCCATAGAAATAGATGGTTTACCTATTAAAAAATGTGATTTTCTATGGCTATGTTAAATTACCAAAGGGTATATATATATATATTATTATATATATATCTATATCTATATCTATATGTATTTCGATCTAAGAAATGGCACCGCCCGAGTCGCACGTCGCTGGAATGATTCCGGTGCCCGGCCCACGGTACCCACAAGGTGGCCCAGCTGTTGGAAATCTTCCATCACATCTTCCACTTCCAGAACTCTCAGCCTTGGCTGGGCCCAACGGCCCCAATGAATATAGGCTTCTAGACCCAAACAGTCGATGTCATACATCCAAAAAAAAGGGGGTTCTAGGGGTATCAGCTATTTCAATGTACTATTTGAGGATGAAGTGTATATGATTTCTTTATATATCACTTATATATATATATATCTGTTAGTCTATTTGCACAGTCTCTTTTCAAAGAAAATGCGCAGAGACACGAACAAACACATGATATACATACACATACATATGAAATGTACATATCTGTCATTTCAGAGGCAACCATCCACAATCCTGAGAAGATCTATGATATTTCTAGATGCATACTTAATCATTATATGATATGCATCAAAATATACACAAAACAACATGTCTCATGTTAGATCTATAGTTCATGTGCGAGTTTGTTGATCTGTTCGTGGTTTGAGACCAGGATCGAGCTCGGTGCTGGAACCCCCGTGTGGTGTATATATTCGTTGATGCTAAACCAGGCTTTAGCGGCTAAACCCCAAAAAACTCAATGGTTTTATGGATGTTTTTCCATAAGAATCAATGGCAACTCCAGGATCCGATTGATTGGAGGTACCTACCATATATATCCATATATAAGGCCTATGTAACCTCCGTTTTAGGATCCTGGAATTCCCATTGAAAGAATGTATGCTTCTGTCCCAATGTCCTCCAGTTCCCTTCGCTTGGCCCAGTGGCAATTCCACCTGACACCGCCGAGGGTTGGATCAGAAATGACCACAGAGTTGGGGCCAGTCATGTGGTGGTTGATAAACATTGATAAACCCTATGACCCTATGAAGTCAAGTTATATATATATAAGTATCATAAACATGCATAAAGCCCAGTTGATAGACCCCAGTGAAGTATCATAAACATTCATAAATCAAGGTTATTGGAGTTATCTTCACCAACTGAAGTATCGTAAGGCCGATCTCAGGACAGGACACCCCGCGCAACGCACCTCCCAAGTGGAGCAGTAGTCATCTGGTGCCAAGCCTTCCGGGTTGAAGTCCAACACCTGGCGTGGGCACAAGTGGGATATACCCAATGTCACTTCACCAAAAAAATTTGGGTAATTTCACGTTGTTCATATCATCCAAATATCATCCAAATATACCATATGGTAATTTAACATAGCTATTGAAAATGGCCCATTTATAGTTGATTTACCTATTAAAGATGGTGATTTTCAATAGTTATGTTAGTTTACCAGAGGGTATCAAAGGTAAAACCTGATATGACCAATAAAAATGACAATCCACACATATCCACAAGAAGTTCATCGGATCACATGAAGTGCATAAAGAATAGAATAGTATAGCGACGAGAGATACATGTTGAATCATATACCCGAACACAATCGAATTGGAATCTATATACCATGGAAATATCTGGAAATCATTGTGTTCTATGATTTTCCATCCCTGGGCCCATGTTCAAACCCAACCTGATCGGATTTAAGTAGAATTCTCGTCTCATTTTTCAGTATTCCTATTTATTTGTCCAAAGATTTCCTCCATGGCCCAGTTCCACCCCATGGCCCATGAAAAATCCTCCTTCCCATCTGACTCGAGCCTTGCGCGAAAGCGTGAAGCGCGCCTTTTCGCCGATCTCAAGGAGCTGGACCACGGCCTCTTTGGCACCGGCCGTTCTCATCCGTTCTCCGGCTTTTTCGGCAATTTTTGTGGGTAAATGATAGGGATTACTATGGATTACTGGGGGATAATGGGAATATAATGGTGGTACAACTCGAGTGGCTGAATGGTTTCTGTACGAGGTGGAGCCGCGTGGAACTTCATGAGATAGCTAAGCTGGATCTAAGTTGGTTTATCGAATAGCTAGTTTAACGATTGGGTTTATGGACGTTAGTTTATGGTAGATGTGTCCAAGGATGAAACTCGTTTTCTTTTTGGGGTGTAAATAAACTTAATCAGCAAACCTAATCAGCAAACATAACTCACTCTCTCTCCATCGCCCTCTCCGGGAGTTCAGCATCTTGCTGAAGGCGAGCCAAGGACAGCTGGTCAACCCGAAAACATGGAATCATGGAATTTGTTCGCCCCAAAACAGTTGTGCAGCTGGAAGGCTGGATGTTAGTCCCCAAAAACTTGCATCAAGGTTTTAACCAGTCCTCATCTTTCGATGGTTACCTCTGGTAATCTAACAGTTTGCCATAGAAAATGATGGAAAACGGCGGACAGTTATCCACAAATGGTGGCATTTCCATGGCTATCTTAGCTTACTACAGGGTAAAAAACAATCTGGTGGTATCTTAAAAAAATGTCTATTGAAATTTGAACCAAGTCATACCAAGTCCAAGTCATCTCATTCCCTGGCCAGTAATTGGATGCAGCAATTGGACGGTGTGGTTGTGAGGTCCCCCATCCCTTGCGAACCGCGTTCGTTATGTTATCTACCCTCTTTGTTTCAAGCGCTGATACCTCTGCGCGCGCACACAGACTATATAAAGATACGTAGTTGCACACACACACAAATTGTATGTCATATGCTTCGATATAATAATTCTCAAAACAATTACATTTCCATCATCTAAGAGAATCTAAGCCCCAGCCGCTCTGTCGCTGAGGTTCCAGCAGTCCACACTGGGGAGCACTGTGGGTCCCCTAAGGCCAAGGCCACTTGGAAGTCCTCGTGCTCTGGATACGCCTGCGCCATGGACCCATTGGACCCATGGACCCATGGACAGTGCTGCGGATGATGGGTTGAAATCTGCTGAAATCTCAGTGGATGGAAGAAATCCTGCACCAGTTGATTGATGGTTTATCCCATTATTTATATGGTTTCAGTTTCAACCATCCAAGGTGGTGCAGGATTTCTTCCACTGGTCCACCCACCGTATCACTAGGCTCGCCACGATGTCCAACATTGCGAAGAGTCTACTGATTTTGGCTCTTTGATCGGTGCATGTCACTGCAGTCGATGCTGCCTTCAATGTCGGCTTACCAGTTTGCATCGTCTCAAGTCAGAACCCCCAATGTTGCATGGGCCTGTGTAAAGATCACGATCACATATCATTATAGGGGCGGAAGAAATTCCATGAACTAAATCCACCTTTTTCCTGCTTGATCCTGCTTGGATATGTTTATTTGTTGGTTACCTTTCCGCTTTAGAGGTTGAATTCCCATGTTGGCAGGCAAAAAATCACACTTGGGTGTGATGAATTCCCAGTTTCCCAATTTGATTTGCCAGGGCTTCCAAATGCCCACGTGGATAAAAACCAGTCGTTGGACGATGATGTTTCCCCACAGTTTGCTTGCCAAAATCCCATGTTGGTGTACCTTGTAAGGCCATCCAAGTCAAATTGCTAGTCATGCAACGTACCAGTCAAACAACAAACATCTTAATAGGTGGTGCCCCTGATAGCTGGGATAGTGAATTTTACAGCTTCTGGCAAAGAGAGAGAGAGAGAGAAAAACAATATATATATATGTATATTATACACATTATATAACTATAGGAAATGGGATAACAACTGACCAGGGCACCACCTTGACCACCTTGGAAAAACCCATCAACAGGGGAACGGTTCTTACGTTCATGGCTCAACGCTGGGAGCCCATTAACCCTGGGGCCTTCTTTTCCTCGATGTTTTCAATCTTCAGATACACCAAGTGTCGCTTCTTGGACTTCGCCTTCGGCCCGGAAGGCCCCCATGATGGTTGGTTCATATCATGTTCCAAATCAGCTGGGATCCACTGTGATACTTGGGAACTTGATCCAAGTGCCCATTGAATTCATGATCAACTGACAAATGTGGGGATATGGGATACCCCATTTGGAGCCAGGAACCATATGCTTGCTCCTTTGTGCCCATCAATGAAATTTAATGTAAATGCCACAGAATGACAAATATGCTAAGAAACCGGGCAGTGACAAAATTTGTAACTGCAACATCATATAATTTGTTGGATTTCCCTTCATTTTGGTTGCATAGCATGTCTTGAGACAAGATAAACTCACTAATGCCACACATGTAACATGTCAGTATCTAGCAGTACATAGCTAGACCCACGAAATCCCAAAAAGGGTAAAAGTACCACAATTCTACGGGTAATGCACCATTTTTATGGGTACTTGGAGGTGCCTTGGCCCAGCCCCAGCCATGCCTCCAGGTAGGCAGCTTTGGCCGCCCAACCCTGATGGCCGGGCTGCAAAGTCTTCTCTTTCTTGACGTCTCCTGGCGACTGGGGTCATATGGGCCAAAAATGGCCCATTTTGCCTCAGTTTCTCTAGGATTTTGGATGATTTTGGATGATTTGGATGCAGGGGGTATTTTTGCTTGGGACATGTTCATCAAATTGGTGGATTTCGAGGTTGTCTTGGTTGAGAAATGTTCAAAGTTCAAGGGAAATATGTGGAAATGATGCCTTCGTCATCAAAGTTGATGGGGAATATCTCAGCAGGAAACTGTGGATTCACCTTTGAGGGGTAGGTGTTCAGCGCACCAACATGTTGTTGTTTCTTCATTGTCCTTCAAACAAGTGGCCCGACAAGGTCGCATCACCATCCAAAGTCAGGAAAACAGAACAGCATGTTTAGCCCACGTGGCACGAAGATTTTGAAAGAAAATCAAATAGGGTGTGACCAAGTGGAACAACGACTAGCATTGCAATCACCAAACGTTGGACACCCCACACAATGAGTCATATGTTTTGGCGGGTGGGGAATGATTCATCCATTGAAACATGTCCCACTCATCAGCGGTTCACATAGTTAGGCTTACCCCGAGTTGTGCCCCTTGGGACACTTGTGCCCTCACCAAACCACTATGTGATTGGTTGGCCAAAAATATTGCATCCAAAATTCAATGATTCATCGTCATTTTTCCTGTGTTACAATGGCCCAACTAGGGGTATACCACGTTTTCGAGCAGACCCAAACTAGATATAGTTGGTTTAAAAATATACGATTAACATCCCATTAAATCTAATTTGGTGGCCAAATCATATCAAATCACCATTTTTCATTGTTGAATCAACATTTTTTCATGTTCAAATCCCAAGAATCTCAAACTTTTTGTCTACACCCCACGTATCCCCACATCTAGTGTGCACCATACCACACTTCACTACAAACATCAAAACAATAACACAAAACAATAGTATAATGGTTTATTAATTAAGGGGGTATTTCCCTAGTAGTCATTTCATCTGATGCTTTTTTATGGTACCCCCTAATTAAACAGCCTTAAGGATCGGGGTTGAAATTCATCCAGGGTTGACATTATAAATCAGTACATCATCCCATGTGTGTTGAATTCCCCATGGAATTCCGGTCCTTCCACTAAGGTCGGCCTTACCACGTCCTGGCTGTGACTCTCCGGCGTTTCATGGGTGATTTGCGCTGGTCTAACGATATCTTAAATGACATAAAATGTAACTTGATGATCATGAAATCAAACATTTCTCGATCTTGCTGTCTTCCAAGACTTTTTATCAACTCTTAACGGATCCACTTCCCCACCTAGGAGTCACTAGCACCGGCAACTTTCTCCCCGCCGCAGCCCGCCCCTGCCCGCGGCCTTCTTCGGCTTCTTGGGCTTTGGTGGTTCCTCCTGGCAGAAGGTGGCCATGGGGCCCATCTGTTTTAACACGAGGGGTATACCCACATGGCTGGCAGAGTTGTAATGGTGAAACTATATGAAATGATGAGCAAACAGTGGATTTAGGGGTGCCCTGTTTTCGGCAAGCCCATATCTAATTTCCGCCGATTTTGGGGAAAAACACGTCCATGCAAAAGCAACTGATCGCCCAGTCGTAAGCTGGCTGTCTAGAGCTCTTGGCAGCCATCCAACAAAAAACGTGGAGAAGTTGAGAATCCACAAAGCCGAACCAACCTATTCTTATATTGCATACATGGGTCAGTTTGGGTCAGTTTGTCACACCATTTGTCATAATTTACCTGTTGGTCTTTAAAAATGGGGCGGTACACGCCCATCTTTTTCAGTCAACCAACCAGTGCGAATTTGCGAAAATTATGGATCAACCTGTCACAAATTCTCGAAACTCCCGGAATTGTATTTATTGGTTTCCCTTCTTACAAGGTGGTGCCCCAACATAATTTTCTATGTTAGTCTACAATTAAGATTAATCAATCTCTGATACAACTAGGGGTCCTCGGGTTGTGGGTTAAAGTAGGTATACAGTATCTATATTCTTTATGCCGTCATACGTCCGGTCCACACATCCAACTTGGGGAGCACAATCGCTAGCAGGACCATGGCGGAGTCGGGTCACCAGCCTTCTTAATCATGGTGGGGGGTGGCGATGCCTTCGTCGACATGTCTTCCTGAAGGCGGGAGTTCTTTGGCATCAAACTTGGGGGCTCATTGCCAATCTTAGATACCCTGCAAAAAATTAAATTCTTTGCTGGTTAGTAGATAATCCCATTGATACCAAAAGACTAAAGGATCAAAGTATCCATGTAAGATTGACCTAGGATTCATGTCGAAATTGTGAAATGAAGACTTAAAGAGAACCTGATGGTGGTTGAGAACCCATTGAATAGCACGTCGGAAAACTGGGGGGTACTGGCAGTACGGGTCACAAATCGGAAGAACATTGCACGTACCCCCATAAACCAAGTTGAATATAATTATAGCATATTACCCATATGCTCCATGTATTGACCAACATTTGCCCGAACAAAATCACCCAGTTTTGTAGGTAAATACAGCATACATGGAGCATATGGGTTATAGCCATATCCATCTATATCTCCACTTATCAAACGGAACTGAACCCCCAAACCTCCACTACTCCCTCACGTCGTTCGGCCACCAGCACGGCACCATCTTGCACCTTGGCGCGGGTTTCTGGTGGTGTGCCCAGTGCGTAAAAAAACTGGGAAACCATCGTGCCACCAAGCCCATATGTTCCATGTATAGTATATTTACCTACATTTGGGTGATTTTTAGGGCAAATGTTGGTAAATATTCCATACATGGAGCATATGGGAAGGGTTGGACACAAACAACCGGCAACCAGTTGTATTACCCTCTGGTTATTTAACATAGCCATGGAAAATCAACATTTTTAATAGGTAAACCATCTATAAAGTGGCCATTTTCCATGGCTATGTTAAATAACCAGATGGTAATAATCATTTCACGAATTCACAAATCTTCCTTGGATTTGCGGTTAAAATCCTCACAATTTTCCATGGATTCCCCAAATGCGTGGTGCATTTCCCGTTGGAAAAGTCCACCTGTTTTTGGGGGTTCAACGGTGCACAAAAGGGCCCCGGCATTGTTTGGTTCACCCGTGAGCGGTTTGATGTCATCCAGCTCACGGCCTCGCGGGATCTAAAGGATGAGGATGATATCCATGGATAATACAAATAATGCATAATACGGTATATATGTATGTGTGTACATTTTTTCAGGTCATATTTTATTATGCTGTATTCAAAAAAAGAAAAAACAATAGTATATATTATATCAAATGTGATTTAAATTCCAGTCATATACATATATATATATGTTATGAATATCGTTTTTTTTACATGATGTTTGTCAAAATCAATGTTAATAAATTTTACATAAGTAATATAATGAAAAAATAAATACATAGATAAATCAAATAAATTGAAATAATATATATATACAGATATATATATATGTACACATTGTATACGTATACAAATATAGGTATACATTGAGTGTGGAATGGAAAAGTTATCCTGCACTCTTGTATCGCAATATATCCCTAAATTTGCACCAGAAACAAATACTATAACCTTCCAACATGCCCTATTGAATGGATATTTGTTGTTGGACAGTAGAAAAGGTCTTAGATCAGAATTAGATCACTATGTTGCATATGTTTGTATACAAATGATCATCACTCAACGTAATCTTCCAAGATAGCCATCCAGTTTCCAATACGATTCCAGTAAAATAACGTGGGATGAGTAGTGAGTAGTGAATGATGGGATGTGTGGAAAATACATATGTGCACATAAATGCATGGAAAACTGATGAACAATATGTATATATATATACACGTATATACATATATATATATATGTGTGTACACGTCTATTATATATATGTATACACATACGTGAATACATGTATACATATACGTATATACATATGTATGTGTATTGCATACTTTCAATTGAATAAAATTCACCACATTGACTGAAAGAGGATGAATCTACTAGGATAATCGCAAAAAAATGATGGGGAAATATATGGGACCACAAGAAGAGGATCAGGATATGATAGGATCGTTCACCTGGAATGCAATCAAATTGACTGGCTAACATCAAGCCGCCTTTCAAAATGACCTTTTTCATCCCTTGGATAAGGTCATCCAAATCTTGAAACATGGACTGTGCTATCCATCACAGCGAATGCGGGCAAGTTGGAACTTAATGGTTTGGTGCATGCCATGTGAAAGGTAACATCCCAAATGCTACCAGTACTATACATACGTATATTTATATATACATAATATGTGAAACACATGTATGTAGAGATTATCCGCTCCACCTATTATTCATCCATCAACGTATCTATCTGACCCAATTTCATTCATTGTACGCTAATCCAATCAAATCTAGTTCATCTATCTCAATCTATCTACTCAACTATACATCCCATCTAACATAAGCATAAACCCAAGCATGCCCAAACGAACCCATGAATCAAATTGTTGGTAAAATGTCGGTATCTCTGGTGATTTAACATAGCTATTAAGGTAGCTATTGAAAACATCATTGTTCATGGGTAAACCAACCTATAAATGAATCATCATAGAGGCGCTAGTCTGATAGTTATCATTTAAAATAATGAATGAACTCCAACGAAAAAACCTCAATGAGTCATCAAAAGGGGACAGTTATCATTTATAGAACATATAGACAAAAAAAACCTCTGGTAACCAATGGTAAATTATACCATAGCAAACAACGTTGGTTTACCAGCAAAGCCCACCGGCTCGCCGGCTCCCGCGCCTTCGCAGGTGAGTTTGATCTGCTTGGGTGGAACCCGGATGCTGTACCTGGATGGGTCAAACGGCCAAATACTGGGGATGGGATATCTTCCCACTTTCCCACTGCCACGTTTGTTGATAGGTTGGAAGGGTTGACCCTTTTTTAATTCGGAGCATCCAGCGCCCGAGGTTTCTATAGCTTACCAAACCGCAAACATTTCCCAACCATTCCAAACAATCCCATATCAACGATTTATATCGATACTTGAATGTTGATCCCATGAATTTCGTACAAACAAATCCCTCTATATACCCTCTGGTAAACTAACATAACTATGGAAAATCACAATGTTCAATGGGTAAATCAACTATAAACGGCCATTTTCAATAGCTATATTGGTTGACCAAAGGGTAAATCACCATGTTTCCACCGTTTTCCGACCATTTTCTCAAAAAGAGCCCGGAGAAAAAGCGGCACTTCAGGTTCTCTTTGAGGTGTCCAGGTGTGGAGTTGGGCTCCACTGGGACATTCACCTGGCGTCACTTTGACTACTGTAGGTGAAAATCCATCAATCAATCAGTCAGTCAGTCAGTTCTATCAATACAGTACTTCAATATAATGTTAATCAATCAATAAAATATGTTTGATTCTTCAATATGTGGTTATGGTTTTCAGTCAGTCAATCAATCAGTCAGTCAATCAATCAATCACTATGTACATAACATAAAACAATATAATATATCTATATATATACATAGGGAATAAAACTTGAAAGGGATGCAATGGATATAATTAATAGATTTATATTCCGTTCACTTCAGTAAGAAACAAAGTGGAATCTTGTATCACCAAATGAAAAGAAAATAATGATTATATAATGGTGGTAAATAATGGGTAAAGAACCAACAATATATTATATAACGGATATTGTGTACCCAAACATGCTTGAGTACTGGTGATTATCAATTATCATCAGTGATGAATAGTGCTTGATAATGAATACATAATACATATACATATATTTACATAGATATAAATATACATATACAAATATTTACACAGATATATATATATATACATATACATATATACATATATACATATATACATATACATATACATATTTCTATTCATATGTAAATATATATATATGTTATACATATAAAAAAGAACACATAGGAACAACATGTAATATGATAATTGTGATATTTGGTTTCAACATATTCCAACAATATCTATACACATATATATATAAGAAATACTAGGATGATAACAATATTGAACTTCACAATTGGTACTCTAACCATGGGGTTTCATTGGGAGGTTTGGGCCTTGGGATACTGCAGCTGGGTCCAGGCAATGGTCCTCCATGGATCTCCTCCAAGTTGGCCAGTCTGTAGACCTCATACCATACCTACAGCCTAGTTGTAAAACCAACTTCGCCATCATTTTAGAAATCATAGAGGTATGTCGCAATATGTACCGGTATATACCTATGACTTTACCACCACATACCCTCTGGTAAACATACAAAAAACTATGAAACATCACCCATTTTTACGAGGTAATCAACCATAAATGGCCATGTTCAATAGCAAACTGTTAGTTTGCCAGTGGGTAGACATCACAATGGCCATGTTGGTAAAATCCCAGGCCGCCAGCCTGGCCTCCCCAGTGGGCAAAACGACCTTCACCTGCATGCTGGGCCGGCCTCAGCTGAAAAACGGACGTGACCGAAGTGAAGGATGGGCTTTATATGGATTTATCTATGGGTTTAACACATTTATGAGATTTTTCTTTGGGATTTATATGTATTTATATACATATATAAATATGTATTATATATATATGTATTATATATATATGTGTATTATATACATATATATGTGTATATTATATATATGTATCACATATATATATGTATGTATATTATATATATGTATAATATATATATGTATATATTATATATATATGTATAATATATATATATGTGTATAATATACTGTGGATTCTAATTATTAAAAACCATGGACCCAACGTCTGTGGAATTTATGTGATTTACATGGATTCCTGGTGCTTACTTCTATTGGATTATCCCAGCTATGGGGTGGCTTCAGTGAAATTGCGGACCTCAGACCTCCGATTCATGATTCATAACTGGTGGGTGGCTTCAACCATCTTGAAAAATATTAGTCAATGGGAAGGATTATCCTATATATTATGGAAAATTAAAAACGTTCCAAACCACCAGCCAGATCATTTATGGATATAAATCTATGCAGCATATCTGGGCTTCTCCATTGGTTTTGTGTGGTTTGTCTGTCATGGGGTACACTACCGTACAGCCCCCTTGATTGAAGGAAAAAACAACTTGTGAAAATGGCATTCATACCTCGTGTTGAATCAGCAAAATTCATGGCTCCAAAGCATGGCTGTGTACAAGTTCTCGGGGCCATTGGTTCACATTTGCCACGGAGCATCGCATCACTACAAGATGGTTGCGTCCCAGTTGCTGTTCGTCAACCCCCCATGTCATCATGTGACCAAACGGTTGGAAGCATGTGGGTTCAGGATCAACTTATGTATTGACAATGGGGCTTTACCAAACAGAAACATCACTAAATCTTCACCAGAATTATCTGAATCCTTCGGTTCATCCCTGTGGCGGTCACCGAGCCCCGGGCACGACTCTTCTGCTGGCTGTGCGCCCCCGAAGCTAAGCTGAGAGCCGGAGATAGATGCATCGAGGCTTGGGAAAACCTGAAGGGTGATGAAGGGTGAAGATATCAATATATATCAATTGCTGGTTGGGGGTTCCAATCCCTCTGAGAAATATGAGTCAGTTGGGGTTACTATTCCAATATATGGAAAAATAAAAGTCATGTTCCAAACCACCAGCCAGATTGGATTCAATTGGTCCATCCGAACTTTCCGACTTCTCAGATCCTCGGATGGATCCATTTTGCACCAACCCCTCCATCCCAAGACACTGCAAGAAACAACATCACCTGCCACAGAAACACTGTTGGAACGTGATCCGCCCATTTTGGCATGCTGGGGACCCAGTATTCTAGTGCTTTCTGATGACCACCTGGGAGATCCTGGGATGTTGGCATCTCCTAAGACCCGGTTCTGGATGCAGTTTGCAGTGAGGAATGTAAAGATGTGCAATGGTAATGGGAAGTGAACTGTGTAAAATTCAAAGTTGGGATTCCATGACCCTGCTTGGAGCATGCAACTTTGCCCACGGGCAAGCCCATTCCATAAAGTGAATCACATAATCAACATGTGTAAGCAGCATCAATTAAATACAGTATGTTTGCAAAAACAATATGGCAACACAAGGTTCTGCCCCCAAGGTATAGGTTGGTTCATAGCACCCATTAACTATAATCTCTGCTCCCTAATTCCAGAACACCCCCCAAAATGGTCAACACAGTGTTTTTTTAGTATTAAAGGGTAGTTTGTATTAGGGTGCCCTTAATATTCCAATGAAAACCCTAATAACAAAAAAAACTAGATTTCAAATTTGATTAAATCCGTTTGTACAACATATATATAATATTGCCGAAAATTGGATTTCAAAGTTTTCCCCTAATATTCCAATGAAAACCTATTAATAAAATAAAAAATGAAACTTGTGAGATTGGACCCTAATTTTCTTTTAAAAAACATTCTATTTTTATTAATAGGGGGTCGAACCCATTATTTCATCATCCTGTTTTCCTATTGATTTTCGATTACCACAATAAAAAACGCAATTGTAACCCACCAATAAAACGAAATTGCCAATCCATTCCTATTTTTATTGGGGTGGTTTTAGTAGGGAGAAGAGATTCGTACCACTCAATACAGTTCAACTACTCAAAAGCCAGCTTCGCTAGGGGGGGCCCACCTTCATTCCGGAGCCACCTCTTGGGATTTCTTTGGAGATACATTCGTTTTCCGTGACGCCAGAACCACGGCAACGCCCATTTTTGGCCAATCACAAACAGCACAATATTTTGAGCTGGTGAAGTTTCTTCGCCTCTCTGGGTGCAAATTCTGTACACTGTACGCACACCATTGGGGACGGGTCAAATTGTCTATGTGAACACAAGCTGAAGTGCGGAAAACCCCCGGACAAAGATGGATCTGATTGGATTAGGAAAGTGACCAAAAACCTGTGGCTTTGTCATGTCCTTGTTGTGTCCTGACAAACAACTTGACACATCCCTTGATTTTCTGAAGCGATTACGACCCACTCTCAGCACTCGTCAGCCTGAGGAAAAAACATGTGCTAAACATCATGATCACAGAGTTTTTTCTCAAAGTTGTCTCAGATTTAGAAACCCCAAATCCACAGGTAAAAACTGCACTACCAAATTGTTTCCCGATTGGCTCTCACTTTGCCTTTGGAGTGGTTCAAGCAAGCACACACACACACACACATTTCAAGCACAGGCCACCAACAGTCCCATCTCAAGATGCAAATGAATACATCCTAATTATACAGCATAATAAATAAATAAACAAATGAATAAATAAACATAGATATAATAAATACTCAATGGATAAACCATGATAAATCCAAGGGAAAACATCCTTTCAAAAAAACGTGGTTCCTCCGCAGCGTCGCCTGTGGCGTCAGCACGCGTCAGCCACGTATTCCCGGACCTCGGTGAGATCCCTGAAGCCCAGGCCCTGGTAGATTCCTGAGCAGACAAAGACCGCCCGCGAGTACGTTGCTTGATGACGCATATAACTGTGGTTTCTGGTAGATATAACTATACTTAATGGCGGTTATAATATGTATAGCTATGGTTTATGGTAGATGGATATGCTATAACATGCTATATCCCATATGCTCCATGGTGCTGGTATATTTACCTACAAAACTGGGTGATTTTGTTCGGGCAAATGTTGGAAAATAATCCAGCACCATGGAGCATATGGGATGGTAGATGGTTTTATGGTAGATACAATAGCTAGTTAGATAAGAAAGATAAACAGATAGACAAACAAACAGACAGAGATAGAGATAGAGATATAGAGATATAGATAGATAGACAAACAAACAAACAAATAGATAGATAGAAATAGTTAGATAGATACTTGAGGTCAAAGGGGTTTATAAACCAAGTATAAGCAACAAACATGACTGAGAAGCACCACCTTGTAGTGATCTCAGTGTTGATGGTAGCAGCTCAAATCGAAAGCCAAATCCTGGCAATGTTAGCGGTTAGCATCCTGCAAACTTGTGGAAAGCCCACCAGACATTATCAAACGGGAAACCATGGATTTTCCACATCTATGTTTGTTTATCTCAGGGTATATATTATCGCAATGTTTGAATGCTGAACACCTGGAAAAAACCCATGCGACCTGTGAATCAGATCGACAAAACACCACCTAAAAAAAATCAATGGCGATCCCGTATCCATCCCCAAACTAATAGATTTAAGCAGGATCTATTCTTGCGTATTTCAAAGGGATCAGGGGCACTTTTTTCGGATGATGACAATCCACCAAGGGTGGATTCAAGTTTAGAGTCGATTCACGCCCTTTGAAAAGCATTGCGGTACATTAGCCCATTGTACGGAAAGGTCGACGGTGAGGTTGACGGTCCGTCCAGGTGTCCGCTGCAACAAAATAATGCCTATTTTTATGAAATAAGGCCTATTTTGAACGAAATAAGCCTTATTTCAAAAAAAAACCTGTTTTGTTGCGGCGGACACCTTGACGGACACTTTGACGGACCGTCAACCCCACTGTCGACCTATCCGTCGACCTCACTGTCGACCTCCGTCAACCTAAGCGTCAAGCATCCCGCATGCGCCACTAGAAACCTCAATTTCATACGTTTAAATCTAGATAAAATGTATATATATATATATAATACATATGTATATATATATATATATATGTCATATATTCCCCCATAAAGCCTAGCAATTGGAACTTGTATATAAGCCAATTTGGCTAACGAAGTAGCGCACCATCTTGTGGGGGTCAAGGATTGAATCATATCAAACTTAAACTACATTTATATAAACCATACTAAACACCGTCACTTCTCATATTAGTAGCCGTATCCTCCCATGAAAAGTGTGGCAAGGGTCCCATCACGGAGGTCTTGTTTTGATCCGCTGCGATCACCAATTGGCTTCGGCCCAGCCCCTCCTTCTCCACAGGCGTCAGCAGGTAACGACACGCCTCAGCTGGCATGGCATTGCATGGTGTGCTAAGTTGACATAGACATGAGGGTTTCCATAAATGGGATACCCCATGGTACCCCCAAATGGATGATTTTTTTCATGGACAATTCGTAGCACCAGTTTAGGAAACCTCCATGTGGAATAGCTACGGCTAGGTCTACATTTCTGATACCCTCTGGTAAACTAACATAGCTATTGAAAATGGCTATTTATAGTGAGTTTTCCCATTGAAAATGGTGATTTTCCATAGTTATGGGACAGTTTACCAGAGGGTATCTTTTTAGGAATAGCTACGGCTAGGGTAAGCAACACGAAACAAGGGGATTGAAAAATGCGGATCTCGAACACCGCCGTCTCAATGCCTGCACGAAACAAACAACCGTCATTCATTACCCTCTGGTGATATGGCGCAGCTATTGAACATCACCATCTTTCATGGGAAAATAATTCTTCTAAATGGATTGGTTTAAGGGAAAATCTTAACTGGAAACCATTGTTTTTACCATCAAAATCATCAAATAGAGGCTAGGGGTTTCCTGTGAATATTAAATCTACCAGAGGATGATATTCAATGATTTTAGCCACGTCCCACCGGTCCACCAAGATACATACCAGCAAATGAGCTGCCCATATCCACGGCCGCGAAACTCTGCCGGGGTAAAGACTCCAGTGATGCGCATGGTGTTGGCTGTGGCACCTCCATAGCCCGCGTAGCTTACGAAGTTCTCCCCCTGGAAGAGTAAGAACATGCCACGTGCTTCCTTCGGCAACCTGTCATTGGTGGATGTGAAGGATGTTGACAATGCCAAGCCGAGTTTGTCTCATGGAACGCACGAGAAATCAAGCGTTGCAAATCCCGAGGATCTTCTATTGCTATGCCTGATGACACCGCAGGGTACCAGGTGGCCAGCTACCTGTGGTGAGCATGCCATGTAGCTACAAAAAATGTGTTAGCTCTCTGTTTTCAAGACCTTCATGTCATACATAGACTTTTTCTTCGTTGCTTTAGATTTAAAACATAAAAAAAACATGTACAATTCACGTGAAAAAGTCATTAATTTGCCAGTAAAAAATCATGTATCATCCCAATATCCCTGGTATTTCAACCGCTCGAACCATGCCAACGTGCACTTGGCCAATTCCGACAGCTGATTCTCCACCATGCGCTCTTGCGCATATCCCCAAACCTCAGTGTCGAGCTGGGGCATGTTGGGGAACATTGCTGCAGAAAAAGGGGTGGCATATACTGAAAATCAGGATCCCCAAAACCATGGATTTCAATAAGAAAAGGGTCCCAAAATGGATGATTTGGGAATATCACCATTTTAGGAAACCACCATATATGCAATGCCAAATCATATGCACCAAATTATTTGCATACACATTTTACATTTTTAATGGGGCCGAAATCCGTACCCAAACAATGTAAAGTGTATATGTATCTATATATATATTATAATCTGTATATTATACATTCAAAAAGTTCGTAATTATATAGAAACACAAAACAAGATAGAACAGTAAAATCCTACTGAAAAAGTGACGATTTGCATCTCTGTTTTCTGGGGGGTGACTATTTACATGATCATTTCTTGAAAGGTTCGCAGCTGGTACTCGGCTTGCCACAACTAAGGCTGTTTGGGCCCTTTCCGTTGCTTAGCTCAAATTTGGTGGGTCACTAAAAAACTGTACAGCAAAAAAATAACCAATCCCGTCCCCCATTCATGTTAAACCCTCCCATTCTGTCCCAGTCATATGTGGTGTCGTCCCCTACATCCACCATGGTGACTCACTCCAGGGTGTGTGTGTGTGTGTTTTTTTAATACCAACGGGGGAATACCAAAGTACCCATCAAATCTTGATCCAGCAACGTCCATGAAAAACTCATGCACCCACTTGCGCAACCATCCAGCATCCTTTTCTGGCTCATAGCGTCGGGCGGTCAAGCCTCACCAGCTGCTGGAGCTTCGTCAAAAACACCCAAATAGGGAATCTGGTTTTCCAACGTCCCAATTCGTGATTCACTTTCTTGGGCAAAATCCTTATTCAAGTGTTGCGACATATGTAATAAGTAAGTAATAATATATAACTATATAGGATCAACACATGTAACACTTTAGTACTGTTTTTTAATGATACAACTCTATCTGACCATGTATGTTATAGCAATGTCAGGGGATAGATATGATCCTTTAGCCTTTCGACGTTGCCCAACATAGCGAAGGGACCACTTTCAGAAACATCAAAAATCGGTTGAACAAGGGATTTTTGGCGTCTACCAAGACGTTCTACATGTACATATCATTGCGTTGGTTGAAAGAGATATCTATTATGTGGACCACGGTTGCACCATGAAAGCCAAAACTGCTCGCACATATGTCACAGTATAAAAACTATATAAAACTATATTACTGTATCTGCCCCTGTAACCCGGATCGCCATCGTTTGGGTTGGTTAAACCACATATTATATATAATCTGTGCATATAATAATATATATATATATGCATGTAAACCCCCACGGGTAAATAAATTCCTACTAACAGAGCCGCACAGCACTTCTCTGCTGTATTGTTTTTGCTATATAAATAAATAAATAAATAAATATATTATATGCAC